>VZRR01006239.1:24323-292097 GCA_013398015.1 Oreocharis arfaki | reverse complement strand
CGCCGCCCAGGGCAGCAGGCAGCCGGCGCAGAAGACGTGCCCGCACGGAGTGGACAGCGGCTCCTCCAGCACCCGCTCGCATAGCCCGCACTGCAGCTCCGCCGCCACCGGCCCCGCGAACCGCGACGGGTCGAAGCCCATGGCGCGGCCGGGGACCGCGAAACTTTCGGCGCCGCGACCCCAGCCTGGCCCCGGCGCCGCTGGAGCCGCTCCCGGCGGGCGGCGGCAAGGGGCGGGCGGAGGAGCGGGGCTGCGCCAGGGGAGGCGGGCGGCAGCGCCGAGACGGAGATCCCGGAGGCTCCCCCCACCTTCTCGCATTAGCTCCGTCTCCCCGGTGCTACCGCCCCACGCCCAGCCCTGGCACCACCTCCGCCCTCCCAGAGCATCCTCGCTGCGCGGTGGTGCGAGGGACCGAGGCGTGGGGACGCTCCACCGTTCGGTCCGCGCCCTCTGGCCTCCCCCGTGCGGGCACTGTCCCGGTGGGCGAGCTGTGCCCCCAGCCGGTCACTCAGAGCTGGGCTGTGGTCGTGAAGGGAAGGAGTTGACAGGCTGCGGGACAGCGAATCTCTCAGGCTCTGACTGCTGCACACATGTGCCGGTAAATAACGCGCACGTGGGCGCATGTCTGTTTCATGTCTCTCCAAAAGGCTTCCTCCTCTCTTTTCCTCCCGTTTTGGGATATCCGTCAGGGCAGAATCCTGAAATCCCCAGTACTAGTGCTCTCTTTGTTGCCACACCATAAAGGAAATAAGTCAGGATAAGAAAATTGCTTGTTGAGCTCCCTTAAACAACAACATATGTATAAGCAACAGTTTCATTAAAGAAAAGCTAAAACACATCAAAATCTGGAAAAGCATAGTTAGGATCAATAGCCGTCTGGATTCTAACCCGTCATTGCTGCACAACCCACAACATACACTGAAACATGAAACCCCTAACACATTCCCCACATAACTTCACTATTGAAAACACAGGGCCGGATTGCTGCCCCCTAGCCCTGTGGAAAACCTCCCAGAGCAGAGAGGGATGGAGCTCTCTGAGGGATTTCTTCAGCGGGCTCCTTCAGCCGTGTGGATCAGACACCATCATCTTTGGAAAGGATGACAGGTTTGGTCTGTCCATGCCCAATCACAGGTTATTTTCTGGGCTGAGAACTCCTGAGGTAGAAGCAGGGCGTGTCCTCACCAGTTCTGCAATTTCTGCTTCAAACTCTGAATCTCATGAGCGTCCCTCTTTGAAAGCCATGGGGGCTTTTGAGACCTACTAATGACTGGTTCTTCTCCACGACTAAAAAGACATCATCTGGGCAATACAACAGAGACTTTTTTTTTTCCCCAAACCAAGAAGGAAAACTCAGCACATATGTGCCCTTAGAACCGTATCGGGGATGGCAGATCTGTTATGTATACTAGTGATTTACTTAACAAAAGATTGGCAATGCCTCATGGAACATCTACCGACACAAATATTACTGAGAAGCACCACCAATCTACTATTTCTGACTTGCCAAACAGAAACCCACAGTTTCTGTTGGATTACCATGGCCATGACATAAATAAGCAAATGAACTGCACCATCAAATAGTCTCTCTTTTTGAAGACAATGTACTATAATACAGTATTCCATTGCAGATCAAAATCACATTCTCTCACATGAAAAAGGAAATCAGACACCTTGAGGAACTTATTGCACTATTCATACTGGTTTTGATCACCTCTCTATTGATTTTAATTGCTTTGCTCATGAGGTCGTATCAGTGTCATTCAGAGTGTTATAGAAAATTTAAAAAATAGTATCCTCCTTTCCATTTTTGAATTTAACTATCCATTTGGCCTCATTATTTGTTTATATCCTCTCCTCTCTCCCAGTGTCTCAATGGATCTCCTTGACCTCATTATATATGGCCCAGAATTTCAGCTCTGAACACAGGCAGTAGTGTCTTCATTCATAAATTAAACTGGGCGGAGAACAGGCCCTGACACTGGTTCATGATCTGTTAAACTGCTATTGCTTCTGTTAATCTGTTAGTGTGATGCTTGAAATGGTTTTGTCCGAGATGTGTGAGCAGCCTCCCAAACAACAGTTGGACACAGCACTAGGGCTGCAGGGGCAAGTCCCAAGTGATTGTTCGGGGTGGCTGCCCTCTTTTGGAGGTGGAGACTTCGGGGCAAGGCTGTGAATCCTTCTGGAGTCCTTGGCACATTTTATTCACCAATATAAGCACAGTCAAAGGAATGAGGTAGCCGGGTTTGAGCCTTGGAGCCTTTTGGCTTCTTTTAGATTAGGTGATTAATTAGACAATGGTTTACGATTCTCATGGTAGGCATGCTTAAAAACAACAACTCTGCCCTTTCTGTCTTACTTTGGGCATTGGTGAAACGTCAATGCACTGGAAAAACAGTTTCAGGCAGTTGCCTGGAAGGCAGTTGCCTTTTTGTCTGCTTGTGCTGGACTAAGAAATTATCTTTCTTTGCCGTGATGTCAGCATGGATGGAAGCACAGGCAACTGGGTTTATAGCAGAAGTAATTTTCCAGTGCAGGAACCTGTAATACAGACAAATATACTAAACTCATCTAAAGATAACAGCTGTCTGCATACCGGGCCTCCGTGGAAACGGTTACACATGGATAACTAAATGCAAATGTTACCAATGTGCTTACAAGTGATGATTCCTACCATTAGTCCTATTTGTTCTGATATAATCAGGAAATGAAAAACACAATCCTCATATTGTCCTAAAATATTCTTAAAGAGACAACATAATTATAATTTTTTTGGCTCCTCCAAGGTCTTAGCACCTTCAGCTCCAGGTTTCATATAGCCACTATAGTCATGGGTTCACTGAGGTGGTCAAAGAAGGAAATGCAGATTTAGGGAGATGAAGGGAGGCTGAGGAGCAAAGGAACAGCAGTGCTCTCACAAACACTGGGGACAGCTGTGATAGCACCATGCTGGGACTGAACCTGGTCATGGATCAAATAAATGTACAGTGCCTTGTCTCTAGATGAGTCCATGTCTTCAACAGCTTCCAACACATTGAGTTTTGCTCTGCTTTGATAAAGCAGAAAAAGCAATTTGAAATAAGAGAGCATTTGCTTCCTTAGTGACAGGTACCTACACATATACAGACACATAAAAACAAGCTTTAACGGAGGATTTTGGTGGGGGTAACTGCTGCTGAAGGAGTTCTTTACCAGCACAGAAACCCTGATGCTCCTGGTCATCAGAAAGGGGAGGAAGAGCTATTTCTATTGTAAACAGAGGGTTATTTCTGTCCATAGTTCTTTTCTCATCCTAAGCAGATTTATAGTTTAAAGGATGAATTATACAGCTGTTTCCAAGTCTTCTGATGAAAAAATCAGAAGAAAGTTAAGAATTACTTCTCTGGAATCCTGAAGGTAACTGTAAGGCTCCAGGGTCCATTGAAGTCAATGGGGAAAATCCTGTGAACTTTCAACTCACATATATGGGAATAAAAGATGTATTTTTGTATTTCCCCCCTCATTTTAATAATAATTTTTCCATATTATTCATCCATAGAATTTCACAGGAAGATTCTTTTTCCAGTCACACTAGTAAAATGCTGCAACAAATCTAGAGCCAAGAGATCTCAGCAACTTCATTCTGAGAGAACTTAGATCTGAGCATTTGCTATTAAAATCTGTTGTCAACAGAAGTCTGCAAAGAATTTTATGTCACTTCACTTCGGCATGTTTCATTGTAGATATTTACCTCAGAAGGTTTACAATTTTTAAGTCAGCAAGCAAGTTTTCTGTTCCACAGTTTATTGAGCATGGTAAGAGTGTTTGAGGAAGTGTCCAAGTCTGAAAGCGTACAGATTTTTGCTGAGACCTGAGCAAATACTTGCATTCATCAATTAAGGAAAGAAAATTCAATTAAGCTGCGGACATTCAGTGAAGAAGATTACATCCAGAAAACATTTGTAATCTATGTTGTTGTCAGAGACTGAAAATAGCTCATTCATAGCCTCAAACATTGATATAAAGTTTTGCTCATTATAAAGAAGCTACAACCAAAGAAGCCTCCCTGAAGACTGGGACTTTGGACTGAAAGTCAGAGTGCTGATTAGATAAAGGGAAACCCATTGTTCAGTCATCTCAGGCTGAGGGAAAGGTATGTATCCACAAAAGGCCAAAGTCACCAGCTGCGCTGAGAATCATCCCCAGCTGAGTTTGGGGTGTGGGGAGAGCACAGCTCACAGAAGCCAGGTTTACACAGACTCCCATCCACCACCGAGGCAGAAGGAGGAGGTTTCGGGTGTGTGGCATAACCTAGTCAGAAGCAATTAACATCCATCCTCCGTTACACAAACTGGCCCAGCTGTGGAACCCCAACCCCACAGGCCACGTCCACGGGACCTTCACATGAGAGGCAGATGAGGGGGAGCCATAATCCATCAAAGACTCCTCAAAGTGCTCCCCAGAGGCTTTGCACCACCAGACTGCATGTGATGTAACAGATCCAGAGTCTGCTGTAAGAGACTGCACCCCTCCCCCAGAGGGACGTGCCTGGACATTTCCACCTGGCTTGAGTGTGTGTTAATCCATGGGATTCTATGCTTTTTGGGGGGACTTTCACCATCAAGAAGACCAGCTGGAGAGGATCAACAGAACATCGTTGGGATCCATGGAATGGTGATATTTTCCTTATTCTGCCCCAGTCACTCTCTTTCTGTCCACCACACCTATTTTCTACTTCCTTCTTTCTCTCTCTCTCTCTCTCATGTTTACTATTACCATACTATTGACTGGCATATGGTCTCGTTTGCACCTTAATTCAGGTAGAGGTATTTCCAAGAACCTCAATAATCGGATCATGACAGTTGTTCACCAGCACAAAGACCCTATATGATCTCTGTGTAACTATGTTTGACATCAGATGAAACAACAATCACTCTGACCACTAGAAAAATGAGAAGAAATCTTAAAATCCCCAAAGTGGGAGGTCTAGATTTTTGACCAACTTCTTTCATCCACTAAATGGCCATAAGCTAGTCCTATAACTGCTTTTCACTTTTCACTTCACTTACTGCTAATGCTACCCAGCAGAATTCACAGCACTTAGCTGAAGTCCCTATACAATGCCTGCAGCTAACAAAGATGCCTCACTAGGGCACCTTTGGCAGTCAGGATTGAAATCTGCACCTTCCAATGTAACAGGTGGATAAAATCACCTTCCAGGATGTGCCTGACCTGGGAGGTGTGCTCTGCAGTCACACCCTGTGGTCTGAGCCTTGCAGAGAGAGGACTTCAAGGAGCAGTGAGATTGTGTGTGAGCTAAGAGTCGATCTGCCTGTCCTATAAAAGCCAAGTGCTCTGAAGCATGCCTGTTTGGCCTTTTAGGAACTTACCTGATAGAAATTAACTATTCTATCAGCTTTGGACACCTCCAGCAGCTGAACAGGGGTTTTTTCAGTGTTACATTCCTACTGAAGTCCGTGGTAAAAAGTCAAAGGTAGATATGAGCACTTAAAGGTGGTTTTTCCACACAACATTTTAACAGAACATTTTAATTGTAAACTAATTTGAAGGAGGAGATTGTTCTGACCTGTTTTGTGGATGAGGAGATAATTAAATTCTTTTGATTCTGGGTCAAAATGATTCACATAAACTGGAAGTATGTGTCAGAACAGGGAAGTGGGACTGCTCTTCTCTTTCTCTTTAAGAGATTATGAGCAAGGTAAAGCCATCTCCTAAGCTGGAAAGCCCAGGCAGAGAAGACTACGCACTTCACCCATATCAATACACTTGTTTGGGGGTTGAGACTGTGCTTTTTCTTTATTCTCCTCTATGGTTTCTTTTGTTCAGTGTTAAACATAAGCTACTCGCTAGTTTTTAACATGGCAAGAGAGAAGGAGCAAGGGGAGGCGAGACCCAGGCTGAGAGAAAGCAGGTCTGTGTGGGTGTTAACCCCTCATACTTGCCAGGTCTGTACCACATTCCCACAGCCAGGCTATGCTGACTGCCCACCCCTGCCCAGCACTCCTGCACTGCCCTGCACACCGTGAGTCTGGCTGCAGCCCAAACAGAAGGTGCTAGTAGTGGATATAAATGTAAAGGACCATCAGAGCCTTGCCTTGTCTTGGGTGTTTCTACCTCATTTCCCTTTCCTAATTCAACTGTTGCAACCTCCAGACATCCCAGGTTTTAAATTTGTCCCTGCAGAGGCAGTCCACAATGCACGCACTTGCTGCAGACACCTCCTTTCCACACAGAGCTGCTCCCTAAGGGTATGCAGATACAAAAAGCTTTCTATTTTAGCACCCATTGACTCAAGGAAAAAAAATCTGAGGGGATAATTTTTCACATTATGAAGTCTCATCAGTTGCTGTCACTGAGAAGAGCCACTCACTGTTGCCAGGCTCTTGTGAGACGACAGAACCCAAACTGGATTGGAAAGGGATCACCTCATTGCTGATGACAGTCCCGCCCTGAGAAGCCTCAAGTACTTGCCCTTGCAGTACTTGATCAACCAGTAAACACCTAGCCCCCAGCTCCTGGGGCTTCCTTTTCACACACCAAAATGACATAAACACCTAAGGTGGAAAAACAGTCACCCAGTATTAGTAAAATAAGGTACCACAGACTGGAATAGAAGCAGAACCTCAGTTTCCAACTCAGCATATCTCAGTGAAGGCTCTGACAGCTGTTCAGAGTAGGAGAAATTGTTCAGGCTGTTTCTACCCTTTTGCATGTCTCTTGCCAGTGTCACATTGCACAGCCTTTAGAAAACTGCCTTCACCTATGCATTTTTGTAGTATTAACATGCGTATCAGCTGGTAAGGGAGAGAAGTAAAACATTTAAAAACATATATGGAAAGTTCAGAGTGAAACATAACAAACTAAAAATAGATAAATGTGGGAATTTTGTGGTAGGATTTTCAGAACTTTCATATAAATACCTGAATTTAAGCCTTTGAAATTAAAGTTAAATGTCATTGCCACCAGAATGTCACTGGTCTTAGTCTAAACCAGGTGAACAGCCTAGGAAATGTGTGCAGAGAATTTTGATTACTTTATGCATTTTAAAATGACACAGATTGGAAAAAGCTATTAATAAGTCAAAGAAAATGAGTATAAAAAATGAAAGAAGCCAATGATAACCAGTGCATGGGAACATGGGAATCCATGCGCTGTTTCAGTGTTAAACTCTTACATGATGCAATTAAAAAAAAAAAAAAAAAAAAAAAAAAAAAAGAGAAAAAGGGAAATGAAAAATTAATATCTTCTTGTTCCTATGGGCCATAAGATAAGCATATAAGAATATGCTTCTGTTTCTTCTATATGTTCTATTTGTTTGTTACACATGTTTAATTTGTGCAGTTTAGAATACCCTCTTAAATCCCATGCCTGTTGCTTCCATGTACAAAATAGGTTAAACAGAAATAGCCAAGGAGCACTTTACTCTGTTGGTGTTCCTCAAATATGAAAGCTGTGATACTCCAAATATTTAATTGACCCCAAGGCCAGTCCCTTTGAGACTCAGCTTAGATTAATACAAATAATGCAGTGCTAGATTTGCTCATATAATGAAGTATTTTTAGTGCACTAGCAAACATGATTCCTAGATATATTTTACTTTCTCCATGAGACACTTAAAACATTGAAGTTTAGTGTTTGCATTTGTCAGTAGGAATAATATGGAGTAACAATTTATAGTAGTTCATATTTAGAAATGTCAGTGTAATATAGAAGTGAATATTATGAGCAGTGAGAAAGTATGAGTTTGGATTTTTTAGTTTTACCAGCTCTTGATCTGTTTAGCCTTATTTTTCTTCTGAGTTCTTCATGAAGTTATGCTTTCACAAATTACTTATTAATGAGTCTGAATCAAAATACATACAATTGCTTATTCCACAAGTAAACTTAAATAATCTCAATGGTTTGTATTTTATTTGACCGATTAGTAGGATTTATTGTACTTGTCTTATGTGGAAGACCACCTAGACTAGTTATTCTAAAAACACATCTCGAGCATTATTCTTTCTATCAGCATGTCTCGTTTACCATCCTCACTTAAAAGCAGACAGAACTTGCTCCAGTTTGAGATTCTTTTCCTTGTAGGTGTGTGAGATCTGCTGTTATTTCACACAGGTCCTTCCTGTCTGCCCTCAGCAAGGCTGGACACCACGACCTCCTCTGAGAGATGGTGACTTTTTACAGTATTTTGGGGAGCACCTGCAAGGGACAGCACTAAAGGAACTGCTGGGAGCTCGGATCAGTCTCCATTATTGATGTCTCCGTGCTTTCTGCCCCCTTCTCTCTCTCATTCCGAAGTCAGGCAGAGGGCCACTGTGGGCCTTAACTGCATTGCCTGGGAACTGTCATAGTAAAGAGACATGGCTTCCCAGCGTCCTTGTAGGTGGAGGGCATCCCCAGGCTGACAGAAGATTTGCAGAATATTTGGCAGAACAGATGAACACGGTTTTCCCAAGAGTTATGGATGGTGTCTGGTTTCTCTGGTGTTCGGTAACAGTGGGGTTCACATTGTTGTGTCCTTTGGCGGGAAGACTCAGGGGAAGGGCTTTCTTCTCTAGCAGATTGCTAGGTTATCTTTAACTTTTAGGATCTTTCTGTCTCCTACACAGTTGCAGGATGTGGTTGAAAGAAATGAGGAGTTTAAACATAATTAAAGAAGGTACCCAAACAGGTGTGCATACATGCAGGTAACGCCAATGCCACATCTTTTCTTAGGAGACCAAATTAAGAAATAGTCTTTACAGGTAAAGCCACAGTAAAGGTGTTGTGGCTGTTTATCTTAGTACTTGAGGGAGTGCAGTTTAGATGAACATCTCGTGGAAGAATGTTCACAAATGAAGTGTATGTCTTCTGTTTCTGGAAATGTCAAGAGTCCTGAATTAGAAATTTTCAACTTCATGGTTTAATAGTTTTATCCTAATGAGCCCAAAAATGGAAAAGAAAGAGAGAAATAACTTACTGATGCTTGAAAGCCTTTAAAAAATATTTTGAGTTTGACCAACAAGTTCTACTCCTCTTTTTGAGAGACTCAGACTGGAAAGATCAGAAATGACACCATTAAAGTATATTTGAACAGGTTAAATCTACATTTTTCCTAAACTGCCTATCATCATGGATTCATGAATGTTAATTCTGGTGTACTAATGCAACTTTCTAATGACTACCCACTGCTGCACTGAGGCTTGACATGTACAGCCTGATAGTCTTGTTATGGGGTGTTTTGTCAAAGTGCTAATACAGCTCCTACCTGCTGTATTACCACATCACTATTTTTTTTAACCTATAAAGGTTTTCAAAAAAGAAGCCTGAGTTCTAGAAATGCTGAGCAGCAAGATGCTTCAGTGACATCAACAGGAAATAAACAGGTCCAAATCAGGTGCACTTTTAGAAAGGATGAACATGCTCTTTCTCCATACCTATTAGTATTGTCCTGTTCAGCCCACTCAGATGTATTTTATGACATTTCCACCCTTCACGCTCGAGCTGTATTACAGCTGCATCAGTTTCTTCTTGTATCACCAAAGATTCAGATATATGACATATAATTTAGTATAGGAGTCTGCTATTAACTTCTAAGAGGCTCCCCACCTAAGTGAGATAAGCTGGATTTGGCCCTTGGTTATGTTTTAAAATGGAGCAAGGCACAGCAAGATGTTTTATATTCATTTTATGTTTTGCTGTCATGATTTTCTCTTTTAAATAGAAACAGGTGATACACAAGATGAGGTTTGGGACAACTTAGAAATTTCAGCTAAAATGGGAAAACTTAGATGGCAAGTGTGTTATCCAGTATATGCAGAGGCAGGGTTTGAAATTTATTACATCTCATTTTAAAGCCAGAAAATTTTCCAAATAGAAATTCCAGAAAATTAGTAGTGATTCAAACTGTGGTAAAAGCTGAAGTCCTTCCTAGATCATGCATATTATTATGCCATCAGCAGAAAATGCCACTTTAAATTCACTGAGTCCAGTCTCCATCCCATGAGAAGCTGAAGCAGCATTAACAGATTCTGTCAAATGTTCTCACATTAAAATAAAGCAGCATGGTGGTTGGGAAGAGGAGAGACACAGAAAATACCTTTTTTCTGTATTAATTACACTTGAAAGTTTCCAAGTTTCTTGCTCTCTACAACAACAAAATGTATCCAGCTTTATGTTTGAGCATGCAGTGATTCACTGCTGACTAGGACAGGGTCCAAAGTGTCAATCTTCTTTGAGGCAACAGTTAGATGAACATGATCTTTTGGCAGCCTGCATATTAAGAGCTGCCCTGTTCCCAGGTTCTCAAGTGAGGACCTTCAGTGAGGTTAGCAAAATGACATTGAAATCTGATTTTGTATTGTTTGGGAACTGAATTTCAGTACTTCACTCTTCAGGCTGGTTTTGAGAACATGACATCCTGAGATTCCTTAACAAATAGGACCAACTGTTTGTGATACCCAGTGCCTTCAAGCAGTGTGATTCAGACAAGCAAGAGCTGCTCTTTCCATTAGTCCTACTTTCAGCTTTATTTTAGCAACAAAGTGATTCCCTTCTTTCCTTCCCACACAAATAATCTGTTCCTAAAGAAGTCCAGCTTTTAGAGATTAATAGCATTTTGCAATCTGTCTGGCCCTTTAGTAAGATCTGTCATTGTCAAGGCCAGAGAGATCAGAGCTCAGGGCTGACTTTCCTTATTCCTGATTCTGCCTCTGACATGCTTTAAGATCTTTATTAAGTTAATTAACCTCTTTGACTCAGTGTAAGCATTGGTGTAATGCACGTAGTAATGCTTAACATAGAGTCCCACAGATGTAAGGCATGATAAAAGGGTAGAGGACTGTTATTGTTACTAATGATCATTAGTTTGAAATCATAGTCAGGCAAAACCAAGAATAACAAGGCCATTACAATTAGTTGAAAGGTAGGGTTGTGATATTTAATCATCATTAAAAGGGTACATGATGAAAAATATATTACATATTTTCAATGAGAGTCAAGAAATAACTTTGTGGAATATCTGCAGTAAAGACCAGGAGTAACAGCTCTGAAAAACAAGGTTCAATAAATCTTATTATTTTTTTCATCCAGCATAGAGATTATTTTTCCTACTGCGTCACACACTGTGGCTGTTAGAATAAGTCTGTTTTCGTACATGTGATATGATGGTGCACTGAAAACTAACAAGCCACAAGTCTGTAAGTTTGTATCTACTTTTTTCATTGTTGCTATTGTTCTTACTGTGCTTAATACTAATTATATGCAATATCTAGAGAATCACAGGTTTGCGTCTGGGCACTTTTGTCCTGTGTGCTGCACAAATACATTATAAGATATTCATGGTGTCAAAGCGATAACAAAAAGAAGCTGACACCTTCATACAGTACTGTTGTTTATAGCTATCTTTCCATTTATTTTAGACATTGCCTCTGGGATATAATTAGATAAAGAAAAGAATCTCATCCATCAATTAAGATATTAGTGATCAGAACTGAATATTGGCAGTGTCAAAGAAGACATTCCTTTCCAGCTATCAAGAATTTTCCTTTATTGACTTGTCTCTTTCAGTCTGTCAAAGAAAAGTTTTAATTTGCAGCTGAAATCCTGATCCTATGATGAGTCATGGTTTCCTTTGAATGCAAAGGGCGTCTGTCTGGCGAAGTTGGCAGCCTGACCTCTATAAATATTGTTCTATTGATAAAAAGAGGAATTGGATATAGAGACTATCCAAAATAAATATTTTGCTGGGATCTTGGATGTCTGAATACAATAGAGCAAAGGGTTGTTGCTGCATTTAAATCATTCAGACATAAGCTGAAGTGAGTATTAGTTTTCGTTGAAAAACTGTCAAAGGCAGTTTGCACCTTTCATTTCGGAAATGAAAATGGACACCTGTTTAGGGATTGCTCTTTTCACTTTATTATTTGTAAGGATTTGCCATTGGTTTTGCTGGGAGCAAGTCTGGGCTTCTTGATTTATAGGAGAATTAAAACAGGATTTCAGCGAGGTATTCAGAAATACCAGCCCATCATGCTCCTGTCTTTTGGATGGAGGTGGATGGGAAAAGAGCCCTTTGTGCTGTCCCTATCTGAAGCCCTTGCAGGCTCAGGGCGGCTTCTTCAGTATGCCCTTGGGACAGGTGTGCAACTGGAAAATCAGCTGTGTATGGTAGGCAGGAGACAGGCTGACCTGCCCCAAGGATCAGGGGAAGGGAAACCTTTATGCCCCCACTTCATATTGAGGAAGTACAGAGGCATAATTTCTCCCAGAAATGTAATTGCTCCGGTGGGTCTCCTGGCACGGCACACCTCCCCGCTGCTCCCTGACAAGGTTGTGTCCCAAAAGACAAAAGATGTGCTGCTCTATGCTGGCACACCTCCTCCTTTCTGCCCTTTTTGCTCTTACAAAAACTGCTTACATAAAGCAGAAGGGGTGTGCAGAAGGAGGAGGTGTATATGAAGGATTACAGCAAGAAGTCCTCAGAATGGCTGATGAGAGGTGTCTCAGCACCATCAAGTCACAACAAAAATGGTCTGACACAGAGGCATGAGCAAGCTTGTGCTGAAGTCAACAGAACTGTACCTTTGCCTAACCAGTGACGTCCTCCTGCTGCTCTTTCCCAAAAGGAGCAACAGAGGAATTTTTCCCATAAGAGACTTTTTCTTCTTATCAATAAATTACTCTATCTAGCTACGGCAATAGATGGTCTGTGAATAACAGAGGACTTATATTTTTATTGGCTCATCTATTTAAGCAAAGAAAATTTCTGTCATCAGTGCTAAGCTGTAAACTAAAATTTGAAGATAAGATACCATCTACTTCTTCTTTCTCTTGGAACTCACAGCACTGATGTGACTGCTTTGCAAGGGAATGTTTGTATAGTGTATGTGACAGATACACTAACACTTGCTGTTTATCTGCTTCTCCCTTCCCATGAATCATTCTTCTTTCTGTACTGTATACCTCCTGAAAAGGGCCTCCTGTTTCAATTTTTTAAAAATGCATGTTTACAATACAATCATAATAAAACAATACTTTTGTGATAAAAATTATTACATTATCTACTTGGAATTTGATTCCTCTATACTGGAACCCTGAACTGAGCTTCCTTTTCTCCTTATTTTCTAGATCATGGAGAAGCGGTGCACCTATCAGCTTTCCTTGTTATATGTATATTTCAGCAATGTCACCCTCTCAACATTTTGAAAAAGCTTTCCTACTTTTTTTTTAAAGAGTGTGGCACCACTTGCATCCTCTCTACCATTTGCAGGAATCAACCAATGGCCACCAGCTGAATCTTAAGTATGTGCACTAGGCACTCAAAAAAAGAGAGACAGGGATGGCATTCTCCTGTGTTGACCCAAATGTTCAAAGAAAATTTAACAAAACCTGTCCACATCCAGAACGAAACCCATAGAACAGTATCCACACAGAATCTACCACCAACAGTTGATTCCCCATCATTCTGAGTGTGCAGGTACTGCTACCAGGGCACCCTGAAATGCCTGTTGCAGTCATGCAAGCAGAGCAGGGCCCAGTGTGAGCGCTGAGGCTGCAGGAGGCTGACCAAAGAGCTCAGCTCTGGGCAGTAGTGACAGTGCCCCACACTTCGGCATGCTATGGAACAATTTCGCGCCTGTGACCCCAACCACCACCTGCTCCATCTCTGTCTTAAGTGAAGCTAATGGTGGCTTCCTGGCTGTGCTCCTTGCACAAACAAGCAATAAACCTGAGCAGAAATAAAGAACAGTTTGTAAAAGGAATTAGGCAAACACCCAAGACAAAGAAAATAAATAATGGTTCATGAAAATCTCACACAGTCAAAACCAAGGGCACAGAATTTATCAGAAAACCTAAGAGAAACACAACTGTGTTTGTTATGTTGCCATCTGCTAGACTGTAGGTCTTCAAAGCTGTCAGAGGAAGGCTGTGTACCTAATCAAAACACATCTCCTTCTCCTAGCTCAGAGATTTAATACCATTGCTTTTGGGAACAAAACATTCTCCTAAGTACTGCTGGGCTGCAAGTTACAAGAAAGTCCTTCTGGTATATCTGTCAGAAGTCTGATTTCTAAAGCACAAGCTGAAGCAACTGGGGAATTTTGCTTAAAGTCAGACTGTAAATGAATCTCTGCATAGCTGTTTTTGCCTTGTTCACACTCCTCTCTTTCTGCTTTTTGCTCTGATTCTTACAGCTAGAATTGATAAACTGGGGGGAAGAAAACCAGAAGAAACTTTTTCTTCGTTTTATTTTCTTTCCATTGTTCAGTGCAAGACTGTCCAGGTTTCACCTAGGATGGAATTAATTTTCATTCTAGTAGCTGGTACAGTGCTGTGTTTTTTTGGATTCATTATGAGAATAATGCTGATAAAATTGATGTTTTAGTTGCTGTGAAGTAGTGCTTACCCCGAGTCAAGGAGTTTCCAGTTTCCCATGCTCTGCTAGGGAGGAACTGCACAAGAAGCAGGGAGGGAGCATGGCCAAGACAGCTGACCCAAACTGGCCAAAGGGATATTCCATACCACAGAACATCATGCCAAGTACATAAACTGGGAGGATCTGGCTAGGAAGCACTGGTCACTGCTTGGGGGCAGGCTGAGTATTGTTCATTGAGTGGTGAATAACTGGATTGCACATCACTTTTTTCTCTTGGGTTTTATTTCTCTCTCTTTGTTCTCTTCCATTTCACTATTTTCTTTTTTTAATATTTTATTTTAATTATTAAACTCTTCTTATCTAATCCCATGGGTTCTATTTTTCAAATCCTCCTCCTGGTTCCACTGAGGGTGTGTGTGGGTGAACGAACTGTCCGGAGTTAAACCGCAACAACAACCCCAGCTGTCTTTCCTCTCCACTGATGAAGCTGTGCTGTGAAAGTAGGGTTATTCACATCCCCAAGAGCTTTTTACAGTGCCTTTCATTGCAGCACGTGTGTGCTTCATTGTAATTTGCAACCTGGTTTCAAAAGCTCCTCTGAGACATGGACTCTCCCATGTTTCAGGTTTGTAAGTGCAGTGAAGAATGACTAACGTCAAGTTGACCACCACATGCATGCTTAGGGCCGCAAGGACCATGGGTGTGCTCTGGAAGCTTTGGCAGCAAGAAGTCACATCTCTGCAGGCTTTCACTGGTGAGCCACAACCACTTTCTACAGAGAGGTTTTGAACTTCTCCATAGAAATGCAGTATTTGAAAGGGCTGTCTCTTAACCAAAACGGAATTTTCATAGTGACAGTAAAAGATAAGTTCCTAATATAAGGTTCATCCTTTTGTGAAACTTTGTATCATAGCTCTAAATCCTAGAAGAACCTCCATTTATAGTAAAAGAAGATGTGATGTTCTGAGACGCACAGAAGTATATTTTTTTAATCCCCAAACCATTGGCACCACGGTTCTAGTTTTTCCAAATAGTTAGAAATATTCTTTGGAAAAATAAACTAAGTTAGATGGAAGTTAGATGGAAAATTTCATTCTATTGCAAACTTCAGAGGAAGTTTGTAAGAGTTTGTAAGAGTTATGAGAAGCTAAAAATGGGGTATTGCAGCAGAAAATGTGCAACCTCGGGAATATGCTACTGGCCTCACTGCAAACTCAGAGAGCGTTCAAAAAATAGATGTAAAGGAGTGTACTGTAATGCTGAAAAAAAAAAAAGAAATCACAATAAGAACACCTAAGAAAATAATGCCAGTCAAAAAATAGAGAATGTTTAACAGATAGTAATCCCATAGAATGTTGTGTGTATTTCTCTGGTCATTCTTATCCAGACTTGTGGCACCATGCAAATATCCTTTTCTTGTTTTCCACTGCCAGCTCATACAGAAAAAGAGCTTGCCGGTTATATAAAATAGAGGTTATCAGCAATATTGCTAATTAATGGTGTAGTTGCCAAATAAGAAGTTAAACTCTGACAAACATGACCTAATGTTACACAAATATGCTTCATCAATCACAGTTAAAAAATTACACAACAGCCAGCATTTTTTTTTGGACAAGTAATAGAACCTATTGGCAGTTGGTATAATTAAAGGGTAGTAAGCAGATGAAAATGTTGGGGGTTTGTAGACTTGTGTACAGAAAAAAAGGATAGAAATGTTTTTGAAATGCCACAGCTTGAGCTGGTTGTTTTTTAAAATGGGAAGACTTTAGTGGGAGCCCAGAGATCCACAGGCACATCCAGGTTCAGCGTGGGGAGGTCTCTGGTCTCTGGGCACAGTGAGGCTGTTTTGGATGTCCTCTGATGGACATAGCTGTTGCTGGCACCGATCTTGCTCCCAGCAGCCAGTGTGGCACTGTGGTACTGGCATCCCACTGGGTATCTTCCTGGTCTTGTGACATACAGGGCTGTTCTTTCTTCGTCCCACTGTGTCCTGTAAAATTTGAAGCTCTTGTGGAATATTGGAAATGTCAAGAGCCCTGAAGGGCCATTCAGAAGATGGGTTTGTTTGGCCTCTTCCCTTTGAATGGAGCAGAAGGAAGTAGAGTCCACTTGTTTAATATATGAAGTGCACTATTTTTTGAATGATGGCTTGTAACAGTTGGGAGATGAAGAGTGAAATGATGACTAGGGAACTTCAACAGCAGCCCCAAATGAGACATTGAGCAGATTATGTTCTTAGGCTTAGATGCAAAGATTAAAGATGTGGGAAAAAATCTTGCATGGGAGAATTCACTTAACTCATCTAATTAAGTTAAATCAAAGTTTTTACAATTCTGTTTCAAAACAATGAAGTCTAATGATGAGGATGAAGGAAACATTCTTAAATATTCACTCTGAATGCTGATTTCCCCCATCCAAGAGAATGGACTGACAACTTTTTTAATGCTGACGGAAAAGCATTGCTCATCTATTTTAGTACAGACTTAGCAAATCATTTCACAGTAATATTTATTAAGGCAGAAAAACATTAGTCAGTGACATTGAGAAATAAAGTTCCATTTGTGCTTGGCAATTTATCATTAGACTAACTGGATTCACATACCATCCCAGGAAGATGAGGAATGCTATGAAAAACTGTCATGTATAAAAAGGAAAATCAAAATATGAATATTAAACAAATTGCACTGCCATGAGGGAGGTTTTGTTTTAGTACTGGTGAAAGAGAACAACTCTATAAAAGCAGAACATGCTACATGAAAAGAACATGGATGGAAGTAGTCTTGGTGATAGCTGGCTCTGAACTTTTGTGAACCTGCTGACTTCAGTGGCCTTTGGATGAGGTCCAGACAAAAGCCACATTTTTATATGGCAGGCAAATTTGATAAAAGCACACTCAGAAGCAGAAAAAAAGTAGTAGTGAGGAGCTTTGCAGAGTATACCATGAAGCAGAATCATACAGTCCAAAGAACTAGAATTTGCATTCATTCACATTGAATCCACATGACTGATTTCCATGTAAGGAAATTTGAGCTAGGAAAAAAATTAGAAATCAGAATTGAAAAAACATCTTCAATATCTGGGTTATACATCTAAGATAAGCCCTGTCAGAAACAATGCATCTATTATACATGGCATTTGGCCTGTGCTTTGTATTTCAGTTGGGTTTCACTAATCACAAATCCCCAAGAGTGTAAAACTTCCTCCTCCTTTCATGGGATCACCTCGCCGGCCCCCCATTATGCTTCTAGCACAACTAAGGCCCATGAAGTGCAACATACAAACGTATTGTCTCCTCATGAACATGGGTAAGAGCTGCTGTTTCCACTGATGTAGGACTCAGGCTCCAATGAAATGTTTCCCTTGTTCCGGGTGAAATTGTGAAAGGCCCCTGCTGAGATGACAATGCACCAGAAAGAAGCACACAAACGTGTAGTGTGGGTTTATAAACACAACCACAAAGCTGCCATGCCAAACCCCTTCACACCCCTGCAGGTACTAGAGCTCTTCAGGTGCCTTGGATTTTCAGTTTTTTCCCAAGACTGTTTGAATAAAATGCAATTATTCAAGTGAATGATTTCAGCAACAGAAGACAGTTTTTGTTCCAGAAAGGATGGGACTTTTCTGACCTTCAATAGAAGGAGAGACTCTGTCTGGGTCTTAGGGTAGCCAACAGATGGGGGTCAGGACACTTTAAGAAGCCCAGCCATGTAACTGCAAGTTTGGAGGGGAAATATGGATGAGCCGTTTATCTTCCCACCACTCTAAAGCAGTGCAAAAAACATATCTAAATTTAATTGTCACAGGATAAAAAAAAAAAAAGAAAAGTACACTGGATCAAAAGATGGCTTTGCCCAGTCACTGATATGTAGTCTCATCTTTCTAATTTAGGTATCTGTGCTTTCAGCCAGTGGTCAACTCAACACCTGTCCACAAATGTTGTTCCTATCCTTCATAATTGTCTTGCGAAGCCTCATGTCAGGCTCTGCCTTGAAGAAGACTAGAAGAAATACCCCGGGGATCCCAGAAGTGTTGCACCTTTGTCAGTATGGTTCACATATCAAAGTGTGTGCAGAAGGTGGAAAAGAAATCTTAGTATTTTTATCCCATTTGGTATGTCATGTTTTGAGTGGATTTAGAAGCAGACACATTACATGTAATGCTAGCACTACCTGTCATTTTTGACAATTTTTATTAGTCCTGAATTAAATCTAGCCTGGCTCCTGTGTTGGTCAGTCATGCATCTGACTGTCTGGTTTCTTGAGAACACATTTTGCTTTATTTTGGAAAGAAAAATGAGGCTGTTAAAACCTTGAGGACAAAGATTTGCTCTGCAGATTAAAATGACTAACAGAAATATTTCCATTTGTTCAATAAAGATGAAATTTAAATGTCCTTTTTTTTTTTAATTTCAGACTCTGGAATGCACAATATTTCATTTAGGGTTTTTTTGTTCTTATTATTAGAGGAAGGAAGGACATATTTACAGCAGCATAATTATTTAGAATGAGGGTTTAAAATTTTACAAGATCATTCCCGCTATTAAATTAGAAATCATTTGACCAAGGATATAATTTTACAAATAGTTAAATAAATGCTGAGTAAGCAATACAGTTATTTTCTGCTGCATTCAAGCATTGCAGAAAGTCACATCACACACACTTAGATGAGGCCTTTTCACTCTCCTACAGTGTTATGCAATGGTTTCCACACCCATACCGGGGACTAGGAGGGGGATGACAGACTGCTTTATCTTCTTCACTTCAGGAAAAGAAAAACTGGTTGACAGTGTATTCAAAGGGAGAGAGAGAGAAAGAGAAATTTGTTTGAAAACCACCAAGGTTATTATGAAATACCAAGTTCTAATCCACATGACTCATACTAGCTACTCTCCCCAGGCTGGCCAGAAGACAAAGCACATTATAATTACGTGGCTAAGATTGGAATGCTCTGAAGCCTACGTAAGTAGCCTGTTGGACTCCACTGAAACCCACCAAGGGCAATAGACTTCCCAACCAAAGACCATACCTAGAGATTACAAGTGGCAAGGCTGTAATCCAGTGAAAACATGGTGCTACTTGCAAATTGTTTCTCCCTAAAATGATGGCTCTGCTGAATGCTCGAGGAGAGTGAAATCAGTAAGTGGTCACCCATGACAATTTTATTCCTTCAGCCATTTCCTATCATTTCAACTGCAAGGAAAAAGGTTTCCTTTCCTTGCACAAAACCATCTGGAATGAATAGGCAGGGGAAAGCTTTTCTAAAACTAGAGCTCTCAGTCCTTGAGTAAACAGGAAAATTCCTCGAAGAATTTATTCTTAGCAAGATTACTGTTATAGCATGGATCTTCAGCAAAATAATTTCCTATTGTGTGTGAAAGAATTTGGCCAAATGAGGAAAAAAGGAGAGCACAAACTGCTGGGTTCACTGGCTTGACAAGATCAGCCTTCCTGATTAGTTTGTCCGTGCTTCTCCTCCCTATTCCATATTAAAAGGAAAATACCACCCTATAATGTATTTGCAAAAATGTCTTCTCCACAAACAAAAATTGTTTTTGAATAGCCAGTTCTCAGTGCACTGCAAGGCCACCTAGACAGTCCTAAAAGGGCAAGGTAAAAAGAAGAAACAAGCAACAACAAAACAAGAGAAAATGTCTTCCATGTCCAAAAAAAAAAATCTATTATCTTAAACACAGTCTAGAAACACAGATGCAGAAAATCATGCCTACAAATTTCTGCTTTCCTTTACTCATTCAAACTTCTCCCATTCCTCTTCCATCTTCTCGATGATCTTAGTATTTGCTTCTTTTCCTCTAACTGTTTTGCCTTTCCTTATGCCAGTCCCTGATTATCCTTGTTCCAGCCTTCAATATGCCCAGTTCTTCTTTCCAGCTCTCTATGCCTCCCCTTTTTCATCCCACATTTTGTGTCATTTTTTCTATTCCTCCTTTGCTAGTGAGGTGCCGTGAGCTAATGTCTTCTCCCTGCCACAGAAGAAAGGAGAAACAGGAGCACATACAAAAACAGATTCCTGTGAGAAAGAGGGAAAAGTAGAAGTCCTACCTAGCCATTGCATTGTGCTGCTTCCATTCAAGGGCTTGCAGCTTAGAAAATCTTCATTCCTCCCTCGTCCCTGTACGTGAGGAAAAAGGGAGCAAGAGATCCCTCATGGAGGTCCCAGACCACAAGAACATCAAGAAAAAGAAACATCCCCTTCTAGCAAAAGAAGAACAGACGTGCTTTTCCATGAACCTTTAGAAATATTGCACAGTCACATCCATTGGGAGAAAATAATTCATCAATTTTCTGTCTATTTTCAAATCACTTTAATTCTTCAGATTAGATCATCACCTGGAACAGCCAGCCACCAAGAACTCACCCTGCTGTTGCAAGTCCCAGGCTTCCCAATGAAGAACTTAGGAAAGTTAAAATACCAATCTTAACTTGATTTTAATATCTTTCTTTTTTAACCCTTGCAATGATTTGAAGAAGAACTCTTAGAGAGCTTGGATGTTTCTAGCTACTCAGTTCAAATGCTGGGCCTGCCGTATCTACTGCTTTTCCCACTAGCCTACAGCTGTTTGGTCTCCTTTGTGAGACCTAGCTGGTGTCCTACTCAGCCTGTGATTCATTTTTTGGCATTGGATAAGAATTGTATATTCAGCTTGTGAGATTAATAAGGAATAGTGCCAATATGAAACTATATTTCTGTTTCTCTGAAATCACCGAGAATATATTACTCAAGTACAGGTTCATGATTACTAAGTAACTCTGGGTAATATTTTTCCTCTGTTTTCAACTTCAGGGGTAATGCTTGTATTTTTGATTCATGCTTCTTAAGTGAGGTTTCAAAGGGTTATAGTCACTCTCAATTTCCCAAGACGTTGTCTGAGGCTGAAGAACAAACCTTGCCTTTAAAACAATGCATCTTTTGTCTGGATTTTATTGTAACTGACATTGAAATGGCACTATTTGGTTGTTGGAGGTTGTTTTTATTTCCTGAACTCGTCAGTACAGAGCTGTTGAAAATAGCTTGATGCTGCTCCTTTGCCTCCTGACATTAATCATGGTTAATTAAGTGAGAATAAATTTCGGGTTAATGCAAACAGGCATTAATTGTTGTCATCTCCCCGCTCTCAGGAGTATACAAATCGGACAAGCAGAGAAAAACAGCACTGAAAATACATTTCCTGAAGAAAACAGTCAATTAACATCAGAATTGGAGGTCTTGTCAGAGATCTGTTAAAATGTGTTCCCCATATTTTCCCAATAACTGCATGAAGACAAATCCCAGTGTCTGCTCAGTTAGACAAAGGATTGAGATCTACTTTACAAGCACTAGGATAAAACTTTTTGTGTCCTTGCAGCTGAATGTATTCCAGGCAGTGTCAGGCAGCAAATGTGCCAGTCTCATTTTTCTAGAGAACCTGATCAGAAACACTGAAATTTTCCCTCACGCTGCTTAAACGTAGGAAACTAAACCAAATTAGGGATGAAGAACAAACAACATTTCTTGGGTGGAAAAAAACAGGCTTAGAAAGAAAGATTTAAGTAAACAGCTCTCTTTTCTTCTCTTTTAATTCGCGAAAGAACAATAATTTAAAAATCAACTTAAAAATTCTGAATAAATGTCACTAGGTGAAATGCTGTTGTTCCAACCCGTGTTGGCAGTAGTCCTGAAATGTTTCTTTCAGCTCAGTGAGGCAGTAGTTAGATATAGTTAGATAGATACCACCTGCTTATGCATCACTCCCAGCTCACTGCCTACTCTTTGAGAATTAGCAAGGAGATCTCTTTCTCAAAGTATACGAAATACACGAGGTCTGTTGCTACATCCTAGTAAAGCATTCACAGCTCTGTTTCTAGATACAAGACCCACACAATTAGCTCTATCTCTAAATATGTTCTTCATGGCTTCTACTTCTTCATGTTCTCCATTGCTTTAGTTCAACTCAGCCATTTGCCACCACCAAACCAATGTTCAGCTGCTCTTCCTCACCTGCTAACCAGCCCTGCAACACTAGTGTCACTGTCACTACTCTGGAACTTGCTGCTGCTACATCCCCATCACAGTTTCTCACTAATCCCCATCCCATAGAATTGTTCTCACTCACAGCATCCCTGTAGAACTTCTGCCTGCTGGAGAAGTTTTATGGCTTACAGGACTGGCTCCTTTGAAAAGGAGAAGGCACTAGAAGCTGGGATAGGAGTTGCCATTTTTACAGTTGTAGTGGGTTGGAACATAACTGATGGACAGGCCTTCAGACCAATAACGCTTCTCGCCATTTACATATTTAAACTGCGCAGAACGGGGGAATTTCCTTTTGTTCCAGCTCACCTGCCAGGAGGCGGGGGAGGCCTCTGGGCCTCCGGGCTGTCTCAGACCGGTCCTCTTCCCCCCCATTCCCCCAGCGTGGGAGTGTGGGCCCAGGATGCTGGGGGGAACCATCCTGGAGCCGCAGGCAGCTGAAAACCAGCTATGAGCTGCTGCACAGCCAGGAGCACGCAGCGCTTCTGGGGACTGGTGGGTTTCCCCCCCTCCCTGCCTCCCCCTCCACATTCCCATGGCCAGGATTTCATCTGGATCCGCTGCAACCCCCATGCTGGAGCCAGCAGGAGCTGGCAGAGTCTCTCTGCAGCCAGCACAGCTTGCGCTGAACTGAAAAGGACAACATATGCAGCCAAGGAGGTCACCTTTTCTTCTAACTCAGCGAGGAAGAAAACTAAAGCAAGTCACATGAGGAGAAGAACATGGCAGCTCCAAAGTCAGAAAAGAAAGAGAAAATAGGTCACATGGGACAGGGCTAAAGATGGTGGTGGAGAAAAAGAGGCGGAGGCGCTTTTTTTGCATGTAGCTTAAAAATGCTTTCTGCAGGCTGTGGTAAAAACTGTAACATCACAAACTGTATGTCTCATTCTAATCCATTTGAAGTACATAGGGAGACAAGGAATGCACATGCGGCTCATGAAGATATGAGAAATGCATATGCCAGGCTATATAAAAGTTGTGAAAGGCTTTGAGAGATTTTTGAAGATGACAGCCCTTGTTTTTTCAGGCCAGAATAACTCGTCCTTAAAAAAACTACAAATCTGTATCTATGGGTCCATGTCTGCAGTATGGATAGACTTTGAGATTTTCATGGGAGAGATGTTTTTCACTGCAGCAGGTTGTTTATTTCCGGGCAGACTGTTGCAGGTAAGAGTTTGGAAACCACGTTAAGCAGAAGAAACTCTTTTTCCTTAAATATTGGAGAGACTTTTAAAGAACTGCAGCACCGACCAAATCCCATGTTTTGTTATCCTTTGTGCTGTTTCGATGGGAAGGAGGGGGTGCTGGAAGAGAGGGGAGTGTGCCTTTGCTTTAATTTCTTATTATTTCTTTTTTACTTTTAATTCTGTTAGCAATAAACTTTTCTTTATGCAGCGACTGTTTGAGTCTGAACCTGTTTTGCCTTGCAGGTTTTTTTTTTCAGTTTTCCTCAATATAATTTATTTCCCCTCATGAAAAATAACAGATTTCGTGGAGCTTGGTGCCTAGCCAGCTTAAACCACAACAGCAGTAAAGAAAGTGAAAAGTTTATTTGCAGTAAAAAGACATAGTCAATGGTTGATATGTCCCATCATATCCTATGGTTCTCCAACAAATTCTTGGAAAGTGCTTCTGTCTGTCTTTCGCCACTTCTGCTCAGAAATTGCAACTGCTTTCCAGGTTTGATGTGGACGCTGCAGCTATCGCACCTGCCAGCCTCCTGGGCAGCACATTTATGCCCTCAGTCCCCAAGAGGGAGCAGAGGGACAGGGCACTGCCAAGGGGGCTGTGAGCACCCACCCTAGGGTGCGCTCCTGGGGCTCTCCAAGGGCATGCCTGCACTTCCATGAAGCAATATGCGACTCCCTGCACCTCCACTGCCAAGCGGCCTGTCCTGGAGTCCCCACCCTTGGGGTGCGTTGGTTTTCGCTCTGAATAACACCAGATAAAGCAGAAGCAGAGTGCCAGTTGGTGTCTGTTGTGAAGGTTTATGGATGACTTGTGTTGGAAGAAACATGTCTTCAGAATGAAGTTACGGAAGGACATTTGCAACAAAGAAAATGTGCTCACAGCATTTTAAGTTTCTCATAGCAAAAATTTTAATAAATCTTTTAATTTGGGCACTCTTTTGCATACTGTGCTGTACACATAAGTGTTAGCAGGTATAAAAGCAGGCTTCTGTTGCAGTCACAGGAAGAGAAGCTGAATTATTTACAAGGGGAAATTTTTTCAGTTTGGGAATCATAGTCAAATGAAGAAAATGAAAAAATCTTGACTGCTGCACAGTGCAAAGCCTATAAACATAAGATCTCCCATCCCAATTTTTTATGTGGCTAAAGGACACCTATATTTAGCACAAAAAAAAAATTCATATACAAGTGGATGCAGGGGGACCTGCTTTTCCCTGTTTTGGGTCTTTATGCATTAATACGTGGTAAATACATGATTCAACACAGAAGCTAAACATAGCCTTTGAATTGTTTATCATGGATTTATTTTTTTCAGGATTCTGCTTCTTCTATGCAATATTAGTACACTTCTATTATTTTCATTTTTCAGTTCACAGCATCACAAACCTGCTGGGTGCAACAACTCAGCTGTTTTTCTCCTCTTATTGCTGCGTACAGCACATACAACTAATAGCCATGTGGAAAGGTAAAGGGAATGGGGAAGCCAGATAGGAAGCATGCTTTTTTGTAGGTATATATATTCAACTATTGCATAATATAGATACAGAAATAGCTATGCTCTTCATCTGTGTCAACTCATAAAACTCATGGTTTAAAGATGCGTTTCTGTATTGTAACAAGGAAGTAGTAATGCATTCTAGTGTTCCTATTACAGTGACACTTACGGAAAAGACAGACTTTACATTCTTTCTGTAAAAAAAACTGTCATAAGGACAAGTCTCTTCTGCTTCTGTTTATTGGTGTTCACTCCTCCAGAAAAAGCTTTTATTAGAGAAAGAGCTTTGGCCCTCACATGCTATCCCAGAATGAGAACCTGAGCTCTCCTATACCTTTGGATAGAGAAAGAGGTGCAGTTGTCTCACCTTTCAGAACTGGATTGCACAGAGGACCCACATTTAGATTCATGTACAACAGCTTCTCTTTCTCATGGTAAGCAACTAGCAGAAAAGAAATTTGTTTCCCCATTTCTAACACTGTACAGCAGCTCTGCACTTATTTTTTGTTAATCTTTCCTCTAGCAGAGGAATCGAGTCCTTGAAGAAATCAAAAACTGTCAAACATCAGTCTCTTTGCTGAACCACTGAGTGGGGATAAAACCACTGCATAAGGAGAAAACACAACATTTTGGTGTCTTTTTTGCCTTCTAGACGCTAAATCTGAGACAGAGATCACAACACTGGCTGTACTCCTTGAAAAACTTGATTAAGAGGTGGACAAATTATGCCAAGGAGATCGTCTAAGAATTATTTCTATAAAGGCAACACTGTCTCACCTGGTAAAAACTGTTTTTCATCTGTTAAAAGTCAAAGGAGGAATTTAAAGAAGACAGAATTAAAATTTGCATAATTTCCTTCCTTGTGTTCACTCATATCCACCTTCAGCCAAGATCGTTAGTGCTTATGAGGAAGCTTTGCTTTAAAAATATTACAAAAAATAAATTATGACTGCTAGCTTTAAATAAAGAGGCGACACTTGGGAGCAATCTGGATTGCTTGATAAGCTGTGTTCAATCTGAACCATGTGCACTTGAATACAGTTAACATAATGTCATTAACCTTGACATAGGAATGTAGGTTACTGTTACAGAAGGGTGATTGTATTTTAGAAATCAATAACTACGTTAGGGACTTAAGGGTCGTCATTACCAGGGAGCTAATCATGCTTTCCTAATGCAAGGCTGATCCTGATTTCACCACTGCAATTGTGCAGAATGTGAAATTAACTCTTTCAGTTACTAAGGTCTAGCTGGATAAGTAGAAGCTCCAACTGGAAGGCAGGAATGAGTAAGAACGTTTATAAATAGTATATTGCTTTAAAAAATAATAACTTAATAGTCAACTGGCTTTGCCTGGCCTCCCAGAATCATGCAATCATGTCAGAATTGCAACTTGCATTAAAAAGTAAACAACCCTCCACCATGTGTTGCTGCCTAGTTCTGATTCCTAGGGGAAAAAAAATTCTGGAAACATAAACCTTGTTTTTACTTGATTAAATCTCATCATGCTTGGGCCTGCCATGCTGCCTATACACCAAATAAAAATAACAGAAACATATTTATTTTAGAAAATGTAACAAGAAGGGGTAGCTAAAATTGAGGGAGTTTCTAATACCACGATACAATTTTGGCACCAAGGAAGTTTCAATCTTCAGTCTGCACTTGAGAAATGAAGACTAGTACAGCAAACAGGCTGAATTGGTCTGGCTTATGTACGTCTGTACATGGTGAGTAAATTGGGATAGTCCCACCTAACTCTAAAGTTTTGGTGCTGTCCATATTTGGTTTCTTGGCTCCAGTCAGTAGGATAACAGAAGTTCATCATCTGTGTTAGCTGGTAGTCAGTCAGTACTGCCAGCTGTCAGCTACAGCCATGTCTCTCCTGAATCTTGTAACCTGGAAGGTTTTTTTGTGCATCAAACCACCACAGCCAGCCGGTGTTTCCGAAACATAGAGATCGAGGCCTGCATTGAGGGACCACTAAAAATAGGCACATTTGGGGCCAGAACTCCTGAGATACTTCTTTGTTCTGAACCAAGTCCACAAATACAGCACTTAGTCCTGGCATTCAGTTGGACCTGGTTACAGCAGTTTTATTCCCTCTAAGGAAAAAATTGGGTGACCAGCTTGGACTTTTCCCTGCCAGCCTTGCTTTCTTTCCAAGTCATAGCCTTGCAGCCAGTGATGTGTGCTGGCTCTTCCTGGATATCACAGCTCCTCTCTGCGAAGTCTCCCCTGGGGTCACCATGCCACCTTCACACCTTTCTCCTCAAGCCACAGTTGAACTCTAACCCCGTGATCCAAAAAAAGAAATTCAGGGGGCCCAGCTTCAGGCACACTACACTCTTTCCCAAAAGGAAGACTCTTTGTGTACTTCATATCTCCTTCTGGTCCTCCTAGAGGTCGTGTAGGTGGGTAACCAGAGCCTACTGCTTCCTTGTGCCTCCAATACAGTTTGACTTTTCCTTTGGCTTTTTCACCGGAGAGAAGCATTTGCAAGGCTTACGGTGTTCCTGGCACCCCTCAGCTTTGACCAAAAGGCCTTTTTTCCCCAGTGGTCCTTACCAGTACTTTTCTGCCTTTAACTGTCTGTTTCTGTGCCAGGATGGCTTGCAGGAATGGGGCTTATATGAGGATATAATCGCTTGGGAAAGGAATGTAATTAAAATCAACATATAAAGCAGTTAAAAAAAATCTTCTGAGGACGCTCAGCTGGCACAGTGAGAAACTTGCTGAGAATATTTAATTGTTTGCATTATTAAGTGCAGACAGGTTGGTTTTAATTCAAAACAAACATGGCAATTAACTAAAAAAAAACCTATGTCATTACAACATGATAGCTACAGAGTTTAAAAAATGAAAACATAGGAAACACAAGCATTCAGGCTTTCAAAAAATGGGAAAGTCTTACGGGATTAACCAGATAATTTAAAAGAAAACCCCAAAAAAACAGTCCTGAAGTTTTATATCAGCTACACTATAAGGAACCAGTTGAAACACTGATGCAGCTGCCTTGATCATTATATTTTTTATTCCTGTTTTTCCAGTTAAATGTGCAGCAGAATATATTTCATCTGATGATATCAAGTGCGTGTCATAAGAAACACTTAACAGATGAATTTACATTTATTACATTTTCTTTCTTACATGCTGTCTTACCATTTAATTTTTGAACTCTTAGCACATTGGCATAGTAGTTTAGGGTTTTAGTTTCTTTTCAGAGAATATATGGACTTGTTTTCATGTTTGATGGAAATGTTTGATAGAAATACTGTCAAATATCAGATAAACTTGTGTGAGGTAATGCCCAAATTGATCAGAAAAAGTCAAAGCTTTTTGTTTTTTAACTAACTGAGAAGAAAATCTGGACTTCCTCTGAAAGACACTACATAGCTTTATCTAGTATGTCTCTTCTGTGGATGTTAACAAATTAACTTATTCTTACCTGAGAGAAGTAGGAAGCATTTAGCCCTTTTTGAGAAATGGGAAACCTAAGTAGGGAGATAGTTTTGACTACCCTAAATCCGAAGAAGGAAACTCCCTCAGTACTATTATTAGGTATTAGTAGCTCTGTATTTCTCACCACCTGCTCAAACCTATAGACAGAATGATGCCATCCACTTCAAAGGAAATACTTAATATCTTATTCTCTGGAATGGTGTATCATTATAAGGTGTATTTTCCCCCAAACTGACCAGTTCCTCTTTTGGAACCCTTTCCTGAGCATTTATTTCCATTATACCCTTACGGCATTCAGACACTACCTAAGCCAAGTCTCACCACAAATCAGTTTTTCTCTTGTGTCAAAACTAGGCTGGTGAGGGGGGAATGGAGGGTGCTCGGATGACAGTGCTGACACTTGAGCTGCTGTGGAGAATCACAAACGTGATGCTCTAATATGTAATCCCTGCTGACAGGTTAGAAATCAAAGCTCATTAGCATAGAGGGAAGATGAGCATTTTAATGCCTCTGGATTCCATCCACTGCAATTAATGCCACATACAGCATATTGTTCACCTAAAGCCATAAATCACAGTGAAAAAGTAACAAATTATACACAGATCCTGAAACCACAATAAAGAAAATAAGAAATGGCTTAGAAAAACTAGGGAATATCACATTTTTTCATATGACCGATTGGAAACTAAAACTAGTGCTGAAAATACTTTAAAACCTTGTAAGATGGATAGTCCTCATAAATATGTCTGAAGGTCTCCATTTACCCGAATAAACTGCATTGCTGTAATGCCTGTGGGTCCAAACCTACCAAGGCAAGTAAGCAAGAGTAAGGCAATGGTACTCCTTTGTATGGTGGATGTATGAACTTAAGTTCTTTAGTCTGTATGGAACTTGATACAATTTTTGGTAGAAGTCTTACTGAACTTTTTAAAGGGAAGATTAGTGACCCTTAAAGATATCAAGAGCCAAATCTGAACCTGAACGTGACATGCGGTGCAGATTATTTAAACCAGTGATTATTTCTGAGTATTTCTGTTTACAGGTGTGCTGGACCCCAGGAGGGGGAGTTGTTTGATTGTTGTTACTGTTTAAACTCTTCATCAAATCCACTGTGCTCAATTTTTTATTTTAATCACTTGATGCACTGCAAGAGGAGGCAGACCTCTTTTACAAGTCCTGTGCCCTGTCTGACATCTTTCTGTTCAGATTGTCACTTAATTGGTCTTCCTTCCTGTTTAGGGCATTAGGCGCACACACCAACCAGCTGAGAGAGAGCTCTGAATTGAGACAGGAAAGTGCTGGACATGGAAAGCATAGTTCTGATATACTTTGCAGCCTAAATGCTGGAAATGTGTTTTCAGATAGCAACATCAGTGAAGTGGTGCAAGGTGCAGCTGCTGTAGCCTGCAACAGCATTCGGGACGCACAGGGAGACCCTGATGGCCTGCACTCTGCTCAAGCATACAAAGGAGGCTCATAAAGCACCACCGACCTGCAGCTCTGCCTGCTCAGCCACATCCCAAAGCCCCCATGCTGGCCCTGGAGCAAATGATATTCCTTCTGCTACCGAGGTGCATTGATCCATGCTTGCTTTTCCCTTCTGCCTCAGCTAGGAGAAAAGCAGGATGGCAGAATGGTGCACGACTCCACAAATTCCACATAAGCTACACCACCCTCCCCGAGAAGGTTTCTGCTAGCTCATCTGCAAGCAGAGATCAGAAACCAGTCAGAGGTTATCCCAGGACAGCTTTGATTTTCTTGAGGGACAAACAGACCTTATGACCCCCTCTCTTTATCAGACTCACCTCTGTCCTGGCTTGGCCTCTCTCTCGGACCCAATCTGGGTGAATCCGTGTCTCAGAAGGGATTGCACAGCTGTGCAGCTCCGCAGGTGCTCTCTGGTTACATGGAAAATTTCTCAATAATCTGGGCTTGGCTGGGTGTGCAGGAGAGCACAGGTCTCTCTTGGGGAGCTCCTTTTAGTAAGATATAGGCTTGGCACTGGCCATATACAAGGAGTCGCTCTTTCTGCTAATTACCATTTTGAGCCGTGGGCCAGGAGAAGTGAGCACTTGCTGCCAGTTCCTTCGTGTGCAGCTCCTGCAGAAAGGAGCCATCTGGGTGCCTGCCTGCTCCTTGGTGGTAGAAGGAGGTTCCTCTGAGAGGAGTTCCACTGCCTGCTTCTTGGCGGGGGGTTGACTAAGGGGCAGCAGTTTCACCCCCACCCCACCATGGGACCTTACCTATGGGATCAGGCTCCTTATCGCTTGCTATTTTCCTGCCCCATGGCTCTTATGTTCTTGTCAGCAAGAGCTGGGGTCTGACAGGAACATAAGATCAGGTCCCTTCCCTGTGCCTCCTCTTGAGGATGTTTTGATAGCTTGTGGTTAAAAAAGAGGCATTATAATCCTTTGGGAGACAGAGATTATCCAAATACTCTCCAGGAGAGGCTGCAGATCAGATCCTCTCTGAGGAAGAAGCTCATACCTTCAGCAACCTCAGCACTTCTGCTCTGTAGGAGACTATTAACTCTGTCATGAACCTGAAGGTCTCCACATTCCATGGGCAGAGGAACAGAACATGGCCCTGAAGTAGGTGCTTCAGGGCCAAATGGTGGCAGAAATTCAGGTGTACTCCTATGTCTACTGTGTCCTGATGGCTGCTCTGTCATGAACCCTGCTTGATGTATAAACCCTTGGATCAAGGGTTAAGGGCAGAAATCTTTCCTTGAGTAGGAAATCTAAGTGTCTTACTTAGGTGGTCTAGATTTTCCTGCCAGATATCTCTTTCTGCCTGTTATAGCTGTCTGCTTCATGTGTTGCAATTTCTGTCTTGCCCTCAGGCACCAGCAAAAGAAAAATAATAATCAAGTTTTATGTCAACAGCTGGTTGGAAACAAACATATTTCTAGCGCATCATTATCTCTTGTAAGGTGGAGAAGAAAGACATGGCATGGCAGTGAGAACAAGCCTCACAAATGCTTCTGCTTTTTTTCATGTTCCACGGGTATGCATCCGGTTAGAAACAGGAAATGCGTAGCAGAGTAAGGGTGGCAAAATTTGACCTTCATGCATGTTCTGAAGTGGTCTTTTCCCCAAATCTCTTGTATTTGAATGTATTACCCAAAGCATTCAATTACACGTCTGAATTTCCTCAGCTTGTCAACAGAAATTTAAGAATTTGGCTCTTCTCCTGGAAGGGTATGGCTGCAGCTAAAGGAGAGCAAGATTCTTACCATAGTTTTCTAATCAAGTGTTCTCTGTGGGCAAATATTCCTTGTTCCACCTTAAGTGCCTCTGAGGAAAGACACGTGCTGTCCCAATCTCCATAGTCATCAATTATCTGAGCACTACCAGCAGCATTACTGAGACGGAAGAGAAAAGTTTCCCACAGATATGCTTCTCATTTGATTCTCATGTAAAAGTAATTTGCAATTAGCCAAGCAAATATATGCTGCAGGGAGCACATGAAGGCTGCTGGCCACAGCTGGTGGGTGGATTAGTCCACATATGTGGAGGGGACTCAGCATGGGCCTGGTAGGGGGCTGACATGGCATCAAAGTCCAGCCTGGGCTTCACACCAGTGTGATTAATGAATCATTTTCTGAAGCCACTGACACTCTGTGAATGGCCTTTGGCCACTTCCCTTTGACTCTCCAGCCTCGGTCACCACATCGTTTAGAGCTATAGATCCAACGATCATATGATTGCGCGTGGACAGCCTGTGGCACAAGCCCATTGCAAAGGTTTAGTCATGCTGCCGTGCCACAGTGTACAGCCTTTGCAGCATCTTTTACAGCTGAATGATCGCAGAAGGCGATTATACACTTGTCTTCGTGTATTTCTGGAATCTGAATGAACCTGTGACAGCTGTGGCTGAACAAAGGACTCCTCTGCACTACGGAGAAGATGGTGGCCAAAGTCCCTACAGCGCCGTTTGCTTCTTTCCCTGCCTTCTGCAATGATCCTTTTGTAGTAGCCAGCACTGGCAGGCGTTAAGCATTTCCTTCCTTTCTCTGTCACTCTTTGGGTAGGTACCTGTTCTGTCAGTAATACTGGTGTACTAGGGAGAGTAGATTGCCCCAAGTTTACAGAAATCCATATGGAAGAAACCACAAGATTTCTTAGTGGATCCACATGCCTGAATCTGCTGTGACACTTTTGTGGGCACATATGATGAAGTCAAGAGCAGGGATCAACCTACCTTGACCTGTTTGCTGCCTTTAGGACTTTCTAAGCAGCCCTGAAGTTTTGCCCAAAGTAACCCAAAACTACCTCTTACATTGTCAGTCTCGTTCTGTGGGGCTCACAGCAGTTATCTGGCAAAAACTAAGCTAAGACATTTCCAACAACAAATTAAATAAAATAAAACAAATACCAACAATCAAAGATGCATGGATTCTGTGGGCAAAACCCATAACAATTTGTTGGCTGTTTACATTCCTTTAAAAAACTCACCACTTATTCTACAGATGTGTTTTGATGGCAGCATTTTGTGCAGCAGCCAAGCAAGAATAAACACAGAGAATTGGTGCTTGTAGGGAAAGCGCAAGAAATGGAGGAAGGAAAGAAAAAGCCTCATATGCACATAGAAAACCCAAAGGACTTTACAAGTAGATCAGGAAATGGGGAGAGTATTTAGAAACAAGTCTGTAGTCGTTGAGCACTGGGAATGACTTTTCTGAGAGGAGCCATCACAGCACCAGAACATGAAAGGTATGAACAACCAGTGGGCAGGCAAGTGTCGTGTCTGCTGTCCACGTTGACCCGACATGGAAGCACAGGACAGTGCTACAGGGCTGTGTTAGCATGGCACTGTTCTCATACTGAGAAGCAGCTGTGAGGAGAGGTCTCAGCCCAAACCTGGTTTGTGTCTGACCAGCCTGGGGGTAGTGGGAATGCCGGCTTTGTCTGCATCAGTGAATATGGGCCTGGGTAAAATAGCTTGGCTGAGCCATGCACTCCCCAAGTGCCACACTGATTGATGAATTGGATGAATTGGTTAAAGCCTAGGATCTCCCAGAATACAATTATTTAATTATCAGTTAGAGGGAAGGTGTATTTGAACTTTCAAAGTCCTGAAAAATATTAAAATTTCTCCAAAAAGGAAAGCTTTTCCCATGCCCCTTTCTGATAGCCTTTTTGGCTTTCCCACTGCCATAACTTCCTCCTGTCCCAGTTTTACTGCTAAATCCTAAATCAGTGCCACAACCTAGAGCTTCTCTCCACCTTGGCTCTTATGAACATTTTGTTCCCAAACCTAATCTCTGGGTTCTTCTCCAACAGCTGTGCTTCTTGCCTTTGGAGAAGTTCCCAGATCCAAGCCCTTTACCTTCTCACCTTTCCAGTGATCTCCCTTAGAAACTTCTGCAAAAGTGATGGTTGTAGAGTAGTAAGCTAGCACCCAAAAGTGTCTGAATAGATATCCAAAATCAAGATTTGGTATGTATGTGCAGCTCTGATACCTGAAAATACCCAACAATGTCACAGAACAGCCAGGTGAAGATATGTCTAGAAGAGAAAACCAAAAGCTAGGATGCTGTGTAAGTAGCTTAAATTTCAGAAGGGCAAAGCACCCAGTAAATTCTGCTGAGACCAAGAGAATTATTGTCTTGTCGTGGCTGTATTTAATACAAACTCCGAAGGGGAGAGACAGACACAAAAAAGGCAAAATTGCACTGGCTTTGAATGCGAAAGCTGATTAAATGCGTTTTTGTCACTCACTATTTGGCACTACTTGTCACTGTATCTACCGATTACTCATTCCTTCTGCATATCATGCTTGTGTTTGCCATGCTAAAGCACACAGTGTTATTCAAATATCCCAGATGCTGAAGCATGAGCCCGTTGCATTTTTTTGGCCAGCTGCAGAAGGAAGAGATATCCTATGCTATGTATATACAAGAGGTACTTTTTCTTATCCTTCTGTGTAAGGGGAAACAATGCACAATCTCCACCTTTCAGAAATAATTCTCATGCTTTTATTTAAGTCTTTCAAGCCCTTATCTACCAGGAAAAATGATTCTAATTCCTTGCATTACTGAACTGTTGCAGGTTGAAATCCATTACACACGGTGAAGGGTTCCCATACCATTGTAAAACACTGATGGCAAACACCCAGACATGTAGCTGGTTACCGAGTTACATAAGTTAAAAGTCACCAACCTCGTTTACAAAACCTACTTATCTGATTACTATAATCTGATGAAAATACAACTTAACTCCATAATATTTTGCCTCTGGATACTTTAAGATCAGTGTCTGATGTTACCTAGAGACCGCATACAACTCGTGGTTGCTCTTTAGGATGTGGTATGGAGTGGACTGTGACACAGTGAACTGCTGCTGGCAGAGGTTTACAGTCCCTGTAGTCTAAGATAGAAATGCAGCTCTGGTCTCATACATCTAAGCTTTTCTTCTCTTAAAACCTTCTGCCTCAGCAATGCTCCCACTGCCACCACCCTTCCCTGCCCAGCGTGTGGTTGGTGTTCTGTTCTCTTTCTGAGAGTTGATGGAGGAGGCTCTGGTTAGATGCTGCAAAGGCCTTGACTGTTCTCTTTTTCTTGAGACCAGAACTGGAATGTACCTCTTGCTGTTCACAAGAACATCATTACAGGTAAGTTTAATCTTGCTGGTTTATCCCCCTCTATCTGTGTATCAGCTCAGAGTACAACATCAGATGGAAATCCAGTATTTCCGCAGTCCTCAGCACTGTACCTCAAGAATAAGTAGGAGGTGTGCAGGGTGTGAGGAATGTATTAAAAGCACATGTATTTGAATGCCTAAATGCCTGCATCTGCCAGCCTTGCCTCCCTGGCCTGCCCTGATAGTCAGTGCAGACAGAGCGTCTCCCCCAGCGGGCAAGTCAGAGCCTATATCCAAGGCTCCTCTCTGAGTCACCCCCAGAGGTGTTACCCTCATCTTCTGGCTCCGAAGGAGGAGAGGCAGACTTATTTCTCTGTGTAGGCATCCCAGTTCAGTGCATAAGCCTTGTCAGTGTCACTGTTTTCCATCTCCCCTGGATATTTTCTATTTTGATTTCTTAAGGGATTAAAAAATAGTGAAAGAACTGCAGGTATAACAAGCAGTTGAACTAAACTCAGACTAGAGAAAGCAGGCCATTGCCACACTGTCTTAATGGCGAAACAAGCCCTGGCCAGGAATGTGTGACAACAATGTCTAAATCTGAAAGACAGGCTGGGATGATACATGGTAAAACCAAACTTCCCAACTTCTAATGAATCCTACAGCATGTATAGACCCATAAGCAAGTGTTCCATATATGGGAGGAAACTGGTTGTTTTCCAGCGCATCCTCAACTCTATGTAAACCAGGAGGTGAGCAACTAAAGAAAGATCCAAAATGAGATACCAGATAGTTCTTTCATCCAGTTTTAAATATATGAATACATAAATCAATGTGAATGTTTATGTGTCTGGCTCCAATTAATAAGCACCCGTCCTATGCCTCAGGCTTCCTGACAAGCATCAGAATTAATAATTTAATACATGGAAGAATGATAATCTTGTGGTTAAGTAATTTGAAAGTTGGATCAGTTCTTGGCTCTGCCATAGATTTGCTGTGTGACCGTGGGCAAGTCACTTAATCTCCTTGCCCAAGTACCTCAAAGGTATGTAGGTGCCTGATCCCACCAGTTAGGCGCCACTGCTATCTTCAAAAAAGCATTGCTTAGCTGTTCCTTCAGTCGGTATGTGTCTGATTTCTCTCAGTAGGCATAAACGGGGTTTGCTGATGTCATCCCACAAGTTAATGAGCCACTTTGAGGCCTTATTCAAGTTCAAGCTCCTGGGTCCCCACTGTGTCACAGCTGCAAAAGCTGGCTTTCAGCTCATGGGACCCCACGTGGAGGTGCAGAGGATGTGTCAGCCTAGCTGGAGAGAAGCAAGCAATTTTGGCTGGGGAAAGCACTGCTTTTTTGCCAGGACTTTGGCTGTCTCAGCTGGGAATGTTTTTTCCCATCCATCCCTTGTCTGAACCCCGCATATTCAATAAGTAGCAGGGAATCTCAGTATAGGGGGCATTATAGGAAGGACAGAGGAGGACAGACGCCGTAGCCTGGGCCAGGGCAATGCACCCTCTGTGCCTCACAGGAGGGGAGCAGCCACGTCTGGGCAGTGTCAGCCTGCCCATGGCAGCCCAGCAGTGCCTCAAGGCTGTGTCTCTTGACTCACTGTCTCCTCTTTGCTGGGAGCATTTGTTGCCCTCCCTTTTTCTTTCTCCTGGTGCTGCTGACTTTTCAAGAGGGAAAGTTGAGGACTACTGCAAGTCCTCACCGCAATAGCAATGGTCATTGCTGAGTCCCCAGGGTAGCTAGAGTTGTGATGTGAAACTCAGAGCAATTAAATAAAAGAATCCAATATATTTGCCCTTGTGACAGACTGGGGGGACATTGATCAACTCAGTGATATGAAAAATGATGCATTCCTCCCATTTCCAGCTATTGTCTGAGGGTGTGTGGGGCATCTTGGCATTCACTGGCCAGGGATGTTGCTCAGAGGCCCCTGACCATCTTTCCAGAAGGACCTGGAAACCTCAGCAGCCCAGAGTAAACCCTGGAGTGCTATCCGAAGGGGATAACCATAGGGAGTTACTTCCACATTTTGCTGAACTGTCCTGTATTCCTTCGGAAGAACAATATTTTTAGACTTGGGAGATTTAGACTTTGAGGACTGGCTTTAAAAAGGTCAGTCACATTGTGCAGGTCTTTAGCATACCTTCTAAGCTCAGCCAGTTGTACCTGATCCAAAGAAAGAATAAGGAGAGAAATTTTACACGGCAGGAAAGGAGTAAACAGAAAATACATCATTGAAATTAATTTAGTGGCTTAAGAAATTATTCCAGCTAAAAACTCGCCTACTCTGTTAGCTGTTTTAAGACATTGCAAACCAACCAAAATCATATAGAAAATTAGATTTTCCATATGTGCTTTAATGGTTTCCATAACAATGTGTGCCACGGCACTGCCAGCTACAGCGCCGAGTATCCACCCGGTCCGGGCTGGCCGGATCGCTCAGAGGTGCGGGGGAAGGAAGGGCGGGCTGGCGGAGTTCCAGCAGNCGCGGGGGAGGGGAGGAGATTGCCTGTGGCGCAGGCTAGCAGCTAGCTGGAGCAGCGGTGCTGGGAGTCCGAGATAGACTGCAGGAGGGCAGAGAATCTCTGCCTTATCTCAAGAACCCCCCGCTGCGCTCCCAGGGAAAGCTGCAGCAGCCAAGCAACACCCAGGCATTGCAACAATTGCCATGTCCAGTTTGTCGGGAGCACACCGCCACAAATGTGTAGCTGCTAAATCTCATGAATCATACATGAGAAAATTGAAGTTCTCTGAGCACAACTGAAAGGCACTGAGGCAACAAGGTAAGGAGATTTCAAGCTGATGAAAGCTGATCCGTGAGGTCAGTGTACTTGTGGATGTGAAGGGCTGTCTCTAGTGCATAGTGTCTCCATGTTGTGAGGGTAGCAGCTTCAGTGGAGGAAAAAGCAGGCCCTAGTGCTTAATTCTCCTTGTGCTGAAAACACAGAGCTCTCTTTTTGTCTCTTTCACTGGCACAGCCCAATGGAGTGCACCTGCTTGCTGCTGCCGCCGACAAGGAAGTGTTCCCAGCATGGGGGATGAAGACCTTTCCCAGGAAAGCTTTGCCTGTCATTCCCTGTACAAACAGATGCCAAACAATCCCTGTGTTGTCCCAGTTACAATAGGAACTTGATGGTTCAGTCTTGTTTTGCTCCCTGTTGTGCAGCTGTAGCTTCTCCCTTCCTACAGAAGTGTACCCGGGGAGGTAAGGAAGAATTACACAGCAAATCTCAGCTGTGGCCAGGAGGCCTTCCAGCCTTGCAGGTGAGACTCCACGAGATGTCCACTGGGATCACAACTCCCTTGGCTCATGGGTAGGTTCAATTAAGCTGTAATGAAAGCCAGCTCTACTGAGTTCATTGCAAAGTTAAATAAACCAGGGTTTGACAAATGAACTCCCCTGATACACATTACAGGAGACAAGTTAGGTTCCATATTGTCAAGGAGTGCAGCATGGTAAAAATGACAATTTAGGAACTCCTTTGCGACTTTTAAAGTTACCCAGAAAGTGCTTGGGGTGCACAAATTGGGACATTACACTAACAAACAACAACAACAACAAAAAAGCAGGAGATTCATAAAAATAGCACAACATTTAGAAAATAAATACTTTAGAGACTAAAGGAATTCTTCTATACCTCTGCTGTATGCATCCTGCAGAAGCAATCTCAGCCCCAATCTGCTGTCATTACAGTCAGCAACCACCACAAATACCTTCAGGCAGGATCAGGTCTTGTGTTGTCCTTCTGGGAAGGTTTTTTTTAAATGGATAACGTGATGAATAGAGTATAAAAATGTGCTGGTTAGCTCTTGTCCCCTTCAGCCCAACCATTATAAAGGTTAATTTTTATGCTTGTTGATCCAGCATACAGGCATTGACTAAACAAATAGTAGATGGAGGTTTAGCCAAGAAACTAATCTACCTATACGTGGAACACTGATCACAAAATGTGGTGGAAAGGCTCCTATGATAACTCTTACACTACCCTGGGCTAAATTGAAGGTTTTTCCTTCAATTTTCCTTTCCTGGTAGAAATCAACGGTTTTCTTATGGCCATGAGCCACCTGGTCTAGGGAAAAGTGTCTCTGCCCATGAATGGGGGTTGGAACTAGATGATCTTTAAGGTCTCTTCCAACCCAAGACATTCTATGATTCTGTGATCATGCTTTATTGTTTAAAGAGTATGTTATAGCCATTGCTCTCCTTGCTGTGTTTTACAGGCACACAAGCACAAAACACTTTGTGAGCTTAGTCATTATTATACCTAATGATAAGCATTTAGAAATAGTTTATTAACATCTGGCAGTCATCAGCTTGCAATGAGAGGTAATTTTAATATATCCATTACAGAAAATTACTTTTTGATACTTAATGGACAGAAACATTAAAACCGTAATTGAAGGGGTTTTTTTTAACATCTTCATTCTACATATTTTACTTATTTTCCTTTTTTAAAAAAGTGAATTACTTTTTTTATTTCTGGTTGAGCACACATACTTTGCGAAGGAAATTAATGGGGGCTTCCTGTTATGAGCAAAAGGAAGTAAAAAAAAAAAGAAACAGATATTTTAATTAGGTATTGTCAAAAATACACATAATGCTTTTTCACATATCCTTGGTGTACATTTTCTTTATCTAGATTTTGCTTGCAGTTGTACCAGAGAGAAGCGAGGCGATTATATATTTGATATAGCTACTGCTTAATTCCTTTACATAGCTCTTTCAGCAGTTTGGATACACAATTAAGTTACAGGTCCTGTCAGTATCTGCTCATGGGATGAAAAGCTGGAAAGAGATGTAACTTATTTTTTCATATTTATCCCTAGAAGTCATCAGAGACTACTAGGCCAGTCAAAAACTATTAGTTAGTAAATCAGGAATATGGAAATCAGAAAAGACACCACCACTTTCTACAAATAAACATGAAAAGGGAAAAGCTTAAAATAATGATCATATATTTGTCAGTTTAGAAAAGGATCTAGTAGATGCAAGACCTCACATTGAATTTTTACAAATGTTCTTTCTCATGAGGTGTTTTTTTTTTTTTTAATCCTGTGTTTACTTGCATTTTTAAAGGTCAGAAATGGAGTTGACTTCCCTGGGGCTTCATTTTGTATATTAATTCTCAATAGACATCACAGCTTTTGGCTTAACATCAACATTATCATAGTTTATATGCAATTATTCTCACAGTAGGTTCTAGTTCATTAATTTTTGAGAATCTAATACTGTCAACAAGACTTTGATTTTTTAATGCTGTCATTAGAAATAATCTTTTTACTTCTCTGTTTGTTATTTCTCCAGTGGCATATTTCACAGTAGTAACTCCTTCATTTCAGTTGCCCTGAGTTTCATCTGTGCTAGGATGGTACAAACTCAATTTCTCTTGGGCAGACATCCCACAGGATTTTACTTTTGGTATAATAAGGTTCAAGTATTTCACTGACAATCTAAGTTTGCCAGCATTTCAGAGTCTTGAAGCAAAAAAAAACCCCATAAAACGAAACTGAAAAAACAAAACACATATGTTCAGTACCTTCCTTAGGGCACACAGTCTTCCTCAGTTCCCTTTATCGCCCTAGGAGGTAGCCAGCCACCCAGGTGTTCCCACCTAGCTTCAGCAATGAGCACAGCTGAGATGAGCTCTGCTTGCCATGAGCAGAGGTGAGGGTGAACAGCCTGTCTCAGGGCTAAATGGCTCGCTGAAGACTGCCTGTCTGGCTCCCCAGACATAGTGCAGGCAATGGAGGCACCTGAGCTGGGGTGGAGTCAGTTGGCCATGGCACGTAAATCCTTTATTGATGAAAATATCCCGTCATTCAACACAAAGCCAAACTTAGGTATATTCCTCCACCCCGTTCTGCTGCGCTGTATGTTAGAATAAATGCTGGCATCCAAACAACTATCATGTTAATTATGAAACTAGATTAGAAATTGCATGTTGGTCACTGGGTAATGCATAACACAAATGTTTTTGCATAGCTTCCAGAGCACGTGGCTTCAGGTTCTTCAAGATGTCCATGACACTGATGTCAAATCTTTTCAAATCACTGGAATATACCCTTGATCTTCCAAATCTGATTCAGATCTTTGAGAAGAAGCCTATGCAGGGCTTGGTGGAGTAAAAGTCATGCTGGTTTTACCTACCTTTTTGTTGTACCAGAACTGTCCATCATCTTGGCTTCAGCACACATGTCGAAGGCCTGCAGTGGTACTTGGTTGCTCTGTCAGGGCAGGCTCAGAGGAGCATTGTGGAGAACTGGCTGATTTTCAGCAGCTCTTTGAGCTGCAGGTAGATCCATAGCGAGTCTGATATGCATTATTCTATCAGAGTACTGTTAAATAAGGATCCATAATTAACTGCTTCAGTTCTGTCACAGAGATCTGACTGATGCTTATTTCTCAGTATCTATAGCTAAAAAGTTTCTGGGCAGAGACAGCAACATATGACTTCATGAATATTATTGGTTTATCATAGACTCACAAGACAAATAATAGCAGTTTAATGTTGAAGAGCAAAAGGTGTGTCAGCAAAAGCCTCATCACAGAGAGTCTTACCCTAGAGCCCTGTGCATGTCTCTGCTCTATTTTGAATTGCAGATACAGATAAATTAGCAGTAAGGACTGAGCTTTTGTGGAACCTACAGTAATCCTGAAGATTTTGAACTGAAAACTAACAAACTCAATCTGCAGCTGGTAGTGCCAGCCCTGGGACACAGACTCCTCCACTGCCAAGTGGTTGCCAGGGGCTCTGGCATGGTTCAGGGCTGTGCCACCTGAAAACCAATCCTGGGAGAAGCGCTGGCCAGGAACAGTGCCTAGTGAGTAGTTTGTATACAACAGCCTTGGTGTGGGTAGTACAAGATTTTAGCAGCCTGGAAACACCATCTGGCTCCACCAGTCCAACTCCATGGATACCTACCATGTCCTATGAGTGCAACCATGCTGCAGGGCAGCTGTTCACAGAGACCTGTCTGGATGGGATGAATTCCCCAAGTTTAGTGCCTCTGGGAATTTGATATTTTTTTAAATGTGTTTCTCCCTGTGAGAATCAGAAATGAATGTCAATGTGCAGCTAGCAAAGTTATTGGCACAGGGGTCCGAGTTGCCACTGCTGTGCACTCCCAAAGGCTTTTCACTTCAGGGCTCACTGGATGTTGAAATACTCGCTGCTAAGGTCATATGGACCTTAATGCTGGAAAATATTTGCTTCTCGCCTCCCACTGGAGAGAATTCAGTGGCTTGTGCTGGATGCATCATTTCTGAGGCCAGGGCAGTGTTTCCATGTCTGGCCAGAGGCTTTGTGCTCTGAGGACAGCTGCTCTGCTCGCCCATGTACTTTCCACTGCCCTGAGGCCACACCATCTGGGTATTTCCTGAAGGATTTAATACCAGCCTGCAGTCAGGTAGTGACCCCTGGTGCCATTTACCCCTATGGCATGTGCCCACTCAGAGCTGTGTGCCACCAAAGAGGATCTAAATTTGCCTGGAGCTGGACTATCTCAATGCAATGGAAACACTTCTCTATGTGCTGCTTCCTGCAGGTGTCAAATCACTGAAGGACGGAGGTGACATAGGTAGATAGCTGCACCATGACAGCCATGAGAAGGGCATGATGCCCAGACAGTACCTTTGTATTCTCTGTTCGAATTTGCCTTTTTGCCAGCAGATGATATTACATATTGTAATTTCTGCTGCCTGCTTTGAGAGAAAGAAATTATGTCATAACTTTTTGTGAAGCAGACAGTTGGTGGCTGTGACAACACAGAAAAGACCAAAGGCATCAGGTGTTAAAGACACTATTAGATTCTTTAAATATAGACCAGAAGAATCCACTCATCAGTGCTCACTAGGGGCTGCCTGTTGCTAAACCATGAGCTTTTTAAGTGTTTCGGAAAATAAAAATTGGCATAACTTCCAGTGTCATCCATATTAATCAAGAGAATAAAACAGAGTCAAGACCAACTCAGGTGAAGGAGGTACTTTTCATGTGTCTTTTCATGATGTCCTTTAGACCTGGTTAATTGGCATCAAGGTAAAAGACGAATATGTCAGCCTGGCTAGAAAAACAAAGATAGTGCTACTTCTCTTTGAGATGTGAACATTATTTTTTATTTTCCATTCATGAAGACTTTCATGCATTCTCTCCTTTCTTCTGTTTTTGGAAATAAGAAGAATTTTTAAATGGTAAAGCAAAAGGAGTTAGTGGTAGAAAAGTTAAAAGACAAATGTGTCATCTCTGGAAGAAATGCAGAAGGGTGCAGGAGTTGGGAAGGGACAGTTGGGTCAGCTGTCACCAAACTGACCAAAGGAATATCCCAGACCATATGACACCATCCTCAGCATACAGAGCTGGGGGAAGATGAAGGAAGTAGGGAGCATTTGGAGTGATAGCATTTGTCTTCTCCAGTGACAGTTACCCATGATGTATCCCTGCTTTCCTGGGGACGGCTGAACACCTGCTTGCTCATGGGAAATGGTTTTGCATCTGTGCACGGCCTTTGCTTTTCCTATTAAACTGTCCTTATCTCAATCCATGAGCTTTCTCACTTTTACTCTTCTGATTTTCTCTTCACACATGATCAGGCAGTGAGTGAAGAGCTGTGTGGGGCTTAGTTGCTGGCTGAGGTTAAATCATGACATATAGCTACTGGAATAGAAAATGCTACTCGAAAAAATACTAAGTTATCTCTTGCTTCCAAAAATGCCAAAAAGCTCTCAGGATGCTCTCTGTTTATGATTTTAGGAAAATATTTCTATCTGTATCACCTATAATCAAAGCAAAACAGCCAGAAAAGCTCTTAAACTCCAGAGACAGTCACAAGCAGGCAGGGCAGGGATACACAAGACTTCATTCTATCCACACCTTTACTATCACAGATGACCACATCACTGTTATGAACTAGAAAGTTCCAATTCAAAAGACAGTTATAATACTTTGAGTAACATTAATACATTTATTTGTCATTTACTTTTCATTCATAAAAAGGACAAAGCACAGTCCTGTTCTACTCATTTGAAAAAAAAAGATAAAAAGTAACTAAAAAACCAGTTCAATATTCATCAGTATCAAATAATAGCAATATCAATTTTCCTGAAATATAAAGAAACAACAAATATGTCTATCTATATAAACTTTAATTAAGAACCTTGCATTTTAAAGCAGATGATACATTAGTTAGTTTTTCTTGACAGCAATTTGAAACTGAAGGTCCCAGTCAAATTTACACAATTATGTGAAACACAAAAGTCTCCAACTATCTGATCAGTATGTGACACCTACCTCATCCGTGTTGCTGATTTAAAAAGAGAGAAGTGGCTTTCCTTCCCAGGTCATTTCCATGCAAAAATGAAACAGTTTTGCTTCTTACACCATGTATTAGAAAAGTAAAAGGCAATCATGCATTTGGCAAAAGATGTAGTTGTGGTTGTATATTATATAAAAATGACTCATACTGCAAAAGAACAAAACCAAATGAAACACAATAAAACACTTTTTTTTGTACAGAAGGCTTACAGTTACATTATAGTTTCTTATGTATGAAGACAGCCCATTTCTCTTTCAAATAATTATACAATTTATGAAACTCAGCAGTGTTTGACACTTTGACATTCCTCTACAGGGGAGTTTTCACTTCTGCCTATTTAAAAAATTTTCATCTCGTAACAAATAGTTAAAATTAACTTAAAACAGTATTATTGATATTTATTAATGAAGACTCTACACTTTTACATGTAAATATATAGTACAAAATTATACAAATAAAAGAAAAGGGTGTAAATTATTAATAGACCTATCCTTGCTTCATGTAAATATTATTACGGACCTCTACAGTATCAGTTCTAAAAAGATAAAATCTATTTCTAAGTAGCTAGCAAGGTTGTGCTAATAAAATATGATTCAAAGCTTATAATTCTTGAAGCATCAGACATTGCACTATTACTTGAGCCAGCTGATTCAACATCACTGTGTTTCTTCATCATTCACACTCAAACTAATTCCCAGCATACCATGGAAAATGAAAGGAATGTGCATTTTTTTAACGACTTTAAAAAAACCAAACAAACCGACAAAGAAACCCAGCACTGAAACACTCTAGACACAGTCAGAACAAAAACATTCTCTATCTCTAATAGAGTTCCCATTTTGCAAAGGTCATAGTAAACATGTAGCTTTGACTAACAGTTGGGATCTGACTTGCACGTACTAACACACAGTTGGATCATTCAGTACTCTGTCAAATAGAGAAATGGTCTCAGAACTTTAAAACTCTTATTTACAACACTATGAACATTAGAATAATATCGAGTTCTTGAAAAAGCATATAGTTCTCCCAAATGTACTCCTTCAATACAGGAAGGTAACACCTGGCGTTTGCAGCATAAAAATGTAAATATAATATTTTTTTTACTGTGCTACTCTGCTTTTGCCATTTATTGTATATCTTTTAATTTTTTTTATATTTTAAATCTTTTCACTTCAAAAAATATGATACGTTTCCTACCATTTCATGGTCCACTTGGCTGATCTTAGCATGGACTTCATCTCCAAACTCCTACATGTTATATTGCTACTTTAATAATAACAATAGGAATAAGACTAAATCAAAACCAATACATTACGCTGCTTCCCTGAAAGCTGACATTCGACTCCCAAAATCAGCATCAATTACCATAACAGAATTTTTCAACAGAATTCTTTTAAGAAAAGAATAAATAAATCTCACGTCAGTGAAGCACAGGTAAATTCCTTTAAGCTGGGCATGCTATCCATGTCTCAGGTGTTCTGAACATTATTAAAACAAAAAATCGTTATCACTGACTTTTATTTCAATTCCTTCAAATTCTATCCAATAACCTCAAGAAATATAGCTGTAAATAATGAAATGTTTTTGCTTTGACTGTCTCTCTAAAAACCGATAATCCCAATAAATGATGATGGGGCTATTCAAAAATATGCAGTACACAAAACATATAGGATAGTACAGACAGACGTAGTACTCTTACATTTATCACATACAATCAACATTTCAATCTCTATTATATTTCACAATTTGTTATTCAAGTTAAAGCACCTACGTATGGTGATTTTACTTTCACTGTACAGCCTATGTTATTGGGTTTTAACACTGTAACTTGCCCCATTGGACCGAATCATGCAACTGTCACAGATCAGCATAAGTGTTTTATAAGGCATATTGGAACAAGTTAAAAATATTTCTTAGCCATTCAAAAGTTGATTTACGTCATGAAGGAGTTCCTGGATGCCTCAGTCCTCTTAAAGTTCATAGGAAATCGGTAGGGTAATTCTTTTTAAAGTGTAATTTATTTGGCTTAGGATGGTGCCACAGGAATCAAAAAGAATTGTGGTCCTCATCTTCAAAGGGAGTCCTTTGTGCTAGGTGGAGGACAAGGTGAATCCAGCTACATTCAGAATCCCGAGCAGGCAAGGACACCCAGGGCAGGCACCACTAGGACCAGGAGCAGAGTCGGTACTCCAACAGCGGCACCTGTGCATCAAACAGACAATAACACAGGATTGGTCTTACTTGGTCTTACTTCAGCTCTACTTGCAGTGAGGGCAATAATCCTGAAGTCCACAGAGTATGGAGGCTGGAAACCAGCTGGCATATCTCAGCACAGCCCCTACCTGTACGGATAATCTGAAATGGACAAAGAGACTTGCTACAGTACGGAAGAGGACTCACTCTTTTGTTCTGCAAGAGCTGCATGTTTATGCAGAGTGTTTATACAAGAAACAAGGCCATTCAGGACACATCAGTGTATTTTGATTTGGCCAGTCCAACAAGCCAGGAGGTTATTATACCAGGAGGCAAAAGGTCAAAATAAATATTTAAGCATGTGAAAACAAAATTAATGGAGTCTTTGAAACGTGACAAAGCAAAGAGACACCTTTGGAAATGTTAATGTTCATATGAACAGCAATAATCTGAGAGATGTCAAAGAGCCTAGTCCATTTGTTTACCTGCCAGATTACAAAGTCCAGATGGCTGACTTCTAGCAGTGTGGCATTTGCGTCTGTTAAAGTCACAAGGGTCTTTCTTAAACAAATATTTTAAGACATAAAATATTAATCTACAGCTTACAAACTTTGCATGACTCTCTCTGGCAAACAGAAATAAGAATTGCTATTGTTAAGTGGTTTGTGTTGCTATGGTCCAGCTCTCTGTTAAGAAGCATCTATATGAGAAAATAACCCAGCCAAACTGTGCCTGGCTGTCAGTCTTGGAGACGGGCCAAAGGAGCCAGAGAACTGGCTATCCTTTGATCCCAGAGGGGGCTTGTCTCTATCAGCATGGTAGATGGGCAGTGCAGGACCCAGTTTACTGCTCATCTTGCCGTTGAACACAGACTAAGAACAGAAGTGCTTGCAGCTGGTGGTGACAGTCCTGGGACACCTCTCCAGAAAATTTTGAATGAGGAAAAACCATACTGAGCAGGTAATACATAAACTGAACAGCAGAGATTTCATCAGGCTTAAAAACAAGCACAGCACGACAAACTGAAAGTATGGCAGTATATTCATCTGTATTTTTTAGTGATTTATGAGACACATTAATATTTAGTTTTTATTCCTAAGTTTCAAAGTAGTGGTTTTTGATGAATGAACAGCCATAGGAAAAAAAAATAAAACTTAGGTTTCATGTATAAGACTGTCCACAGAAAATCTATTCTGTTTTTGTCACACCAGGATAATGCAGTTGGAAAGACATAAATATTTTGAACGCTTCTAATGTAGGAAAACGAGACAAAAAGCGACAAAAGTTGCTGAGTGAAGTTAAATGATGAGCAAGTATGAGGAAATTTCTATTTGCATGTTGCTATTCTACAAAGAGAAAGGAATAATAAGTCTTCCCCTGATATGTGCTTGCTGGCTCCAGAATTAATATTTAGCAATTCACCTCATTATAGCGGTTCCTTACAAGGTTTAGGCACTCTTGCAGAGATATATTTACCGGTTTTCTTAAATAAAACAAGTCCTGCCCTTAGACAGCACATTAAAAGAACATTAGCAGGATAAATGCACATTAAACAGACAATCTTCTTCTTTCTTGTTAGATTACTGACCTACATGTAAGGATCCATACTTTACTGGAAACACTATTTGCCATCGCATGACAGCCAGTACACTCCTGTGGCTCATGAATGAAAGTTAATAAAAGTTTTGCCCAAGAACAGGCTACAAGATTTAATTCTGTGCAACAATGCAATTGTGATCTGTCAGTTTTAACAACCTTTAAAAACTAGAGAAATGCCAGATAAAGACTTAATGGATGTGTACAAATAAACATGTGAATGTAAATTAAAAGAGAAGGGTTATTAAGCTCCCTCTGAAGTCTGGCCAGGTATGAGCTGGATATATACAGTGCCTAAAGATTCTTTCTCTCCTCAATGCTATAATGTGTGATCTCTCCTCTCAACCAGCATTTTGTGAATCCAGTGTGCAAGAAATTGCAAACTAAGGCTATCAAAGTCAGTGTCAAAACCAAATCAGCATTGCACTACCTAACTACCACTCTAACGCACCATGTATGAACTTACTATCAAGAGTCCTCTTTTTTTTTAAATAAACAAAACACATGCCTTAAATCTGGCATTTGGCAAGGGGGTCCACCTGAAACCTTGTGACACAACTGGAGATTCTCCCTTATTCTTTTTTATCTTTACTCTTGCCCATCCATAGCTCTTTCCAATCCCTGCCTCCATGTACATAATTTTAGGTTGATTTTAGTTTTAGATTGATTGATTTCAGATTTTAGTCTGATTTTTCTCTGTGCTTTTTGTCCACCTAGTAAGTAGAAGAGTGAACCTTGCAAGCAAACTTTGTTGTGCTTTCATTTTTATATTAAATCTGCTTTTGCTGATACCTTTGCTGGTGATTCTTCGAACAACCTAAAAACTCATTCATGGCAGTCTGCCTTTGTGTCTATTTTGCAAAAGAGATTTATTTTTTTCTGAAAGAATGACCAAACTCCTACCCATTTTCCAGTAAATAATACTCTCCTTTTGGTCCAGGATCCAAGCCCCTATATTCCAATAGAGCTGTCTGTTTTTTCTCTCTCCTTTTTACTGTAAGAAAGGTTAATTGCAAAGCCTTCTCATATACTGTTTCTCTTTGCTTCTGTTTCTCCTTGCTTCTAACTAAGCTTGTCCACTTCTGTGGGAAAAAAATAGGCCACCTGAAAAATAAAGGAGGTGGTTTTGGCTGTTCCAGTCATTACTTTCTTTATCAACTATTAAGTTTTATTTGTATCTGTTTCCTCACTTTTTTTATATTTACTCAGGTAGAACAGAAAAACAGACACAGGAGAAATATAATTTCTTCAGGTTAAACTAAACTGCATAAAAGAAAGAGGTGGGTTTACTGTTCTTTCAACTGGATATTGAAAAGAAATTCCTCTTGTCCCAGCTGGAAATACTGTCTTCATGAAAGACTACTGCAAAAGAAATAGGTAGTATCTGCTGACATTTAAGTTCTGTTATCCCTATTCATGGTAAACAGAAAATAACTGAACTAATTATAATATACTTATCTTGCATCACTGGCGTCATTACTAAATCATGCGTCCAACTTTCCCTTGTCTAGGAAACCTTTGTTTGTGCACGAGGAAAGTTTCCTCTTGCCTGTGCCATAAACCTTTCAAGAAAGGCGCTCTGGAGTGATTCACAACTCTGTGATTTACTGTTTTTGTAGCAGAGTAAATGTATGGGATGGAAACAGAGCTGTCTGTCCATCTGCTCATGCTTTGTGCTGTGCTAAGGTTTGCTGTGCATCTGTAGAACAGCTCCAACTATCCTAAGAAAAACATATTTGAATTGCTGCTGATGGTCTGGGTGGTTTCTCCACCCCATGGTGTAAGTTTGCCTTCTCCTAGTTGACAATTCAGAGCCAAGGAAACATTTTGTTTTGTTCTGGCAATAGCACCTGGCACATTGGCATTGTCAGCAGGCAGCAGCCAGGGCTTCTTTTTCATTGACTCTAGCCCTGCCACACACCTGGGCTGCCAAAAGGAAAAGATGACCTGGACTCTGAGAAAAATCAGAAAATTTTCAGTCAGTGGGTTATTAGCTGTCAAGAAACATAGGTTATTTCTCAAATACCTCTTCCCCTTCACATATGTTAATATTCATTGCAGATTCTTTTACATGGAGAGTAAAGCAGAAGACCACTGGTAATATTTTTTTATAAAATGTACTCTTTTAAAGCTGTGCATGCAACAAATAATATCATGAGGTGGTTCTCCTGTGACCTAGGCAGTGGATCTTCTTCAGCCAGCCAGCATGTCTGGGGATTTCTGAGTGAGGATTCTACTCCTCCTTGTTCAAGAAAATAGGGATTTGTGAATTTTTCTTACAAATAAATTCAGCCCAAGTATATACCAGATGTGTCACTCTTTTTTGACTTGCAAATAGTCCACATTTAAAAAACCACATGGTGCAATAGGCAAATAGTAGAAATCCTTCAGGTGCAAAAGGGTGGCACAGCCTCCCTCCCTCTGCTTCCTGAGTACGGCAGTACAGCAAGGAACCATTGGTGGGAATAAGCAGCACCCAGGGCTGGAGAGCAACATGAAAAATATGCAGACAGGGAAAATAATGGACTGAGAAACAGCAAAGAAAATAAATTAGTCCAACAGGCCAGATCAGCTTCAATTTGGTCTTGCTCTTCAGCAAGGCAGAAAAAAATCTTAGATCAGGCATTAAAGTCACTGCAGAAAGGAAGAAAGGAAACAGGGGTTATCACAGGATAATGAAGAATAAGACAACATAACTAGATACGAAAATATTTCCACTATCTGTCCAACCTTTGGGTTTGAATAGAAGAAAAAGAGAAAAAATTGAAATTAATGAGAATATGGCTTTTCAAGAAAACATTTATTCTACCACTGAGTATGTTGTAATGCATGGAATTGTCACCTTATTCAATCAAACTAAGGCTTGGAAGGAGGCAATACCAATAAATTAGAGTTGTGAGAAAATGAAATGTGATGATGAAGGAAAATCAAGAAAAATACCAGAGAACAAAATATGTTGATTTAAGCATATGTATATACCAGGTTAGAGGGTATTCTGAGTATTTTCTACTTAATTTTTGAGCCATGAGAAAACAGCACATGCATTTTGAAAATTACTCTTCTTTTAGAGGAGAGCTCTTTCAAAAATGTACTTTTAATTTAGTAGAAGCTTTTTGCTCTATTCTTTTACCAGATACATAAAAAGTTCCAAGAAGAGTAACAAATGACTGTCATGCCAGCTAGCGAGAGACTGTTTTCTTCAGCATTACTTACAATTTTTACCTGTGTTCTCCACCTCTTATTACTACAATAATCTTAGCAACAGGTGGACATATTCAAATCGCAATCAAAAGATTTTGATTATACCAGATGAAAAGTGAATGATCACCTGACTTACTGGATACTAATATGTGCAATAAACATTTTTCTCCTTTCACATAGTAATTGAAAAAAAATAAAAGATAAAATAATTAAAAGGATTTTGTAAATTAGTACAGGCAAAAATTACGGATTTTCCTTTGAAAGAGCTATACTTCAAAGTAAATACTATTTCAGGATCCTAAAAAATGCCTCTGGCAAATGGAATTCATATGTGTATATACGTGTGCAGTGAACACAGATAAACTGTAATTTTTTTTCTTGCTATAAGCATATACAATACATAAATTATTCTTTTTCCATGTCACTATTTAAACTGAGACATTAACCTGATTTCACATGTGAAGCTGAAGGTGTATGGTATTTTCCTTTCTTCCCCAGTAGTTATCCAAATGTGAGGAGTAAACCTCCCCTCTCTCCCACCCTGGTGGAAATTTTAAAATTTGAGAGCTTGGTTCTATTTTCCCTTACTCTGGCATAAAGCAACTGCCCTGAGGCCAGTGCAGTTACACAAGGGAAGCGAAAAAGGAATCAAGCACCATATGGTTTTAGTTCCTACTGATTGCAAGATTGTTTGATTACACTAATATTAGTAATATGACAAAGCACTGCAATCCAAAAACCATGCAGGAGACAAAAAATAAAATCTCAGCCTTTATTATATTTCAAAGGAAACAGATAAGCCTATTATTAACCATTGAAAAAGACTCCTTTGGTTAAACAAGTTGTTCCAACCTTCATCTGGCTGTGGTAACTCAAAAATGAATTTTAAATTGTATATCTCATTAATTTACTATAATAGGCTTGAAAAATATCCCCAAGCTCCTTACTGCACAACAGGAACTGGTCAATAAATTACAACAGTTCATGTTTGTATTTTACACTGATTATAGCTGTATGCTGGAATGCAGCTAGGCACATATACAGGGAGTGATTTTATGGTAAGAACTTTTACTTCAGGATGTTCACTAAAAGGAAATGCATGCGAGATAGCTGTGTTTGGTAAACTTCTTCTATATCACTGTCAACTAAAATAGTGTATCCTGTTGGAAGCTGACTGGTTACGTGAGAGCAAAGTAGCTGCAGGATGTTTGCCTCCCCCTTTTGCAGGTGTCTGGGTTTTCTGTGAGAAGGAAAAAGATGAGGAAAACAAAAAGGAAGTTTTTTCCTTAAAGAAGGAACTGAGATAGAAATAAAATCTATTTCTAGTTTCTTTTCCATTTGACTTTCAAATGTAATTATGTTAGTTAAAACATACTAAAATTTTAATTCCTAGGTTAAGACATCAAGGCCAGTTAGTGTTCCTGAACCTGAAATATAGGCTAAAAGACATCTTCTGGTGTCCTGTCTGATAGACCTCCACCTGCCTATCCAGAAGGCCTCAGGTCCCCTGTATCTTACGTCATGCCTGTCAGAATTGTGTGGATGTCCCTCATAACCTGGGGCATCTCAAATGCTACAGGCTTTGTTTAACTTTCGGAATTACACCCTAGATGACAACTGATTATAATGGAAGCTTAGACACCTAACTCAGCCATATTGTGTAGATTTCTTTGGATTTGATACCCAGTGAACAGCAGAAAAACACTCATCTGGATGACACACTGGTGTAGACACTCCTTGTTTAAGATCTGGCCATTCCTGGTCAGCATACAGGCTATTTGGAACCTCTACCCTAGCTGCTTAATTCACTCCCCATTCACTTCTGCAGGAAATTAGGTAGGTTTGCAAACTCTGGAATCAGGTGTCTAAAGGTCATGTAATGCAATATTCCTCTCTGAATTTGGTAAGATGTCTTATGTTTTGCTTTAGCCATTGTTTACATCTCTGTATAAATATGTAACTTCCATTTTGGTCAGTAAAGCACCAAAACGTACATTGCTATCAAACTACATCTTTTCAATTCTCTGAGAAAAAACATAACGAAAAAAAAAAATTCACTGCTCTATCATTCTTTTGCGGCAATTATTCTAAGCCCTCATGCATTACTCGAAAATTTCCTTAAGAATAAAAATTAGCAGACATGATTTGCCATGTGTAGGTGTTAAAACTGCACTTTGTTCTGCTTTCTGGAAAAGCAGCCTAGAAATAACCTGAAAATCTTGCCCAATTTTCTGTATGCTATGTATTCCAAAGAGATTACCTTGCCTTGTGTCTCTTTTTCAACCTTTGCTAAACTGAGTACAGGGAATGCTGCCTCTGTCTAGGTCACCAGAGGCCCAGTCCCTGTCTGTCTAGCTGGTGCGTGGTAGAATTTATCGATGAGAACTTGTCTGCAGTGTGGAAGACAGTTCAATACAAAACTCTGCAAAGCAGCATTTGTAGGGTGCTAACTCTGCCAGTGGTGCTAATTCTGTGCAGGCATGCTTGGGACAGGTCATACTGGCAAGACGGATTGGCTTGGGCTTAACGTTGTACTGACACAATGCTTTCAGGCTGGGAAGCCATCTACCTGCTATGACCTAAAGGGTCTTTGCACCACACCTGTGGCAAGTTGTAATGCATGTTTGATACAAAGATACCTAGGACACGTCCTGAATATAGCAGTTGCCTCAACTTTTTTGTGGCTTCTAAAATATGTTGTATTATCATACATTGATTGTCCCAGTGTATGATAATATAACACAATGTATTACGGTTTTTTTAAAGCGGTTGACTTACTACCTCAAAATATTCTCATAGAACATGGTACACACAATTAACATGTATGCTAAATGGAGTAAAAATTCAGTCACCAGCAGATTTCAAAACACAGTTATTGAAGAATGGTCACTGAATTTCTAGTATAATTCTATACTGAGCAGCTGTAGACTGAACGCAATCCAAATATTTTTATCAGAAGCCGCAGAAGTAAACACCTAAGGAACCAAAATGGTAAACAGAGACAACAACACATTCTATAAAAATTCAGACAGTACAGGGACTTGAGCCATTCAAACCAACTGTTTGAACTGCTTTGTCATAGTCACAAGGAAAATTAAACACAAAGTTAAAAAGAGACATGACACTGTGGTGGGACTCAGATAAGGATGAGACGCTGAATTTTGGAAAGCAAAGATTCCAGTAAGGATTTAGAGATGGTGTTGGACAAACAAGATGAACACCATTTCACAGCCCTGTGCAAGGTAATAAATGGCTAATGAAAGCCATTCATGAATAATGCTGGAAGAAGTTAAGTGTGGGGAAGCGAGACTATCTGCAGACAGCTGAATTGAAGCAGTGCATATATAGTGTCTACAGTCCTAAAGAAAGTCTCAGATGCTGGAGAGGTGAAGAAAAGAGCTGATGAAATTATTTAAGACCTGAAGAAAATGTAATCATGGCGAAATTCAAGGCACGCAGTATTTTTAACACTTGATTAGTCACTTGGCTAATATATATACATTTCTTAATGGGAAGAATGTATTGGACACATAAAGGCTCTTTAATCTAACAAAAGATATAAAAGGAAACAATGCCCAGACCCCAAAGCCAGATAAACACAGAGAATAAAATTAGGCAAAAGAAATGTCAGCAGTGCAGGTGATTAATCATTAGGACAAAACACACACACAAAATGCAAACTTCATACAAACCTAAAAATGGTGATACCCATGAGTTCACACCAGGTCATATAAACTGCACACATTATTGAAAACCTGTGGATGGGAGGTCCACTCCTTTAGGAATGGGCAGCTTTCCTCACAGTACAGATAATATGGCATAAGCATCGTTCTTTTTAAAAAGCCAAAATAATGGTTGCATTGCCTCTGTGACAAGAATATTGTTGACATTTAATCCTTTCTATTCCCTAAGTTATTTTTTAAATTAAAAAGACAGGGACACAATGCAAGTGTTTGAATCATAATCTTTCAAAGACTCTATCCAAGTCCTTGATATCAATTGATATGTTCTATTTCATACCAAATAGTGCCAAGACACTACTTAAAATAAAAAACTAACAGGAAAGAGATATGCAGACCATATCTGAACTTGTATTTATAGTCAACATTGAGCACAATTTGAATTATCTGAAGCCATGGTCACCTCTCTTCTTTATCGATCATCCAGACCACTCTGAACTAGAGCACGTGGAGTTTCTAATTTCTTATTTATAATTTTTTGTGCCACAGATCCCCTTTTCACTGAGAAGTGGAACTTCCCCAGCAAGTGGTCTGTGGATCACTGTGGACCGCTCCTTTTCCCTATTACTTTCCTTTAGCAACAGTTGACAAAGGAATGAGATAGAGGAAAAAGGTACTAGGAATTATGGGGTTATTGCAAGCTGACACCTAGATCCTGAGGCCTGCACCATGTAGTTATGCTTGTAGGACACTACTAGAAGTGGCAGCCTTACTGGGGGAACCAGTAGCAGTTTGATATTTGGAAGATTGGCAGTGCTTCCAGGACTGAGCTGGACTGCTACTGAAGTGTCCTGTGTCCTATGAGTCCTCAGAAATGTTTCAAGATAAACTCTTATTCTCAGTGCAGTCACTGCTGAAGGGCTACCATTCCAACTTTGGATGCGTCCATCTCTCGAGAGCATGCAAGAGGAAAACACTCAATACAGGATTTCCAAGGAGTGTGACAAAGAAGAAGGGACGTTATCTGCTCACCTGAAATTTTTATTTGGGCTACTTCTCCATCTCCTCCTTCACTGTGTGCTCGGACCTCAACAACATATTCACCATCACTGGGGACTGGGACCTCTATCGTGTGCTTTCCAGTAGAAAACAACTTGCCTTCATGTTGTCCATCTGGCCTATAAAGTACCTAGGAAAGTCATGGTAAATACAGCTACTGCAATGTTACATTTCCACGGAGATACATTTATAGATGTACAGTGTGTCAATGAAAAAGTATTAGATTGTTATTCATATGAAGCCTCTGTGTGTATATATATATATAGCTCAAAACTTTGAGAATCTACACAGGATGTTTCCTCATTTTCTGTTACAAAATTATGCCACCTTTTGAAAAATAATTTCAGTGCTTACATTCAAAGTAAGTAATTAAGTGACAGAGAATAATAATGCAGGGTGGCAGAGAGCATAAAAAAAATATGAGAACTCAGGTGGGTCTTCTGACGTAAAATTTATAACCATTTTCATAAATGAAACAACAATTTTATTATTAACTCTCAATGGTGCTAAACTATTGCAAATGGGATGGTACATGTCTTGAGGAACCTTTAGAAAAGATCTCATTTTTTCCTGAAATAATCTCTGAGAAACATTGTTAGCAATTCCCAACAAGGAGTTCAACTCCTCAATCAAATTTGCAAACATAGACCATGATACTAATTTTCTTACTGCCAAGCAAGTGACAAAATTAAACAGGAATTAATAGCTGAAATTTTCTATGTGCCTAAACTCAGTATATACACTTGCTGTGGTTACAGAGTAACTGCATCTAATGATGGTAGACGTCCCTTCCATTCCTTTACCTTCCCAGACTTTAAATACTCATGTTCCAGGAACTGTAGGCCCTATGAAGATGGGAAAGGAAAACTGGAACGATGCATACTGATATAAGGAAAAACTGGAAATTGTACAACTTTTCTGTGCATTATTTTAAGCCAACAGACAATAAATGTGATCATATGGGAAATGAGGTTGTTGCAGTCACTTCTATGAACTTTCCCATAGTATGGTTTACCACCCAAATGAATTTCAGTGCCCCAATGTTTTCTCATCATATTACTGGCTTTACCCTAGGCCTACTGGATGGTTGTGATTGCCGAGCATGATACCTTCTTTTTCTGCATTCAAGTATGTTTACGTTTGATTATGTACAAAGATTAAACACTGTCTATAAAAAGCACTACGTGAAGCATACATTTTCAAAAAAAAATTCAGAGATCATACTTTGTATCCTTCAACAGCAGACTCGTTTGACATTGCCTTCACATGATCCCAGGTGATGATGTACCTTGAACCAGATCTTACAGAACTGATAATTCTTGGACGTTGGCTTGGAGCTGAAAAGCAACATATGTATAATGTTCACATAAATGAGATTTCATAAATATTCAATTATGTTCTTATTAAGATATATGAACATGTAAAAATGGAAGTTAGGCTGACATACATATGATCAAGGGATAGTCTCCTTCCTGGAATGAACTGCTACAGTTCCAGCCAGGCGATTTTGGATGGCTTTGTGCACTGGCTGCATTGTGGATCTGCCTTTCTGTGTTGCCAGAATGGAAGTGGCTAACATTACCCTTCACTGTGTTGCTGACCATGTGTGTTTGCTGGCATGTAACTACCTTCAGAACCTCCCAGAAATGTGGTGTAAGTCATATTTATTCATTGAGATCAAATATTTAATCAACCATTTACAGCCATTTCTACATCATTTAACTCAGTTCAGCAGAAATAGAAGTACCCCACTGCAGAAACCATTAATTATAATTTACACAATAAGCTTATAAAATGGACTTCTATTCAACAGAAATGAACCCTGCAGGTGCAAGTTGCACAATACACTATTTACTGACAGAAATCCTCAAATCGGTTGTATGCATTTTTAGCCCAGATAACTGTGTTTTAGACGCACAAGATGTATTTCTTACATTTCTCAGTCAATGCTAGTGCTAGATATCCTCCTTTAGTCAGGAGCAATATTCAAAAACCGCTTATGGTATGTAAATTCTAGGGTGAGATTCAGATCACCTGCTTCTCAAGGTTGCCTGATCCTGCTGCTCTGCTGTTAATGAAAATGGCAGTTGGTCACATTTTAATCATCAGAATCCTTCTTGCTATTGACTAAACAGAAAGGCAGTGTATGGATGCCTAAGTAATAGCTGGTCTCAACTGTTCATCATTTAGAATATCATGTCCAGCTTTGGGATTCCCAAAAAGAAAGTGTACTTGAAAGACTCTACCAAGGGCTACCAACCTGGTGGGGAGCTGGAGCAATTGATTTGTGAAGGAAGGGTGAAAGAGCTGCACTTGTTTGCCCTGGAGGAGAGACAGTTTTGGAGGGGACCTAAGAGTCTCCTGTCCTAGCAGGGGGCTTATCAAGAAGGATCCAGGCCCTCAGATGGCATGGCAGGAGGACCAGTTACAAAAATGCAGAATACTGACTAAGAGTCTCAGACCAGAAGCTCAGAATAAATCAGGGAGTGGAATGGGTTTTTCAGAGAGCTTGTGCAGTCTCTATCCCTTTAGGTTTTCAAAATCCAGCTGGATAAATCCCTGAGTAACCTGATCTGAGCTTGCAGGTGACCTTCCTATAATCTCAGCCTCTCTACTGCCTTTTGTAAGATATCCACATTATACATGACAACAAAAGAGAGGAAGGAGACTTTTAGCAGAAATTTTCAGATAAAAATGCAATACCACATGAAGAGAGAACATTCAGTGTATATGAATGAGAAGCCATGTTTGAAAACACTATGGACATAATCATACTTAACCGAATGCTCCATTTACTTACGTGCTTTCCTGGTAACAACATCAATGGTGCTGCTGGGAGGTCCATAGCCTGCACTATTGAAGGCAGAAACATCTACATGGTAGCGAGTGTTAGGCTTCAGGTTTTCCAGTTTGGTTGAATACTCTTGATTGCTCACCTGTACCCGCTGTGCAGCTGCTTCTTTATCATGAGCAGCCCAGTAACGAATCTGTAAGCAAACCAATTAGAGGATTAAATTTAACATATTTAATCATAAAGAAATTTTATAAAAACTGATGTATTTCTATACTATATATTCTGGATATAAGCCAGCTAAAAGAAATCTAACAGCAATAGTACAGAGTTCCTTCTACAGGCTGTGATTTTAACCAAGTTGTATATAGGCATAAAGAAACAGAAATAAAAGCAGAATTTATTATGTAAACTTTTCTCACAGTGGTTTAACTTGTTCCCATCTAAGTCACTAGAAGCCTGGGATCTGGATAATGCCTTCAAAGAACAAGACTATTTTCTTCTTGCTCTTTTGTTTTTGCATTCTACTCTGAACTTTAGTATTATTTTCTTACACTAGTAGAGACTACACTCTGATAACGTTTTCAGAGTGTTTTGTTTCAAATGTCTTACAAATTTAGCCCTTTTGTACTTCTATCAGTAGTACAAAAAAGTACTATTTTTTGTAATACTTGCAAAGTATTCAGTCACGTTAGCTGCATGCGTAGGTCTGGATAGGTGTACATAACCATTTTCTAGAGTTCTTCAGCTTAATTCAGATTTCATAGCACAATATGACATTTTTCAAAGCAGATTAAGAAGAACATGAAAAAACTTAAAATATGGGAAAAGCATGACTCTAAGCTTGTAACATCTTAAAATACAAAGCCAATTAAGAGTACACAGAAATTCCATGAGGGTTTTTTTTTCCCAAGAACTTGTTCCATCCTACTTTAATTCATTATGCATTACAAAGCACCAGGTGAAAACCATGTAATTCCTGTGGAGTGATGCCATTCCACACAGTCCCTCAAATACACAGGGTCCTATTCTGCATGACCTTGTGAGATGCAAATGAGAGTGAAACACTGTCAGTCTCTGGGTTTTGTCTGGTCTATAACCATTTGCATAAGACTAAATTACTGCACCAACCTGAAAGAGCAGAAAGCCATGCCCATCACATTTTGATTTTGAGTGTTTTCACCCCCAGCATTTCTGCTCAGCTTCTACCTGACTTCATAGTGATTTTTGGTGCTACATGAGGGCATTTAAAATTTTTTAGGAAGAAGTTAATATTAGTAAATTCAGGCTCTGGGAAAAATCTTGCTTTGTAAGACATTATTGGTGACATGAGGTATCCTGTCATCTTGTCTTTTAAATAGTAACAGCTTTAACCTTCTGTTCTTCTGACACAAGTTGTCCACGAAATCTTCATTTAAGGAATAGATTAGAAGAAGTGATAGTTTGTCAAAGTGTTAACATCACAGTTCTCTTCTTTACAAGTTGTGGGTAGAACCCTTGTTTGGTGAGGCTTTATTTTCTCCTATTTACATTTAAATTAAAATATTTAATGAAAATATTTCTTTCTTTTATCTTAGAACACATGCTGTGGCTGAATGAGGAGAGATGCAGGGGATTTAGTTGGGGATTTCTCTTCACCTACTTCAAATACCTTTGGACATGAGAACAGCATCACTATGCAAAGATTACTGTCAACTAAATACTTCTTGTATCTTGTCTCTTGTCAATGTTTGTTGCCACAGTCCTTCCCGCAGTGTTGCAGGTTACTCACTCTGATTATTATAAATGTGACGTCTTAGTGGCCTTTGTCACTCTTTCCTGCTGCAGGGAGAATCACACTGCATCTGCAGACCAAACTGGCTTTGCTTTTTAAGTTCAGCATGCACACCTGATTTTCGGCAGGCACAAAAAGATAACCTTCAGTTCCATAAATGTATGTCCTGCATTCTGTTTAGAAAGTATCATCCACTAGCATCCTAAACATCAGTTTATTGTAATTTAGGCAATCACACTCATGAAATTCCCACTTACAAAGGTGGCTGTTTTCCTGAGTAAACAGCCTTTACCCTAAAATGAGTGAGGATTGTCCACCCAATCCATTCTGCAGGCTTCTACAGCAAGGTGGTAATCTCCACGTGAGGAATGGTTTCAAACTGGTTTCAAGCTGAAACTGTGACAGCTATTTCAGCTGAAGGTCTGATAATGATCTTCAAGTCAGAATTTCTTTCATACAGTTAACATACTGTTGCAAATAAGCTGCTCTTGTTGAATGCAACCAGCTGTACACCATAAGGTGTTAGCTGTAAGTGGCTGACTCAGGTGTGAGAGGGCGTGTACATCAGGAGCTAGAGGACGTCATGTCTATCTCCGTCTCTAACTTCAAATGAGTTTCTAGCCTGCAGCAAAAGGATGTCTGTGAAGTTCTAGGTGGCCAAAAGTTTATTTACCTTGACAGGACCAATGGTAGCTCTGCTGTTGATTTTAGCTGGCCATTGAAAACTAATTAATTAATTTTCAGTATGATCTATTATGTTGATTAAGTAACAGCTTTACCTAATGATAGAAAACACACTTTATATGAAGCTTTTATTAATCGCGGAATATTCTGGAAGCCTTTGAATTCCTCCGCCTTGCAAAGCTTTTTACAATCTTAATATTCGTCTGCAGTACAGGGATGCGAAGGGTGTAATGCAAGAGTAACACAGAGCGTCAAACAAGACAAGTGAGAACAATGAATGAAAATGCAAATTACTTCACTGAGAGCACATTATGTTTCAGACTGAAGTAATATAATTTAAAAATGTATTAAAATTTAAATCCTGAATACTATTGTTCTTGGCTGCAATGTTGTGGACTCTACTCCTATAGTGTGTGAGCTGTATGTCAGGAACACAGAAAGTTCTTCTTCAATACACAGCCGTATTTACATATTCAGAACATTGTAACAACTCTTGGAAAAGAAAAAAAAAGATTACTTCTCTGAGAGCTAAGAAAAACTAATATCTTCTCTATACTATTCCTATATTTCTCACTTTATATTTCAATAATTTCAAATTCTCTTGAAATAATTTGGAAATTTCTTTCTGGTCTCTGGGGAACTGATATCTGGAATTAAAGGCCCCATTGCTTCAAGAAGTCACATTTCCACACCCTACTGAGTAGCCCCTCTCTCTTTTTCTGAAAGAGCTTATATAGTAGCCCCACACAGTCTGCTTATTCTTGGTGCTCTGCATTTCCTTGTTAGGGTAATCCATAGGCAATCAATCCCCAGAGGACACATAAGGGGATTTCAACCAAGCTCTAGAATTGTTGTGGGAAATAAGTGATTTGTGTGGAGGAATGCCTTAGCCGTCATGAATTAGTGCAGCTAAAATCAGGGAAAAATCTGTCTTTCATGAGCCTCTCCTCTATTCAAACTTTAATATACTGAAGCTGTTTCTGTAAGTGTCATGAAACAAAAGCTTCCATATTCTTGACAGTTTTACATAGGACTGACACAAAAATATACTTTACTCATATTAAGAAAGAATGCTAATAGCATATTTCAGTCAAAAAGAGACACTGGTGGTCAGTAGTGATGAATTTGTTTAATAAAATAAACCTATATCTATCGCATAGAAGCAGCATGAAATATGGATAGTGTTGCTGGTGCTGCATGCACTGCAGAGATGTGGCTTTTAGCAGTCTATTTATGAGTAAGAACTCATAAATCTTAAATTCTTTATATGGATGGAGATAGTTTTCGTACTTTATCTCTTCTTTAAGTGTGAGCTGAGGGTACTCCTCTGTAATGGCAAAATGTATCAGCTCACACTCATCACCATAAGGGCAGTCATCCTGACAGCATGCATTAGTGTCAGGAAAATCTGACTCCTCCTGGTGTGAGAAGCGTTGTGTCACAGGTGAAATACCTTGGGTTCTTTGCTCAGAGTACTCCCACCTCTTAAACTCTAGCGTTCAAAAGGGAATTATGCAATTTTCAAGTTATAATAAAGACCAACAGGAAACTGAGAAGGTGCTCCGGTGAATGATGATTTCTGCTAACCTGTGTTACACCTGAGCGGTAATTAAAAATATAACTATTGTAATATTTATTGATTCCAATAGACACAGAGCCTTCCAGAGATAGTAACTGGAATTTTATAATACAGTTTGAGTACTCCTTCCCCCACAACTTTCATTGTAGCTTCACAAAAGCTATCTGTGGCCTTAACCTTCCAGAACAACCCTCTCTATTTTTGCCCTATCCTATGCCTCCTTCAGGACTCATGGGAGTTCAGATCTTCAGGAACACAAGTCTTTCTTTTTACTCTCAGTGAAAAAGCATGGGCTTTCCTTTTGCTGCCTTCTCCTCTACTAGGATGAGACTGGTGACTGCCCTGGGGAAAAAGATCTCAGAATTAATACCCTATTGGGCATTGTGGGGCAGTAATTCGTGACTATCAGTCACGATCATCTTATGATGTAAACGATGATGTTTATCATCTAGCCAGATGGAAATTTTTTACACAGTCCTGATAATTAAGATTATCTTAGAAAGAAAGAAAAAAAAAGAAGAAATTTATATTCTAATGTAGCTGTTCACTGTATCTGTACAAGCCAGTCAGTTCATGCTGGATTTGTGAAAGTGTATTTCTCCAGCAATACGTGGATGAAATTACATCACAGCTATCAAAACAAGGCCCCGCCCTGAACATCCACAGTCCATGTAACAGATGGTCCCTTCCCAGGATATCCCACCTTTGTAACATTCTCTTCTCAGCCCAAAGATCGCCCACATTTCTTTCTGATTTTTTGCCTTTTCTTTTTCTGTTGACTATTCTGTTCATCCTGGTCTTTCCTGCTAAATCCTCTCCCCTCCCTTCTTCCCCTGATGTCCCCTGACAGTAAGTCAGATGTCTTTATGTAAAATAAGGTAAAATTTTTAAAAATGGCCAAACATGGGTTGCCTCTGGGCATGCTCTCCTACCATGTTCTTTCCACATTTATCTTTGCCCCTCCTGCTTTGCTACCCCATTCTCTACTACAGCTCTGAACATCTGTCTTCATGGTCTATCACAACTGCAATCCCAACCTCTATCAGCACTCCTTGTTGCTGCTCTCTCCACCAGAGAGCAGTTGCCACTCTCCCCCAGCTGCCACTTTCTACATTCCCAGAACTCCCCTGGTGTGTGCCTGCCAAGTGTGTGTTCAGGTTATTCTGCATGCAAAAGCTTCAGTTTCTGGGCAGATTGTCCATCTTGGGAGTGCAATGCTGCTACAGGGCTGTCCTGGCTGAGCTCGTAGATCTCAGCTTTGACCATCAATTTGTCCATCCTATCCTAGCTGCAAAATCCCTGTGAGACACCAAACCAGAGGCCTGCTTTAGTAAATTAGGAGTTACTATTTATATCAGTATCTTAATTTCAAACCCCAGTGTTCTCTGTTGGTAATTTTTAAACTTTGTGTCTGTACTGTATGAAATCAACATTTACATGGGGCACTATCCTTATTACAGTACCACAAAAGTTATACATTAATCTCATGGAGACAGAAACAGAGATAAGGAAATATAAAACCAAGTATTACTAATTTATTCACAGATTTTAATTATAAAAATACATTCCATGAGATTATTCCTCATTTGTACGTGTTTATTTTGGAACATAGAGGATATCATCAAGTAGCTGGAAATTTAAATCACAAAGCAAGTCACCAACAAACTAAAAACCCAAACCCCTGTTCTGGGGTGCAGCCAAAGTAAGCAGGCTGTACACTGCAGAGTTTGTTAGCACCCACTCTGCATGGATGATGTTAAGACTTCCCTGCTAGAGTACTAAATGGCCATTTCCCATTGCACCCAGCCTGTGGTTGTTGTCCTCTCTGCAGAAGGACAAGAACAATTTTTACGGGTAGTACCACTGAGATGGACTGGATGGAACATGCCCCAAAGCTCTTTTTCACGTGGAGAATAGAAAACATCACTGTCTTGCACAACAGCTGTGTCTCTGTTGTACTGGATCCAGGGCATTTGTCAAGTAGTCCCACTTACTACAGGGTTTGTGGGGGAGATATATTAATAACTGATGGTAATTTAAGTGGGCCAGAGTTGTTAACAATTTCACATATGTGTTGACAATCACACCCAGAATTTAATTTCAGTATGTTTTAAGAAGCTAGAGATGGGAATTCAATTACATAAAAGAGACAACGTTCTTTCATGAAATAATGTCTTTTGTCCACTGAATAGTGCAAACACACATTTCTTAATATGTTTTAGTAATGAAGTACATAACACCAAAAATTACCTGTGTCTCAAGATGCAAAATCTGCACAGAAAATGCTAACTACAGAGAAGCGAACCCCAAGAGACAGAATGCCAGAGTAGGAATCATTCTTGGATTTAACTACTGACAGTGAATAAGAAGATTGACAGTGTTGCTGCTAAACTCACCTGATATCCTTCCACAGATTTATCAGTAACATGGTGCCAAGAAACAGACATTTCAGAAGACGACAAAACTTTTACACTCACATCTGTAGGTATTTCAGTTGGAGCTGGAAGATGAAACATATGTTAAACATTCAATCTGATCCTGTGGTATTGCTATAATTTTTTACAGGGACTCTTCTCACTTCAGTATTTTATATTTTTTTCAGTATTTTATATAATTTTCCTGTTATCAATGAGCCAAGCATTAGTTTTTAATCTGGTTTTTCTTAAGTAAACTTCAAGTCCAGTGATGATCTGTATGGAAAATGACTATAAAAACAAAGCAATGATCCTGTTACTTGGCTGAGACTATGTATATTTATGCTTCAACAGATTTCTTGCTGAAACTTGTGTAAACTGAAAACAGCTTTTAATAAGCAGAATGAAGCATCTAGAGATCTTTCACTAAATGGGACAGCAGCTCACACATTATATACATCCGATTTTTTAAGTTAGTTGCACACAAATACTCGTGTATGTCACTTAGTCCTAACAATACAAATTTTTAGTGAGAGCAGATGTTAGATACCTGGCTGTCCAGTGGCACATACAAACTTGAACATAGGTGTGAAATGATACAAAGAACGCTTCTGTAAGGCATACATCACACGGTTGATTTTGTTTGTATTCTTAGTTCTGAACAGCAGCTAACACAGAGAACAGACCATTGTAATGTGATAGACTTTTATCCAGGGCTTAGAATACTAAGTTCTATTTTCATTTCACTGCTGCTGGAATTTTAAATGAGGTAAGGAATTAAGAAATGCATAAACTTAGCAATGTCTGTAAAAGATAAAATTTTCCAAGCTAAGAGCAGTTCTCTGTCGTGAATCTTTTGAAACAAGTTGCAACAGACAGACATGGCAGCCCTAGCTGAGGAAAGCTTTCATACACTTAATCTTCCAACTGGGCATCCAGTCAACTATGCATCAAAACAGCCACTGTTAAGTAAAAAATCAGTAACATCTCTCATGAAAAGTATCCTAGGTAACAAAATAATCTTATATGCAAAGTTACCTTTTGTAATTGTCTTTCAATGGCTGTTAATAATGCAAATGTCTAATTAAAAAATTATACATTATTGCAAAATTGTTTTCACAATGACAGGAATTTAGATAAGCAAGAAGCCTGTGCACTCATTACTAGCAATCATTACTCACTACTAGCAATGGCAGATATGACTAGCAGTTGTCAGACATGGAACTTGGCTTATTACATGTGGGAACACAGAAATTCCCCAGTCACTGAAGTGAATAACAATGCCCACAGTTACAACTGGAGAAACATAGATCTATTATAGAATACACAACTTGGTGGAAAAATCGTCACTATATCTAGGTATATATGGATATTTATATGTATCTTTATGGAATATTGAATGACCATATTGCTTTAAGATTTCTGTAATACCTTTGAGAAGTTGTGTTGTCTAACAGTGATAATATCACTTGCTGACTCAAAGGTAGAGAAGTACAGGTGAAATAGTTGTGATCATCTAACCTATTCCCAAATCACTGTCAGACTCTTCTCTACTGTATCAATTACAGAACTTTCAAAAAAAATCATACTGAAAAGTTTCAACTGCCAGGGCTTTTGCTGATACAATACCCTAACAATATTTCATCTGCTCATGCTTGTTTATGAGCTGCAAATAATTTACATCCCTATTTGTCATTTATATTCCATAAATATTTGGCAGCCTCTACTGAGCCAGAAAGACAGTATCAGTTGCTTTCCTCCAGCCTTCTAGTTCAGTAATTCTACCAATAAAAGGAGAAATCACATGCTCATCACAATATGTTCTCTTCTCTGAAAATAAAGTCATCATACAATTATCTTGTAAGCAAAACTATACAAAGTTCAGGCTGGCAGCCAGTAAGCACACTACAAGGTATGGAGGTTATTTTGTTCAAGTCCTGATGGCAGGAGACAACTCTGCAGAATGCTCTTTGGAGCAACTTCCATTACATCTCTTGGAAAAATTCCTTCTAACCTGCCCTGAAGTTCCTGGATTGGATATAGGCAGTAGTCACGGTCACAGCTCTGTGCAGGACCTGTGAGCACTACTGGTAAGGTTTGTACTCTCGTGCTTGAAATCAAAGAAGGTGGTTCACTGAGCTTCAGCCTCTTTTGCAGTCTGCATCTGGCATCATTTAACCACAAATGTTTTTATCAGGTGTCTGGGCTTTGCTAAAGTCTGTGTTAGAACATCAGCAGCCACTCAAGTGACCTCTTTATCTGGAAGTTGGCACTACTGCACATTTGCTTTTCCCCTGTCTTTCTGAGCTACTAGGCTCTACCATGTCCCTGAACTTAGAGACCATACAAACATACTTGCCACCCCTGGCATGGTATGGATAATCCTAACATAAACACATGAGAGCTTATCAGTCAGTTGTTGATAAAGCCGCTGAGCAAGGATGGATGCTTAAGTATTATTTGGCTGATATTGCTTCCATTGCACCATAGCTATTTACTAACACACTAATACAATTGCAAAAACCTCTTTGTGTTGCTGCAGCAGCTGTTGAAGATGATTGTCTAAGACGCACTTTCCTGAGAAAAATGGTTAGTATTAACCTCATCAGCTAGCTTGGTGTTGCCAGCTTGAGTCATGAATTATTCTGAGAAACAAAAGGACTCTTTTATCTTCTCTCAGTGTGTGGCCAATTTGTGTGCAAAGTTCCCATCTGTGCTAATGGGAACCATGAACATAAATCTTCCATAAAGTACACAGAGTACAGAACAGAATCGGAAGTGTCAGAATGTGGCCCTGTTATCATATCCCTCCGCTTGGCTCTTTGGTCTACATCTGTTGACTTTGTGAAGGAGATTTTGCTCTATGGAAAGAAAAATACTAGCAATTCTTTAGGTTTCTGGCAGAAATTAATAAACTGCATTTTTTTAGAACAGGCTTGAGTGATGATAATGCAATTAAAGATGTTGTATATATTTCATCTGATTTAATGTAAACTTTCTTCTAGTACTTTCTCTCTTCTGCTAAGTTTGGAAATGTCATTTAAACTTCAATCCTAAAGATCATAGCATGTGAAATAATTGCAGTAAGAATTAAGAAAAATATTTTAATGGTATGTGAAAGAGGTTTCTATTGAATTACTCACTTGATAGCTCTAAAATGCAAACCAGAATAAAGAATGTAACAGGGATAATTTATATGAGACTCTAAACATGCTGGAAATATAACTAGATACAATTGAGTTATCATTCCGTCACAATTTTGGGCTAAATTCTGACACTGATCTACTAGAATACTAGGCTTTGTGGCCTGCTAAGAAAAAAAATCAAGCATATGTCAAATACATGACTTAAGATCACATTACTGAATAAAGATTCAAATGTTTTAGGCAACCACTATGAAAATCAGAATTTCTTTTTCTGCATTCTTAAATCTTTTAACAAGCTGTGTGAAGAATCTTGCATGCTGCTATGTATTGCTCATTGCCAGCAAGTACAGCCAAGTGCTCTGCATCACACAGAAAGCAGAAAGTGGAAGTTGGCTATTCAGAACAAGTGTATTATGTGAGCAATGCACACCCTCCCTGCTGAAGATGTATTCCCCTATACAAATCGGTGTCCAGGACCAGGTTCTGCTGATGTTGGTAGTGCTGATCTGGCCCCTCAGTGTAAAACTTATTTGGAACATTTACTCACCATCTTGTGCTGAATAGATGACAGCGGTGAGACTAAATGGTCCGTCCCCTTTGTTGTTAAAAGCTTTTACTTTCACTTGATACTGAGTTGAAGGGAGCATTGATTCATCCTTGTGGACATATCGGCCAATTTCAGGATTAGTAACTGTAACTCTCCTCCATTCTTTCTCACCAAATGGCTTGAAGGCCACTATATAACCAAAGTTATTGCCGTAGTGGTATTCTCTTGACAAAGGCTGTAGAGACAAAAAAAATAAAACATTAATTTTTGCTAAACAGCTAGGTCTAGAATGAAATATAAATAATGCAGAAGGCATTGATATGTACATTGTAAAAACACTGAACTAAATCTCCGTTTTGTCCTGGTTTACTTCAATGGCTGGCTCCCTCCCCCTTTAAAAATAGGCCCTCTTAGATCTGCAGGATTAGCATATTTGCTAGGAAAACATTTTGAGATCATTTTCCTCATCTGAACTCAGCGCAACACACATCATGTTACCTCCCATAGAAAGAAACCGAGAATAATTGTGTACTAAGACAGCTGTAGCTAAAAAAAAATGACCTAAGGAAGAAGGCATAGCAGATATGTAACACAGACATACTACGCCACTATATAGGTCCATGCATATGTGTGGAGATAGATATTCCTGCAAAAGAGAAAGAGGGAAAAGAAAATCTATGTGGCTGGCCCAAATTATATTAATTTACTTAAAGTTTGTCACCTAGGCAACTGGCACAGCTTATGAAGGAAGATGGACACATTCAAAGAATGACTCATCCTACCACTTTTCACTGATGATGGAGGGGATCTAGTTGCTGATTTAGACTACCTAGCTTCTAACTGGTAAATCTTTCAGTGAAATGACTCCCATTTTCAGTACCAACATTAAAGGTACTTATCCAAAATATTTCTTAAAACTATAGCTGATTTCCTATATCTAGGAATATTGGAAGATATGAAATTAGGGAGGCAATCTACCATAACGATTTTTTCTTCTTTTACCAATGCCTTACATCCAGTGATCCCTTCTCAGTCCATGGAGCTTTTACCACAACTATTAGGCACTGCACCCAACCAGCCAAAATCACATCATTCATCTGTGCATGAGGTTGACCAGAAGCATCTTTTGAAAATAAGCTTCCTGCATCACCTTTTTCCCTAATGGAAACCTCAGAGAGATGAAATAGCTTATCTTACGGCAAGGGTCTTGGAGCAGTGACATAGAAAGTAATTATTCTCCTTCGGTGTTTGCCGACTACTGTAGCACTTCAGCCAACATGTGTGGAGATATTCTGAGCAAGGTTTTATGGAAATGTGATGCACCTCATCTTCTGAATCTATCACTGTAACTAGCTGCTTAAAATAAACCAGAATTCTATCTCATGTGCCAAAGTAAGCAGCCTGGATGAAGCCTGAGTCTCAGAATGACTTTCAGTCAGAGCAAACTTTAGAAAGCCAGGACTGGTGCTTAAAAATTATATTCTGACAGGTCTTACATAAAGTATTAAAAGCAGCTTTTCCTCCAATGGCTGCACATAATAAGTAGGTATAAGAAGCTGAATAGTTTGTAGTATACCACTAGAAACTTTGAAAAAGAAAATGGGAGACAGAAAGACAGATGGGTGAAAATGAGGGAAAATGGGCATGCCACTCCTAGCTCTCCTTCTCAGTTCCTCTTTCAAAACAAGACTTAGAAGAGCTTTGATTGCATCTCTGGCTGTCTCATTCAACCTGGGCTTATGAATCATAGAAAACGCTGAAAAGGGGTTGGCAGCAACATGTGAACCTGCCATACATTTTGTTCTTCTCTTCTTAATTAAGGAGTATTTAGAGTAGCATATGCAAATGTCAGCGTATTTGGGGGAATCAATATACATTTTTATCTTAGCCTTACAGATAGGTATATTGTTGTCTGTCAGACAGACTCTATGAATCTACAGCCTCTATTCAAAAACCCTTTCTAGACATAGCATACTGAAAATAAAGGAAATAAACAGGGAAATAAACAGAATCCACGCTTAATCTGTCTGACTAAAGGAGCTACTCGGAACAGATGTGAAAAGCATGACATTAGGTAAGAGAAATAATGAGACTATAAATCTACCTGAGTGTACAGGAAATACTAAAGTGGTCTTGTACTTCTGATCTTGCATTAGTCACTATTCTCCTAGTTATATTTTCTTTGTTTAGTTTGGTCACAGCCAAGTTACCACTATATTGGAAATGCCATGAGTATCAGTCTTTACATGCAATGCAAGAAGTAGCTCTGTAGTTTGTCGAAGTTTTTACAAGAAAAACTTGTGAAGTAAAACAATCTAGGTCTTCTGCACCTGTCCATTGCATGTGTTCTTTTGCTCTTCAAAAATAAGAGACAAGAATTAAGTTCCCCTATTATTAAGGGAACTAAGACACAAACTTTTCAATATATTATAACAGAAATGTGGATCTTCTTTTTCAGAAACTTATAAATCCTTTCTTCACCTCTAAAATACTTAGGAAGACTACACAAATATTTTGTACTGCATTAAAAAACAGCAAAAAAAAAAAAAAACCCAAACCCCAAAACAAAACCCAGGAAAGCCCAAATCTGCTAGCTCAAAGATATAGCTGGCTAATTCTGTGTCATACTTGAGAACTTTCACAGAGATCAATCCTAAGTATAAAAAGAAGGAAATATGCATATGGATTAAAATCTGCATATTCTTAAGGAGAATCCCCATACAACAATATTATGACATCTTTACATTACTTCCCACAAGAAAAAGCACTTTTCCTAGAGGTAATTCAGCTGCTACATTTGAAACAACTATTCCCCAAAAGACACAAATGGGATAATGTGCCTTATGTATCTCATAGCCTTATGACAGTGAACAGAGAGGTCAATAGAAAACAAACCTGGTAATTTTTTCAAGCATAACATAACCATCTTTCTTTGCCAGAGGTAATGCTGATGTAACTCTGTTTTTCTTGGACACTGATAGGCTCTGACATGAATCCAACAATTCTTTTTTTTTTTTAATTTCTTCTCCCAAGCTTCCCCAAATACCCTGCAGCAGATTTCAATTCTCTCTTCCATGCTACTTTTGCCGATGCAACTTTGTCTATAAATCCTTATCCTTTCTTGTGCTGGGTTTTGCTTTCCTCTTACCCTGGTGTCTCTTTTCCTTTCCTGCTTTGCCTATATCCACAGCACAGGAAAGTTTTCAAAACCATTGCTTCAATAGCAGATTGAAGACTGCTTTTATCGATGCATTATCATAGTCAGCATATGTTTCAATCTCTTTGTTTCAGAATGCTTTAGATAATATTTTAGAAATGTCCAACACATAAACCCCGAAGGTACTCTCTTCCTCATTCCTTTTCATGTACGTTTTAATGAGAGAAGTCTGAAAACCTATATATTGTATACAAATCCTGTTCTCACAAGACCCAGAGACAAACCATCCACAGGTTTCAGGAGGAGCAAGATTAGATATAAGACAGTACAGGTTCCATGCCATCTTGCATGCCCAATACGTACCATCCATGTTATCGTCAGCTCTCGATTGCTTCCACCCCCTCCTCCAACGTCAGAAGGAGCCACATTAGGAGCTAGCGAAACAGAAGAGACAAGAAAAATTACTACAAAGTATGCAGCAGACAGCTGCAAGGCCAATGAGCACACGTGGCACACACTATTAAAATAATGATGGTGTGCAATCTGCCAAGACTAATGTAAAGCTACTGCTTCAGGAAACATGCCAGCTGTTACCATAGCTAGCAATCATTCTTCTTTCTCCCTGTATTATCTACAAATATTTAATTGAATATTCAGGAATGGAAAATTTCTCGTAAGTCTTAAGAGAAGCACCCTGTGTATTGTTCTTGTGCTTTCTCAGAGGCTGGTATGCCAAGGGCTCAAGCACCGTGGACTTGCATGTGTAATCACCTTAACACACTGTGATCAGTTTCATCTACTTTAATGGATTTACTTGCCATGTGTAATGTTAAACCCATGGGTCTATCTTTGAAGCACTGGCAGACTAATTGTATTCTAGACTAGTGGCACATGTCTTCTTGATTATCATGTTCAGGATGGGTAGATGCACCGAAGCAAAACTGGCGTAACACTTTATAATTTACTGATTGCATTTTACACTGATATCCTGTGTAATGAAATACGATCTGTTGATCTGTCATTGGTGCACAGCTGGGTGCTAGAGCAGGATAAGTCCAAGGACTCCATTATAAATCATTCCTATATTGTCATTTCTCTCAGTCTCTTTGCAGTGAGTGTGATGGTTCTATTGCTATCCTCTGTGGTGTTTGTGTATTTATCTGCTGTCACTCTATACTGAGGACACACAAAGTACCAACAAAACTTAGGACATGAGAGCCTCCCTACAAGGCATTAAATATGCCTCAGATGTGCATGTATTAGCTACATGCCCTACCTAAATTAATGTGTTCTTTGCCTAAAAAAAATCTGATAGGATCAGGCATTTTCTCCTCTAATCAGTGAAAGTAAGTAAGATGTTTGTTGTGGCCTTCTCTGAGGGTAAGCTGAGAAGAAACACAAAGTAGAGCAGAACTAATGTTTTCAGACAGGATAAAAATATGTAAAAATAAATTTGAAATTGAAATCAGCATTCAGTGCATGGTTTGCATTATTTCTGGCCTTTCTGAAAACAAATTAGTGGAGATCAAGACTAAACATACATATGACAATTTGAGAGAAAGCTGGGGTTTTTTAATTGACCTTGCAGTCACACTATCTAAGCATATAACTTTAGAGCTAACTTAGAAGCAGGGGATTGCTAGAATGCCTAAGCAGTCAAAGAAGATAGACAGGCTGCCAAAGAATAGAAAAAACTGTTAGACTGTTTAAAGTCTAACAAGTCACTCTTTTCAAAAGAATCTTCCTCATTTTTTCCAACCATTAAACCCAGGTTTCCCTCACTTTTAAGACCAGGTAACTAACTTAGACAACTATACTTAGACAATTATTTTCATGCACCCAGAAGCTAAAATACATAAAATCAGACCTTGATCCATTGAATTTCAAGAAATCACCATGAAATGTTATTGAGGAAGGAAGCTGTTTCATTAAAAATAAAAAACATTGCTCACAGTCTTAGCATGCCAGTAAGTTATTGAAATTAGTTATCTACCAGAAGAGAGATTTCATAATAGAAAAACACACTGACAACTTTTAAGCATAACAGACATTATTTGTCACCCACATAGTACAACAAAGACACAGCACTGTTTGTTGCTGTTTAACACAGAATAATGTTAGCGATAATAACCACAATATGTGGACATGGCTTGTTGTTTGTTATTTACCTTTTTCAGAATTACATGAAAACACACATGCAGTTGTGCATACTGCTTCTGTAGTACCCTTGACACTGACAGTCCAAATCCTACTGTTGCTTATAACAAATTTCCAGCTCCTGGCAGAAAACGCAGCTGGGCGCAGAAGTTAACCTGTAAACTGTAAATTATTTATACCCTATTTTGTCAGAGTAGGAAGTGCTGACTGATGCCTAAGAAGACTATATTAACACTTTGCATGGTTTGCCAAAAACCGTCTCACAGTCTGCCAGAGCATGGTGCTGTGCCTGGAGAATCAGACAACAGACTAAATCAACCACTTCTTGCAAAAGAGGTACACCCTGCTACAAAACTGGAAAGTATGCCATTTTTTGGGAGGCTACAAGACGCCATGAATGTGGCACGCTGCAAACTGCAGGAACACTACCCGTATTCCACCTGTTAGCATTATTTCTCTCCTTATATATGACTTTTCTAACCTTTTAAAAATGTCTGTCGTGCACCAGGCATTCAAAGAAGCATGTGTAGGTTTCTCCTGTAGATTCTTGGGCCTTCAAATGCAGCTCTTGAGTCATAAAACATAGGATGCTAGTAGTCAATTTTCTAGGCAGTAATTATCTTTTACTTTATTATTAAAGATCTGTGGCTTTTCCGTCTCTATCCAAAACAATTTAACCAATTTCTTTTCTTTCTCCCCAAGCAACTAATTTTTAATGGACCAAATTGGTCTTTAATGAATGTTTTAAAATCTGCAATGCAAATACATTTTATTTTGAAAATACTATCTCATCAAAGTTATGACCTAACAGGTGTAATTGCAAAAGTTAAGTTTTACACTTCAGTTTTTCATTTTTAGTTTCAAATCTCAAGCTATGGGAAACAATTGTAAAGAAATCTAGATTGCAAGTGGGTGCTACTATGGGGTCTACAGGCCTTGTTGGATACAGACTTTGTGCATGGATACATTACCCCCAAGAACACTGCTGTTATCCCCTCTGTACAGTCAAACCAGAATGTATTATCTGGAATAGTAACATCTAATTCCTCATTTTGGACAATTCAGTTTTAAAAGGATGTGCCTGAGCCTAAAGAATATCCTTAAATATGCTCTGAGCTATTAACACTGAGCGACCAGACTGATAAGAGAGTATGTTGTGTTGGATAATGTCACACATGTGATGTGGAATAAGAAGACACCAGACCAAACCTTCAATCACAGAAAATTGGCATTATCCAGTAGAATACACATCTTGTCATGTATTCTTTAGCTGGAATACAAACCAAATGGCAAATGGACATTTTCTTTGTTAAATAAATGCATGTTCTTTCCTAAGTCCTGAACCATGGTCCCAATCATGTGCATGCACTCATACACACACAGCCTGACTGACAGATACAGTGGGGAATCTCTGAAAGATACAGTATGATTCTGTTTCAGCAATGCAGACAAATTTGCCATATCATGACCATTTATCTTCTGTCTGCTTTGATGCTATCATATCTTGATAGTTTGGTGCTTGCTTACCACAATCTGTAGTAGGGGGTGGCTGAAAATATATTCTCTGCACTTGGATCTTATAGAACGCTTTTTAAAAAATAAAACCTAAAATTACCAAATTGGTGGGGAAAAAAAAGTAAAAATTAAGAAACACATTAAAAAAAAACTTGACATTTTCTGTTTACGTACGAGCGCCTTCAGTTCTAATCCTCTGCGATGGCATACTAGGTTCTCCTGTCCCCAAGGTGTTTGTTGCTATTATCCGGAATTCATACTCCATCCATGGAATTAAATCGATCACTGTAGCAGATTCCATATTTCCTTCAATATCTGATGGGTCTGAAAAAAAGATTAAATGCCTTAGAAAACAGCATTGTCACACTTAGCTCAGCAACAGTGTGGTTGATTGTGACAAAACTTGCCCTATTCTCCAACCACACATAGACAACCAAAGGAAACCTGATGTTGTACATTAGGAATACCACATTTTACAAGGAGTACCCACAGCAGTGACTGGGAATATGGAAACTATAACACTATCTTGGATAAACCCTTATACACTTTTAAGTTTCCACTGGGTGTGAACTAGTACATGTAGTTATGAGATTTCCTTGCTTACTACATATTGTAGCTGTAGAATTTCATTTTACCTACAGACAAATGCAATGAGAAATCTGTAATGCAGAAACAGTAAAATAAAAATTCATTATACAGATAGGCAACGGCTAGACATGTAGGATTCAATCCACTGATGAAGAGTGGTTTATAAAATGTGGTCCTAAATTGGTGCACCTAATTAGTGAGCATGTTACAACTTGATATCTGGTTCTGATCAACAGAGGTAAATGTTCTTGTAATTCCTGTGAAAAGACTTGTTATTGTCATAAGGATGAGCTTCTTTATCATAAATAAAATGAGTAACTCATGGCTGTCTGCAATTCACAGACAATAGGGGTAGTTTCTACAGCTGTCTGCAGCTATAGAAAGACAAAGGATTTTCATTAATATACAAAAAGAGTAGTTTGTCAAATTAGAGTTTTGTGTTCAGAGGAAGATGAGAATTGAGATATTCTGCACTGGAAAGGCAGCTGATTTGGAATTAAAATATAGTTGCAATACCTGAAAAAAACCAGCCAACAGTGTAAGCACTAGATGATGACACAACTACCCTCTTCCTAATGATCATTAAATTTTTCATTCCAAAGTGAGGTCCTGAAGGAGAAAGAAACACACTTTCTATTTTTCTTTCTACCTGCCCATCCCTCATCCTTACTCAAATTATTTTTCTGTTTAGTCAGTATAGCTACTGCAAACCTCCCATGTCATCCAAGCTGTGATATAAATTTGACACTCCTTCGATGTCCTCCTGGGCTACATCTGATCTCTTAATTTAATTTTGCTGTCCCACAGATTCCCAGAATAATTGCTACATCTGATCTCTTAATTTAATTTTGCTGTCCCACAGATTCCCAGAATAATTATGAATACTTGGCACAATGAGAATCTGATCCCCTTAACTGGAAAGAACAACATAAATGTAAACAACTTATTACATAACCCATTCATACATATTTCCATACTGTGAAGCAGAATACACTTCTTTCACAAAACACACTTAGTAGTATGAAACCTGAGATGAATGATGTGGTTGGGGCAATAATGCTAGTAGTAATAATAACAACAATATTTCCAAAATGCAGTGCCAAAGTATATTTTCTTGTTTCATACTTTGAAAATTAGCAGCATTAACTGCTGGCCTAAACATTTGATGACAGATCAATTTGGACTGTTCACCATGCTTCATTTATATGAAAGTTAACATTGAATCAAAATGGGAGCAGCTCAGCAATTATGATTGCAGTGGTGCCAGTGATGGTTACTATGATGATTTTACCTATTTTGAGGGAATCATCTATTTATCAAAATTCCTAAGTGTGGCTCAAATGAAAAAGCAAAAATTTTAAAAACACTAGAATAGTTACTTACAACTTTTCAGAAGTTATTAATGTATATTTTTTTGTGTTAGCATCTTTAAAAAGGAATTCAACAATCTAGATTCCTCCCTGTCCCACCCAAGATGTGAATCTCACTCTGCATTCTTTAGGGTAAGATTCGAAGCCTGACTGCATGTCTCAAAGGCTATCTCAATAATTCTGAGAAGCAGAGAACTTCAGAGATGCAGAGAAGCTCATCCCATCATGCCTACAAAACTGCAAGTAGGGAATCTTCCTAGAAGTGAGAAGGGTGGTTTCAAGTCTCTGCTCTGAGTCAGACAGAGTGAAGATCTGAAACCAACCCTTAGGTTAATTCTTACATCTCCATTTCCATTTTCAGTAACACATAGCACAAAACAAAACAGTATCAGTTGCCACCTGAAATTATTAACATTTCCTTATTTTTTTTTAAATTGAAAACTAAAGGATGAATAGGAAATAAAATATAATTTATCCTGAAAAAAGCAGAGGCTAGTCTAACAGGATCGTTCCTCCTGCGTGTACTGTTACTGAAGCAAATAATCAGTTATTTGAACAGCTCTAATTTCTACATTAATTATTTTTCAAGTTCAAAGAAATCTATTCTACAGAAGCCATTAAACAAGATATAAGAGATAAGAAGGGGCTGGGGAACCTTCTGGGTTTATTTTCCAAGCTACTTTGACATAAAAAATATCAGTGCTGGCTGATGGAGGCAATTATATCCAACAGAACTACATATACTACATAGTCTGAAAGAAAAATGTTATTTAAGGAAGAAAGCCTAGTATTTCTAACTTTTTACTCTAAAAAAAACCCCATATTTTCAGCTCAATATGTCAGTCTATTTCTTACACATCTGTAGTTTCAAGTGACAACTTAAATAGAAGACAATCACTGAAACGATTAAGATTCTTAGTATTTAGAAATGCTGAGTATGTGATATCCTAATTCCACAGGAAAACACTTAAGCTGTAATTCATAAGGGTGAGATAATGAAACATATTGATAGGACAATTCTGTATAGCTTGTGACAATGCTAGCCTTCGTAAAGCATTAAGAGATACTAGTAGCTTTAAAATACTTTAGAATTTACACTTTTATGTTAAATCCTGCAAAAAAATTTATGCTGGCATGCCCTGTGCTCAGGTAGGTGCCTCTTCAACTGCAATTTTGTGGCACAATGATGACATCCAGTGGTTAGAAGGATAATCTTAGCTATGTTTTCTCTACGGGTGCCAGTTTTAATGCAACTGGAACTTAGTCTGCTCCTAGGAAAAAGCAGACAATTTCAATCAGCTTTCTCCATAACAAATACAGAAATAAAGACATCGACTTGTCATCTAAATTCACCTGAAAATAAATTTTTACGATTCCAGTAGCTGATGTTGAATGTTTAAGGCAACAAGGAAAGAGGCAAAAAAAACCAGGCAGCAACTCTGGCCTGTTGTTTTCTGTATTTCTTGATATTCAGTTGAGGCCCTCCAAATGCTGGGAACAAAACTGTTGACAACTGACAGGACAGTAAACCTGCAGCAGACATTAATAGCATCCCTGGTTTCCTTCTATAGTGATTATTTTCTGATTGCTCAAACTTTCTAACAATCATACTTTAGAACTTACTGTCCTTATTACTTCTGTCATTACTCTTACCTGTTTTGGCATCTTTCCACTCTTCAGATAGAAAGGTTTTTGACTGGATAGTGTATTTAGAAATAGGACTATGATTGTCTGTTCCACGACTCCAGGTAAGTGCTACAGCAGTGTCTCTAATTTCTTCTACTCTTATACCGCCAGGAGGGCCTGGAGGACCTGGAAAACAAAAAAAAGATGTTTCAATTAAGAAATTAAATATGCAGAAAATTAAAGTTCATCAACTTTTAATACTCTACAGAGTGATTCAAAGGACAGCTGCTCTTGCATTTAGTAACTGCCAAATAAAACTTCCATGATTCCTGCCTAATCAATATTGAGATAGTCTTAAGAGAAAAGATGCTACTTTGAAACTGTTGCTGCTCTTTTTACAAAGCAAAATTGAACTCAGAAAAAACCCACAAAATTTTCCTTCTCAAATTCCACCTAATGATGACCTTATTGGGGGCCCACCTCTAACCAACACTTCTGTTTGTGCCATATAGGCCCTGGGTGCAAGTTATATGGAAAACCTTGTAACTTATTTTGGAGAAAAATCATACCTTAAAAGAGATTTCTACAGATCTCTTCCAATTTTTCTTGGCCTTCATATGACCTCAATGTGGTAAACCCCTCATCAGATTCAAAGTTTCTACAGAGTTCTGGTTTTGTTAATATGCTTCTGTTTTATATGATACACAGTTATCTGATACATATTAACTGTTGTGTAAAAACAGATACAATAAATTAGAACTATTGAGACATATTTTCTGCTTCAACATTCAGAGATAATAATATGCCAACACGGTTCAAGTAATTATCCAACAATCTGATTGAATCAGGCCCAGAGAATATTAAAAAAACCCCCAAGAATACCATAATATATTTTTCTGCACTATTTGCAGAGAAAACAGAAAATCAAAACAAAAACAACAAAAAAGAACGGAATGAGATATCTATGTCAGATCTAAACACACAGTGTGCCAAATGTATCTTCAGCTCTTGAGCTCTTTATTTTCTCCATATTGCTGAGCAAAAGGACTCAAATGGAATTAACTGAATCAAAAGCATGCAGTAGCATATGTTGTTGTTCCTTGGTTTCAGTGAATATATCCTTCTAACAAGCAAGCAATTTCATTCCTTGGATCTCCATTTCAAAGTAAGGACTAAATACCTCACTGCCCGTGGAAACAGCTTCTTACTCTTCACAGAGGATGCACAAAGTAGAAGTTGTTGTCAAGAGCTGATTTTTAAGATGACTCTTTAAAATCAACTCTCCACCCTGGTAACAGGCATATTTGCTATCCCAGCTCAAAGGACATAGCTAGGTAAGGTCTGATGAGAGACCCATTCTCCTGCAAGACAGTGCACTTCAGAAGCCCTCAGGCTGGAAGGTACGGAAAGGTTCATCAGTCCCAATAACTTTCCTCCTTTCTTCAAACAGCTCCTCACCTCGCCATCAGCTTCTGAAAATGGTATGTCTCAGGAAACACCAAGGGCCATAGGAAAAGGAAAAGGCTCCATAGGAAAGCTGATACAGGACCCACAACTAAGCCCAAGGCTGTTAGTTCATTCAGTAATGGGGGACAGACAGTTCCACTGGGCCCGAATATAGTGGGCAGAGCCAGGTGCTGATATGGCCGTCCCAGGTACCAGGGGCAGTGAACTGTGTGCATCCAGGGGACAAACGGCTGCATATAGCCAAGCAGTCCATCCAGGAGGCAGCTACCCACAGCAGAGGCCTGAAGCACATCCGGAAGGCAGGGCCAGAGACAGAGCAGGCACATCTGTAACACAGCCCCAGTGAGGGCAACGCAGGGCCAGTAAGGTCTGTAGGTTCATGCAGGGGCTGCAGAGTCTTCTAGCAATTTAAACAAGATCACAGAACAATCCATATGAACTTTTAAATTGTTTTGTGGACAGAAAAAACATCTTCATGTGCCTGCAGTGACAGTAGCTATCCTTTACTGCTCCATTGACGAGATGCTCTGGAACACAGCTCTTTGTTTTCATACTCTGCTCTTCCTTACCAATGCAGTGAAACTACAATTCCACCTTTGTCATATTTCATAAGGTATTTACTCTTGGCCTGGTAAGATCCTGAGTCTTACACTGACAAAAAAGGCAGCTGTAAGCAGAACTGTTCAAGTTCATTGCATTAAAATCCAAATTTTGAGAATAATGAATACTAATTTCTTCTACAACATAATCTCTGAGCAATGACTCTAATTACTGGGTTGGAAGGGGAATCAAAAGCTTGATAAAGCACCTTGTCTCTCTTTTAATTTTTAAAAGGAATTGCTTACATAATACTAAGGCATATGAATGGATCCTACTTTTTTACTTTGCAGATGTATTCTGTAGTTCCATCACTTACCATATTTGCTTTGACATTTTATCCAAAACTGATGACATTTCACAGGCTGTTAATATGCAGCAAAAATTAAATGCAGAAATATTCAACTGCATGACAACCTGAGATGATAGAAGCTCAGAACCACGACACTAGCTATGCTTCAGCTGCTACACAGCTCTATAGTGTAACTCAAATGTTGGGCAAAACACAGCAGCAAGGCAACTCAAAGTACAAGTTCTATCTCTTTGAATTGTCAGCAAAACAGAGCATTAGCACTCCAGAATGTGTTATGCCCACAGGCATAAAAGAGAGCAAAATGCCCAAAGGATATTAACTCATGCTATTAAAACTTCAGATTGTAACAGATCTTGTAGGATACATACTGTATGAGCAAAAACAGCATTTTGAGACTGCAGTAACACTTAACAGACATGAATCAGATAAAAACTGAGTACTAAACTTAACCTCAGATGTCTTGGTTTCTGTAATTTGAAAACTTGGAATCCTTTAAATGTAGGCCTAATATTATACACAATAATTTAATCCATACAGCTTTATGAAAAATGAGAAGTGACTTAGAAATGTATCCAGGGGATACATTGAAATGATCCTTGAAATCTATTTTTAATAATGGACACCAAATTAAACTATGTAAAAATTACTTTAACGTAAGGAAAATACCCATAATCAAAAAATCCTTATTGCATTTCAGGAAAACACATGCTCAGTTAGACCTCTAAATGTCTGCAACAGAATCAGTACCCTGAGTAGACTTTTATGACTTTGCATGTTTATGCACTTCTCATTTTAATTTCTGCCATCTGTTGATGAGAAATCACATATCCTAAACAATCAGAAACACTCTTTTCTTGGTGTCTTGTCTGGGTGAAAACCAGCCCAATTTATTACATGGAGAACCTTACCTCTTACCACAAGGTCAGCTGAAGCAGAGGAGTTGTCCACAATTGTCTGAGCAGTGCACATGTACCTCCCTGCGTGCCGCAGCTGAACATTCTTAATCAGCAGCTCCCCATTGGATTTAATCTGTCACAAAAACAACACTTAGGGAAACTGGTAAACAGCCTTGTGCAGCTACATGATACCTGTCTACACATCCCTCCCAAATGATTTACAGTGGTTGCTATTTCTAAAAAGTGCTTGCTTTGAGAACAGATCACCCTCAAACATACATCTGATTCATAGGACAGCTGTCGAAAATGTCCCTTGTTTCCAGAGGATCTGCAGCTCTTTACTGGGCATGAAAAAAACAGACACCTTAGTAAATGATTATTAACAAGTCAGCATTCCCCTCTTACTTTTTGAAGCTCATATCTGAACACTAAATTGAGTCAAGAATTTGTTCGTAAACCACAGCCAGATGATTTTTCTGCACCATTACTTGCTTTTTTAAAGCATGTTGGCAGGATAGCATGTCATGGAGTCTTACTAACAGAGCAGATGCTGTTTGGCTCCTCCTTTTTAATTCTAAAGCAGTACCTGAGTTTTTATCTCAGAGAGGCTACAAGCACACCCTACAAAATGAATCAAGACCTGCCCTGGACTCCTCTGCCCACCCTTGCTGCTGAGGCCCCTGTCGGGCTGGACATGCTCTTCCCCCGGCCCAGCTCTCACTGCTCCTTGGCAAACAGCAGGACCCCCAGGGAAGAAATTTATCATTCAACAAGGCTCATACACTCATGATCCGAGACCCTAATCCTTCCTTGACATTGTTCACCAATGCCAGACTATTGGGAAATATGCAGCCATGTTTTCAGATGTGGCTATGTGCTGCACTGGCTACCTCTGGCTGTACAGAGAGCCAAACAGAATACAGTATTTTTGTCCCGTGACATTTCTGAGTAACCAGATGTGCACCCGTAAAACAACGAGTAGAATAGAGACCACTACGTGCACCACAGCTGTTCTTAATGAAAAACACATTTCATGTGAGGACTTTAACTTAAGTGTTAAAAAATAACACACTTGAAATATTTTGCTTATCGGTCCTGCATTTTATTCCAGAAAAAGATTACTAGGCTAAATCAATGGGTTATGCATGTGCTAGTCTTAAAGCGATTTCAAAAAAACCCAAATGTTCCTTCCAAAATACATCTGAACTTTCATGGGAGTAAAAGTGCTACAAAAAATTAACACATGGATTTACATAACACTATATCAATAAGGGCAAAATTTGGATTTCCTAATTCACTGAAAATTGTTCAAAAATATAACTGAAAAAAACTCCAAAATCAAACATTGATATAACTTACTGCAATCCATAGACATTTACGTGCAGGAAAAAAAGCTATTCAGATGCAAAATGGTATGTACAAAAAGAAACTGCAAAAACGTTTTGGTGTAAGAAAGTGTAATGCTACCATCACCTCAGATTCTGGGGAACAAAAAAGACCTTTGAGACAATCTCAAATATTATGGGCTGTGTCTCTGCATTTAGACATTCAGAAGAAATGAAATAAAGTTATGCCATCCATTTTGTTTCCTGATTGAAAAAGATGGGGAAAAAAGTAAGGTTAAATCTTTTCCAAATCCTCTGCAACTAGAATGAGAGTTTATAGTCTATACTTAGGGGAGATTAAAATACCCAGATAACACTACTCTTTTACTTTCTAGACTCCAGTGAGGATTTTGGTTGCCAGCTTCGATTTCTGCTGGCATAAAATTTCAGCACAAACTGAAATCTGTTAACACCAATTTTTTTTTGTCCAACATAAGAATTCACATATTTAAGAAATTACTATGGTAAATAAATAATTGGATAAAAGAAGAATCAAGCACACATGAAATAAAGTGCTTGATTCTGGCTAGCAATATTTCAGCTGATTGCCTTACAGGGTCAGCAAGAAAGGCAGGTTACACTACGCCTTCTTTTATTTTGAGTGACACAAGTGCTGTTAGCAAGGATCAAACAGATCAGCTGGATCAGTGAACAATCCAATATTCTTTATATATTCCAGATCATTTCTCTCTTAGTTATTATTAAACTATGTCCATGTGTTCATATATATTCACATTTTTCACCCAAGGCTAATATGACACGGCTTTTAATTTAATTTGTCAAAGAGCATACAGCCTACAGAGAAGAGGTGAGTCTGGGACAGTGTCATTCCTGTGCTCATGCCTCCCCAGTTTATTCATGAGAACTCCAAGGAGACCTGTCAAAGACAGCACCCTTTGGAAGTCTGCTGGAATTACTGCCTAAGTGAACACTGTCTGGCTGCCTGACTAATCACATGTGAGCCCTACAGTGGGCTGAGCAATGCTGTCAACAGCTTCCAGGGAGAAAAATCAGTCAGAATGTCAGTAGCTCTATGGGAACAAAGAAGGCAGCTACCTGCTCCTCTAAAAAATTACAACAAAGAAGCTGCAAAATATCAAACTCTCTGAGTTTTCAGTTCCTGTTTTTCATTTGATTGCTGTTTTTTGGGTGTGTGGTTTGGTTTTTTTTTAATTCTGCTCTTACTGGTTTTGGTTTTATTAAAAAAGACGAACAGTTCCCTATTTGACTGCTGTGTATAAATCCCTAGTTCATTAACAGTAAATGTCATCCTAGAAAGAACCACAGTGCCTGTGATTCTCTGATCATTGCTTGCATTTTTATCTGCAAATAAACATAAGTAAATGCTGGGCAAAGCAATAAGGTTTAGAAACAGAACAGAATTCTCATAATAATATTATTACTTCAATAACAAATGATTAAAAATTCTTGATAGAACTAGTACTCATTAATTTCTATGTTAGCACTTTAATTAAAATACTTTATTGTATTTATTAATGATGTGCCCATACACTTGCCCAAACAATAATTTCCCTTATGGGAACATGGTTTTATAACCTAAATGATGAAGAACAGATGGATAAAAGTAACATAATTTTAAAAACCATCAACCCATAGATATGGTGTTGTATCTTGTTCCTTCAGAATCTCTCCTGGAGGAAGGTTTCATGCAGTTGGTAACGAAGCTTTCCATACCTCAGAAGAAGCCAAAGTTCTTGGTGGTAAAAGAATAGCTTACCAAGCAAATAAAGAGCACAGACATCAGCGAATTCTGTCCACAAATTAGATATGAATGTACTGTGTGTTTTCATTCAAAAACCTCAGCTTGGCTACACTTAAAAATGCCTTCCTTAACTCAGAGAAGACTGAATCACAGACTGGAAATAGTGATAGCAATACTCAGGGATGTTCCAAGGGTATCTGTGGTTCACCACTCAGTATTTACCAAGTTTCAACCAAATACTTTCATCATATAAGCCCTGTATTTATGATTTAATAGTGATGTCAAAAATAGCATTCTATGACCTATTTCTGATAGTCACTGGTTTTTTTGACCATCACCTTTGCCAGTGCACTAAATTGCTAAAAGCCATCAGAATGTGCCCCTGTGCAATTAAGTATCATTTAGAGGAATCTAGCATTTTGATTGAAAGTGGTATCTCTCCACTTCTGTTGGGCCCTCATAGACAATAAAGGAACTTCGGTTAATGTAAGACTTACAAGCCCTTTGTAATAAGAAGGCTAACTTGGCAGAAATAGAAGAACCTAGTAAGCAGAGACAGAGTGTTGTTTTTTTTTTTAATTCAAGTTCTAAAATTAGACATCTGAGCTTCAGCTAATACACAGTAGAGGTAAAATGGTAAGAGAACCAATAAGAAGTTATCTGGAAGAGATGGGATTCTTGGTGAGGAGATCAGTCTGTCCAAAGCTAGAAATAATTATAGATGAGCTCATGTGAATTGGTTTGATCCCGCCAGTAGAGAATTGGCCGTGTGATTGCGACAACCAGAACAGATAATCCAGGAGCTGTTGAGGAATGTTAATGTAAATGTGATTATAGATGTTTTCCTGATATTGTCATCAGAGATAACATGGGGACAACACCACCAGTGCAACTCTATTGTATTAATCCCATTCACCTGAGACCTTGTTTTGTTTTATAAGCCATCGTTACAGATAAATAAAAATCTCAGCAGGATAATGATGACAGTCATTCCCACAAAAGAATCTTTTCCTTCTGTGAGCTATATTTATATGTAAAGGATATACAGTGTTAATTCTATGCTTGAGATGAGGACTGGGAAGCATTTCCAACAAATATATTATTCTTGTCCATTCAGCATACCGCTGAGAATTCCTGAGGACCCTGTATTTGTACCAGCATCCCTGTGGTAGTGAGCCTTTTATTTCATTTACAACAGCAGAAAAAGCCTAGGTACTTGCTCACTTATGCTCATGGCTCACAGCTTTACGGCTGATGACAAACTTCACAATACACTGCAAACTGCATTTCTCTGAGTCATGTTCACACCTGGCTTTCTCAGCTCCTGGTACCTAACTAGGGATGGTACATGAATTTTGGTAGCCTGGTAAGTCTCACAAGCACATAAATGTTACAATCAACTGCTTTTGCAGAGTATTTTTTAATTCTAGCACAGAAGTTGGCAGATCTTCATCTTCTAAACTAATTACAATTCCTTGTGTTGTAAGTAGAGTAAGTTTCCTCAAAGGCTTCTGTCAGAGAAAACTGCTTGTTGGCTTCGTCCTCAGCACTGTATCTTCTGCTTTCCTTCCTCTCTTTGCTCTTAACCACTGACTCCAACCATCTCATTCCATGCTCACTAGGTTACTATTAGGCCATTGCCTCTAAATATTACTCCAAACCTAGCCAAAATATGTGACTTTCAGCTCACTCATGTCTAAAGCACTTCCCTAATACAACAAGGCACTGAAAGCAATGTATTGAGACAGTATCTTATGAAAGTCCTGGAACTCTCTTTCATTAAAAAAAAAAACGGTAAGCAGTTGATTTGGTTGGTTCATCAACAATCAGCTGCCACCTTAATATATTCAAAAACTGTGCTAAATGAGCTGACTACAACTCTGGCTTTGTTCTAGTCCATAAATAACCTCTTCTACTTAATCAGTGTGCAACTGAGCTTTCCTATTTTGACCAACCTGATTTCAACAACCAGGTGACCTGTTTAGTGGGGGAGGGAAAGGCTGTGGCTGTTGTCTACCGGACTTTAGTAAAGCCTTTGACACCATTTCCCACAACATTACCCTGGAGAAACTGGTTTCCTACAGCTTGGATGGGGGGACAGTTTGCTGGGTAAAAAACTGGCTGGATGGCCAGAGAGTGGTGGTGAATGGAGCTACATCCAGCTGGCAGCCAGGCACCAATGGGGTTCCCCAGGACTCAGTATTGGGCCCAGTCCTGTTTAATATCTTTATTGACTATCTGAAAGAGGGGATCAAGTGCTTCCTCAGTGAGTTTGCAGATGACACCAAGTTGGGCAGTAGTGTTGATCTGCTGGAAAGGAAGGAAGGCCCTGCAGAGGGATCTGGACAGGCTGGATCGATGGGCCAAGGCCAATTTTATGAGGTTCAGCAAGGCTGAGTGCCAGGTCCTGCACTTGGGTCACAACAACCCCCAGCAGTGCTACAGGCTGGGGGAAGAGTGGCTGGAAAGCTGCCTGGTGGAAAAGGACCTGGGAGTGCTGGTTGACAGCACCTGAACACGAGCCAGTGTGTGCCCAGGTGGCCAAGATGGTCAATGGCATCCTGGCTTGTATCTGAAAAGTGTGGCCAGCAGGACCAGGGCAGTGACTGTCACTCTGTACTCAGCACTGGTGAGGAGGCACTTCAAGAACTGTGTTCAGTTTTGAGACCCTCACAACCAGAAAGACATTGAGGTGCTGGAGTGAGCCCAGAGAAGGGCAACAAAGGCTGGTGAAGGGGCTGGAGGACAAGCATGACGAGGAGTAGCTGAGGGAACTGGGGGTGTTCAGCCCAGAGAAGAGGCTGAGGGGGGACCTTATCACCCTTTACAACTACTTAAAGTAGTGAGGTGGGGGTTGGTCTCTTCTCCCAAATGACAAGAGGAAAATCTCTCCATGGAAAGTGTTGTCGGGCATTGGAACAGGCTCCCCTGGAAAGTGGTTGAATCACCAACCCTGGAGGTATTTAGATGTGTAGATGTGGCACTTAGAGACATGGTTTAGAGGTGGACATCTCAGTGCTGGGTTAACAGTTAGACTCCATGTTCTTAAAGGTCTTTTCCATCCTGAACTATTCTATGATTCTATAATTCTGTCTAAACATTTTCCCCCAATTCTTCAGTTCTCTTGAACTTTCTATTAATTCCTTGTCTACAGTTGGAGCTAGACTACACACTCTGCAAGGAGGATTACCAGGGAAAGCAGTGGAGAAAAATAAAAATTAAATTAAAAATATACTTATATAGATATATTATATATTATATAAATATATATCATATAATATATATAATTATATATATTATATAAATATATATAATAATATATATTATATATTATACTTATATAAAATATACTTACATAATATATTTATAAAAAATATTAAATTAAAAATTAAAATTGTGTATTTTCTGCTGCAGAAAACAATGGAATCATAGAATCATAGAATAGTTTGGGTTCAAAGACAGATTTATACAAAAAGATTGAGTGTCTCCATAGCAATCTACTGAAGCAGCAGCATGCAGTAGAATAACTATGTCTATCCATGTCCAGCCAATGAACTGCAATTTAAAATACTTTACAAAACCAGGCAGGTATAAATCTCTACTCCTCTAATCTGATTTTTATTGTTCAACTTGTTCTTTGTTGTTTACAAAACCATCGGTCTTGGAGAAGAAACAAACAAAGTGTTTTGGCAAACACATCCAATCTAGAATCCATCTCCCCTCTTTCAGAAATCCGTAGTGTGAATTTTGGTAACTGGACTAACCACCCTTAACAGTTAAACAACAAAAGAGGCCCTTCCACGTGTGTTGTACTTAAATGAAAAGTACCTGTCTGGCTGTGTATGTTCAGAATGTTATGAGTGTCATCCTAGAAGACTGTGAAGCTTTCTGTACTTCAAAGAGAGATAAAGTAAGAGGAATAATATTCGCATAAGGAAAAAGCAAGCTTTTGAGTATTCAGAGAAGTCTCCACTACTGCAGGTTAACTGCATGATAGCCACAGGGATACAGAGCTGGTTATGCACAGACCCCTTGGATTCAGAAGCTACTTCAAAGCTGAATAGAGCCTGAGCTATGGGTCCTGCAAGTTCTGTGCTGAATGTATTTGTCTGCCTTTGTGCCATGTCCCTGTACCTATAAACACCGGAGAGAACACTGCAAAGTCAGAGTCCACACTTCAGAGTCAGTGTGGATTCAGCAGGTCTTAATTCCTGCTCTGTGGCAATCATGACACTGAGGTGTGACAGCATCAGCTTGAGAAATGCCCCCTTCATATGAGAAAATGTGAGGGGTAACAAGTCAGTTGTCTCTATGACAAAATTCATCACCTGGCCTTACCATATCTTTCGATCACCACTTACTCTTTTTTTAATACTTTAAGAAGAAGAAAGCTGTTTGTAAGCAGGTCAAGTTCCTGAACACTTGTACAGCAATTCGACTCAACTTATTAAAGATAAAATGGTGATAAAAATATCAGGGTTTCAGGTTCACTGATATCGCATAAAGTAGAAAACAGAAATACCGCTGGTATGGAAAGCATTTTAAAATGTATTTGTGTCATTATGTCACTAAGACAACTACAGCCTAAATTTGGACTCTTCCTAAGTCTGTGTTCAAGTTTCTGACTCGAACCAGTTAAATCATGGAGCTCCTTTTCCTGACTATCCATACAAATGGACTCAAAAGTATTTAAAAAAAAAGACTCTTTTTTTGTAAAGAACTTAAAGGAATATTCATATTCACTGTATATATTTTTTTTATAAATATAAAAATATTTATATATATATATTTTGTATATATATATATTTATATAAACATCTTAAAACTAATCTTTTCAGTCTTTAAAAATAGATGACAAAAAGCAGATCTATAAGTAAAAAATGAACAAACATTAGAGTTTTCCAGATTTCTTGAAGAGCTGTATCTGTTTGGGACTTGAAAAGATGGGATAATGTTTAGTTCCTCAATCAAATAATCACAAGAACAACCATACATAAAAGTTAAAAGTAATCAATTTAATAGTAACATTTTGAAGATTCCATTTGACTCTTTGGAAGCTAATCAATTCTTTTTTTCTTCCTTTTTTTTCCACTTTACATACTGCTGTCACAGGAAATGAAAACAGAACTGACAAATATCCTTCTGAGAAATTAATTTTAGTACTAATGTAATGCAAATTAGCTTTGCCTTCAGCAATGATGGAGATACCAAAGCTTGCATTTAAAGAAAGAATAATTATGCAGGTGTCTACATGAATTTAATTAGCATTTCACTATGTCTATATGACAATAATAATAGTATTATTTTGAGAACTGAAATACTGTGGCTCTATCAAGTTTCAGCAACTTGATCTGCATAGCCACATAAATTAATAGTGATATTATCAGAGGGACAGATGATGATCCTTCATCAAGGGGAAATTATAGCACAGAGCACATGCTTCATATACCTAGTAATCTTAACATTCACAGTGGAACATCTTTTTCTTTTGTGTTTGTGAAGGGCTGGGTGGCAGCACGTTTCAGCAGTTTGGGCTGCTGCTGTCAAATGAAAACCAGCTCGCCCTTTACATCCAAGAAAGCCTGAGCAAGCCTGCCACCCAGTGACTTCAGCTCAGAACTGCTAGAGAGAGGGAAACAGGCAGGAGAAAATTCCTTAATTCCTTAATTTTCTTTAAGAGAAAAACCCTTAATGCAAGAATACAATAACAAATGAATAGAACAGAAATAGAGAAAGTGCATATTCCTTTTAATTATATCCTACATAAACTTTTCCATTGGATTTGCTGAATTTGTTAAAAATTCTGGATTTGTCATTATGTAAGCACTGAACCACCTAATACCTACAAATGCAGACTTCAAACGCACTCCTACTGTCCCCACTGTCCTGGATAAAGACCAAGCTGCCTGCGGAAGAGTAACAAAGATTATTTGCACTTGCTTTGCTTTTGTAAGTCCAGAATTAAGGCTCAGGAATGCAAAACAAGAAGATGTCTCTGCTAAAATAATTTCTACCAGTACTGAGAGATCAAATGCAAAAGGAACACAACAAACCAAGAAATATTCTTCAGGAAGAAGGATATCCTTCAGGGGTTATATACTGACAAGCAAATTAATTGATGTTTAGATCTAAACTACACAGTTTTACAGGCCTAAGTGGATTTTGAGTTCTTCAGCTTCTTCTGAATCCTGTGGAGTATCCATCCCTATAATCTATTGAAAAAGGAAATATTCCAGCACAGGGTTCAACACACACATGAAGAGAAGCACCTCTTTCTCTCCCTCTGAAGGGCACAAAAATTTTTTAGAGACCAAAGTAGTCTAGGAAAGTTAAGGTAATTTGGTTTTGAAATGAAGAACTTCAATAAAGGGTCTAAGATATTGTGGAGATAACCAGAATTTGAGATCAGGAGTCCGGGACAACTGGCTGGCTGGAAGATGAAACAGGTGGCTGGGAACTAAATAGTGTCAATCTTCTAAGAGAATTACACATTTTCTGAAGGTTTTATTTCACTCCATATTTGTCACCTTGAAGAGCTTTGCTAGAAAGTGCCCTAAAATAAGGATTAAATTTCAAAATTTACTTCCCCTAAAAGAAAAAAAAAAAAAAATCCAATTTCCTTCTATTTTCATTATTTAGCAGAAACCCCAAAAGTATGTATCAGTGATATAAACATTTTTGTTCAACATGTTCAACACATGACCCACAGAAGGAGGAAGTTCAGGTTCCTCTCTCATGCACTACAAACTTCTGATAAAGCCATTTTTACCTTCCTCCCACACCAAAATAACAGATTCATCAACACTTTCAGTCTGTTTTTCTGTTTTATGGAACAAAATTCTTTGTGGGACATCTGTCAGGTAGCTAAAAGCAATCAACTAAATAAAATCTGACACAGAGTGATTTTATTTGCTCTTTTACAAGGAGTAAGCTTCCTGGCACTTTAAGCTCTTATTTTAACTGACACTCAGACTCGTTCCAATCTTTATCAAAGGACAAACTAATGCAATTAGGAGGCAATTCAAGCTTTTTCAAGGTATTCCTATGCATTGATTACTACTAGAGTGTAACTATAAACCTATCAAAAGCATGACTTAATAGCCACCTGCAGGAAATGTTTTGAAAGATGCCAGTGCACTGGAGAAGAGCTACATACTTTCTAATTCCTGAGGCAACACAAAATACACGGCAGAGCACTAACTACCCTGCTACTGAGTGTGGACATAGACTTTCAGGAGATTTATTGCAGAAAGGGGTGTATATCTTTGCGTTTCAATGTTTATGAGCTAATCAGAGCTTACTTCTACTGGCTTGTTGGACAAGGTCATGTTCTCTCAGTGAAAGAGAGCAGTGTGGCTTCTTGACCACATCTTACAAGTCAGCAAATGAGCAGGTTGAGGCATCTTGACTCCTCAAGGGGCTGTTTGTTTGGAATCAGACTAAAATAGTTACACTTTAAACATCTTTTCACATGGAGATAAACAGATACTGAAAGCAAAAAAAGGAATCTCTCAGTCCACAGAAAATCAGATAATACTGCCAGCCTAGGAGAAGGACTTTTCAGGAGGCACTGGTACATCATTTTGAACACAGAGCTGAAGCTAAACATGCAGGCACTACAACTACCATTAGCTAACCTTTTCTCTCCATAGCCACAGTTTCTCTTCGAAGCACAAAAAAAAAACAAAACAAAAAACCAACAAACCCAAAAGGTATCTAAATTTGAGGATTTCTGTATAATTTAAACCCAAAATAACAGAATAAATATTTACACTAGTAGGCACCCACTTGGAGGTTGCTGAATATTAGCCAAATCAGCATGTGATTAGACACAACAAGAAAGGATTTCTAATAGATATATTAATTTTGAATAAAACTGATAGAAGATTCTAAAAACATAACCATACATGCAAATACAAAAAAACTGTGATTTTTTTATATGCTAAAATGAGTGTCTTTGTATTAACTTGTTTAGCCTCCACATAAACTGTTCTTTCTCAGTGTTTACAGACTGTTTGACTCCTACCCACCATCTGGCCCAGTTTTGTGCCAAATTCCAGAAATGTTGATGAGAAAAACTAGGGTAAGTAAAAGTGAATGTATATGCACACTTTTTTGAGGTAATTTGCACCCCGTTTACAGTCAGGCTACCTACTTACCAGCTTACCAGCTATTTTTACTAATAATCAGAGTGGGATTTATCTGAGGTACCAAAATACTTACATCAATTTAGATATCTGATTTCAGATATCTGCCTGCAAGTGTCTATGTGTCTGTAAGGTGTCTGAATTGTAATTCTATTTTATGTTCTTGGCCTGCTGGACCTGAACCAACACAGAAAAGACAACTATTCACAACAAAGAAAACTAGGGTTTCATGTATTAGATAAGGATCTGTAGTATCTTACCATAACATTCCTTTCATAATGTTCGTGTTCTTTCTCAAAATCTATTACAAAGCCATTTAGAGACCAAATAAATGTCAGGTCTAATGTGGGATCATGGGATGCAATGCATTGCATGGTAGCATTCTCTCCAACGGTGACATCAACATTCAACGGAGCTAAAGTAATCCTTGTAGCTTCTGCGAAGTTAATGGCAAACATGGAAAATTCCAATAAATAAATGTTTATTCAAATACAAGCTCAGCTCCATAACTGTTTGATCATATGTTAAACCACTCCCTCAAACTCTAGTTTACATGTTATTCATACAACTGCATTTCAAAGGACCAAACTGAAGAGAACAAAGAACACATTTCACAACTAAAATGCCTGACTTCTGTTTAAATCTCTGAATCACATTACAAATATTTTTATTCATTGAATGTATCTCAAGCAGAAGGAAGACACATGATGACTCTTACATGACTTGTGCTGTGTTTCTTGTTTCAATTATAGTATTTCCTATGTTTTAAAGCTTGTCTCTTTAAAGAATGAAAAGTTCTACTTGGTTAGGTTGAGTCAGATTTTCATTAGAACACTGCAGGGATTGAGATCTTAATTAATCAAGTGAGAAACAATATAATAGATGCATAACAAATTGTGTAAATAGCTACACGTGAAAAAGAAGAGAAAACAATACAAGGAAAGGAAGAAAGCTGTACATCCCCCAGCAATGTCTCTTATTATTACAGGAACAAAAAAGAAAGCAGACACGTCATGACACTTGCTTGAGCTCTTGACACATACATCAAACTCATATGGCAAATTAGCAACTGTTCTGGAAGGGACTCACTGGATCAGTGAGACTTCTTCCTTTTCTTTCAATTATCATAAAACAAAAAGCCACAGAATATCTTCCTTATTCTATGACACCTGTCTGTCTCACCAATACGAGAGTGGTAGTAGGGTATCGAAAGTTGGCAGACAATAGCAGTAAGAAAAGAGTTATTGCCACTAGTTAAAATCTAGGCCTGAGCTTGCTCCAAGGAGCACACTCCATTCCATCACACACAGAAAAAGAAAATATCCTCAGTAAGCCCAGTATTTTGTCAATCTGCCTCAGAAAGAAACCTTTCCCCAGATCATACTGTAGTAATCTAAAACATGCTTAACACTGAGAATACGAGGATGGCACAACTACTGCCTTTTGCAGTGTGGAGCACCTCACAGCATATTGGAGCAACCTGTTAACATATGGTCTCCAGGGCCTTACACGTATGGACTGAAGGTTAGGATGCTTGCTCCATTCCAGTGTGGTAGTGCCTGTATGCTCAGTACCAAGACCAGTCTAAAAAGTTGCTGAAAAAGTGGACCAGTGGCAGGGAACAAACAGCAAGTGGGAAAAACCATCAGTTTGCAGTGCCTGTCAGCTTCAGATTTAACTTTTAAATTTCCTATAGTCATGTGCAATGTCTGAGAAGTTTTCTGGGCCACACAATGTGCTTGGGAATGCCACTTTCAATGCATTCGTCATCAACCCTCATCATTGCCCACAACATGAAAATGATTTTGAAATAAGTCAACTGACCTTTTTGTTTCTGCTGTGATGTCTTATACTCTTCGTGTTCATTTTTAGATGAATCAGAGCAGAATATTACAAAATTTAAAGTTCCTTTATACTAGTTTATAAGGTTTACAAAATACTGTTTTTTGTTTCACTGTGCAAATTTAGTAGGCAAATGTTCTTCCTGATTTTAGAAGATATAACAGTGAAGAGGCTGGATATATTTATTTACATAAACTTCCAAAATAATTATATGTTTGAGGGTAATATTAAGTGATGCGGAGTGCTGAGGGGTGGCTGAAATCGCCGCTTTAACCCAAAAGCATCCCCTGCAAGGGATGCCCTGGGGGTGCAGCTCGGCACCTCGCAGGCCGACTTCCAGCCCCCGTGCCGATGGTTGGCACTGAGACACAGCCCCGCACCCAGGCCAGGATAGCTCAGGTGTTACCAGGAGCAAGGAGCGTGGAGGGCTCTCCGCATGGGTNTTTGTTCTCTGAGCTGACCCACCAGCGCAGGGGATCTCCTGGACCAGGGTTTTCTGGCATCCCAGCTTCTACCGCTGCCAGCTCATCCACCCCAACAATTAAGGTATATGAAACAGCAAAAGATAATAAAAAGTAACTGCAAGCATCAAAATACAGTTTTGCATTTCATTTGGTACAATAAATTTGGAATGTATTGGACAGAAAATTGCTTTCATATTATGCTACAGACTAACTCTTCCATTAGCACATCAATATTGTGGCATTGAGCTGTCACATCCAGCATGATTTCGGGAACAGAGATTAAAAACGTATTTGACAAATAACTCTTCTACTATCAGTGGTACTTGATAAGACATAGCTGTTACAGAGTGCTGTCCTTACTGTCTGTAGTCTACAGTTATTTAATTATTTGACATAAGATTTAAAATACACAATTAAGGATATCAGTACTCACTTAGTAAATACAAATACTGATAAAGGAAGATAATTTAGAAGTGCAATCATATATACACCCTTATCCCACAAATTTCATGCATATTTCTTTAACAGTAATGCTCTCTTAAACATGCTTGTACCACCAGCATCAGCACCACCACAACACCACACCAAAATCCTCCACCAAAATAAACAAACAAAACAAACCAAACCCTGTACAAAATAAAACACCACAACACTAAGGAAGGTCAGCAGGAGTCCCATTTCTCCGAGTCATGGCCCCAGAATCGCACCATAGCATGAGTGCTGAGCTACCAAGTAGAGTGAATGCATTAAAATCTGTCAGTTTAATGTATCTTATTTAGTAATCTCTTATGGAAAAATCAACCCTGAAAATTGAGATACAGTGTTAGAACTGCTGCAAACACACGCAGTTTCAACTGAGCTATATGCTTTAAAAGCATCAGTTCATTTTTAATGGACAATTAAATTAGAAAGATGTAGAACAGCTGGAAAAAGCAGTACAATACTGGAACAAAAATTAGTGACTTGGAATTACGGCATTCTACCCAAAACAAATGAATGCAATTCTGAGGCTTACCTGTCATTTCTAGAACACCAGTGCTATTGGCTTTTCCTCGGTTATTTTCTGCAAAACAGGTGTAGCGACCTTCATCCAGCTTTGTGACATTGATAATTTCCAGGCTCCCATCATCCCAGATACGTATGCTACGGTAAGTGCAAAAAATACATAAAGAGAAATTAGATTTTGTATTAGAAAGCAATGCTTCCTCTAGAACTGCAGTGAGTAAAAGAAAAAACACAAACATAATTTGAAAGCTCGTATCTAACTACTGGATTTATAAACACTCCTACCGTAAAAAATATTTAAAGAGACTGTGGCATGATCAGATATCTCAGATTCCTGGAGCAAGAGAATGTACTTCTATTCACTTGTACTAATTCAAGTATTTTTCTTGGAGTTTTATGGTACAATTCAATTCTTAAACCAGACTAGGTAAAGTTGGATACCCTGCTAACTCTTTGAATCCATACCGCCAGCAACATTTTAGCATATTATTTTCCTGAAGTTACAGATTCTCCTGTCCCTGAAGTCTGCAAAATGGAGAACTATCCTACAGGATAGATTGATACATAAGGCTACATTTTTAAGGCTCAAAGTGTTCACTAACAGTCAATACTAACCGGCTCCCATTTACAAGTAATTCTGTTCCTTTGCTCCAGGAGAATTTTGGCTTAGGAGCAGCTTTAGGCTTGCATTCAATGATTACACGCCCCCCTTTAGCTGCTAGGATTTTCTTCTTCATGGGGTTCAGTTCAAAAGTAGGAGGTGAGGCTGAAAGCAAAAATTAACATAAATAATGCTGTTAGTGATTTTACTGCAAAATAGAATTTGTCTGAAAAATGCAATAAATGACAGAACTATTGAATTGTTTACAAATGTTCATTATTCAGGCCAATGGGAAAAATATTAACGATGCAGATGATGTACTGGGAAGTACATGGTAATCTAAAAAAAACCAGGAAAAACCATTGCCTAATTCTGTGCTGTGTTACACTTGAGGTTTCTTTCTATTGATTTCTGAACTTTCATCTGAGTTCAATCTGAAAAGATCAAAGTCCACTGAAAGTTCCTCCCTTTCAAAAGGCCTTTTGATCAGTCCTAACAAAATTCAGATTCTTGGAGATAAATTCCTTTAACAAGTTGCTCACCCAATCATACTTCCAAAGAATAGTTGTGTTTACTTAGCAGTGGTTTTAACCCTCTCTAGAAACTAAAGTTGTGCTCTTCTTATTCTTTGTGGCTTTCTGTTTGGCCAGCTGGCTTTAGGTGCACTCTTAGATGTACAAGAGTATTGACATATGACTGTCGTTAAGCACCACACTTATATCTCTGAGGTCAGATCTTTGCTTATTAATTTTCTCTTTATTTGAAACCAAATAAAAGAAAAACAGCTTTTAATTATTTTGCATCTTGGCATACCACCGTTAATCATGCCAGCAAGTGTGTGCACAGCCTGAGGAAATAAGGCTATTTTTTAATTACAGAAGTACAGAGCAGAACTCTGACCAATATCCACATTTTATCAACGCTGACCTTTGAAAATGCTCAGACAAAAGGTGCTCATTTTGTGTAAACCAAGCTGGTAGTGAGTACAAAGTAATGGAAGAACAGCATAGAATAAAACACTGTTGTGCAATAGGTTGGGAAAAAACAAGAATAGTTTAGTTCTTGGGAACGTCTGAAGGCAAGTGTGAGATGGAAAGAACAGTAACTACTGCAGGGAAACCTAGGAAAATACGTCATACAGCCAGTGTGTCTGCTCTAATGAAATCAGTCAAAGTATCAGAAATTGTTTTATGGCTGAGAACTCTGGATCTAAGAGTCCAACTTTTAATAGGATGCTCCTTAGGACATCCATAACTACATCCAGCCATCAAATGGCACAGCTATATTGCATAGAAACATGGTGACTTGGGTGTCATGGGTTGTAGAAAGCAAAAGCAAAGGGGAGAGCAAAGACAAAGAGCTTCAAAGGCCAAATAAGTGACAACAAGGTTTCTTAAAAAGCAGATTTTGCCTCACAGAGGAGTGATCATAGGTGAGCAAAAATGAAAATGCATCTTAACTTGTTTTGCAAGCTTGAAGGTGTAGGCTGCAACTCTATGTGATTCATATAACTTCTGCACTATCAGTTCCCTTGAGAGGGAATAGCAGGAAACAAACATCATAAATAAGAGCAGAAAGCATGTCCCACAAGTTGGTAACTTTATTCCTCAAGCTGTTGTCAAAAATCAGCTAGATAGCTCAAATAAACCATATCTCACTTAGACTGAGTGAGAGTTCTTAGCTTCATCGTCCCAGGAATCTATTACCAAACAGTACTTGCAAATGTAACTGCTATCTTACTCAACCCTGAAATAGTAAATAGAGAAATAATCCCACTGACCCACAATCTTCAGTTCGGCATTTGCATAAATAATTCCGTGCATGTTTTCTGCTATACACTGGTACATGCCGGCATCGTCAAAGGTCAGACTTTGCATTCTTAGTTCACCTTTCCGGAACTAAAACACAGAATCAATAAAACAATGAGATGTTAATACAAACCAAATAAGCTGAAGAATTCATACCATATTCTTTCTCTTTTTTTTTTTTTTTTTTTTTTCAGTGATGTTGGGTTCACTTTTTAAAAAGAAAGATTCAGTGTCATTCAATACTTAAGTGTCTGGAAAAGTCCTAGCTGAGTGTCAGTAGACAAATTTACTCTCCAGTCCCCTGTTATCATATCAATGCAAACACTGCTGATTCAGAAATAGGAAACAAAGAATTACATTAATTTCACGCATAAAATCTTTGTTATGCCATGCTCACTGGTCAGTTCTTTCTGTTGTTACATCATTTTACAACAGGAAAAAGCCAAAGCAAGTCCCAGTTAGGTAGGAGTTTTTCAGAAGATTCCTATAGGAGACAGTACAAACTGTTTTCTATTACTCTGTTTTAATGCAAAAAAGCAAAAACCAGTCAATCAAAATAAGGTAGTTAAGGTGCGGTATTTGACAAATTACTAATAGATGTCAATCAGTTTTTGAAAAATTATGTTAATATATTCTGTTTTCTTGTGAAAATCAAGGTGAAATCTTTAACCCTTGTATCTAACTACATTGGAGTGAATGGAGCAGCGGGAGATCAAGAGAATACTACTTAGCTGAAAAGAGAACAGATTAAAAGAAACATTTTCTGACTGTTTTATGTGAAAATGTTTTAATCAGACTTTCTAAGAAGAATCTTTGTTGTGTGCTAAATGAAATGCCTAATTACAAGTTATCTGATTTAGAAACAAATTATATTTTCAAGGCAATTAACATATTTTTTCTATCTTCCATTTGGAAATCATCTTATCATCACAGTAACATATAGCATAATCTTCTGGTGTACTACTGGAGACTTACACACCGAGTTCTGCAACCCAGTATGTCGATTTTGTCAGTGAAAGCCAAGTTCAGAGAGGACCAGCAAGCAACTCAGTTGTTAAATTATTTGTTTGCAATAACTACCAAAGCTAGACAAAAGCATTGTTTTTCCTGGTTTAAGCCACCTCCATACAGCAGATAGCGATATCCCTGTTCTCCCTCCAACATCAGACATTTTTCTTAAGATACACAGTCAAAAAACAAACTGCCTCATCATCTTTTTTATTTGCTTGCCAAGATCAGGGTCACCACAGCTCAACAGATGAAGAGCTGCATTGTGCCCTCATATTCTCTTGGTTTTTTAATGGCTTTTCATATAGTATAAGCAATAGACTTTAAATCCACTGTTGAAATGCCTGAACAGATTTTGCCCAGTGAAGCTGTGGATGTCCTGTCCCTGAAATGGGACAGGCTGGACGGAGTTCTGAGCAACCTGGCCTAGTGAAAGGTGCCCCTGCCCACGGCAAGGGCCTTGGAACTAAACAATCTTTAAGCCACCTGCCAACACAAACCATTCTGTGATTCCATGACTCTAGAACAGAAAATCTACTTTGTTTAAATGAAATATGCAGTGTAGCAGAATTAAATTATCAAACAGTACTTCTTTACACTTCTTTTAAACATCATCCAAACATTTCAACACTCCCTGTCTAGAAAAAATGTGAAAAAATACCGGATATAGAAACACCACCAATAATTTAAAAAATATTCTTTCTTGTCATATCTCTACTGACTCCATTTTGTGTTATATTTTTAATGACACATTCATGTTTAATGTGGTAAAAAGGATTAATCTTAAAGAGAAGCTGATAGAAATTTTTTATCCAGAGTGAAAAGCATTTACTTCAACAGGCCTGGAGAAAAAGGGATATCCATCTCCTAACAAAGTGTCAAAAGTTAAGTACAATTCAGCAATTCAAAGCTGAATACTAAATAGCCTGAAGAAATTAGAGAAGATTGAGACAAAACTTTAAACAATAGATTTTAATGCCTCATACAAGTGGAATCAGCAAATATTTGGATCATTATGATTAAATTTCCTTTAACTTTTAATAATGCATGCTTCAAAAAATTGTTGCCATGAGCTAACCAATCAAGCCTGTGTTACCTACAGCAATACACTCACCGAGGCACCATTCTTCAGCCACCTAATTGTTGGAATAGGCTTGCCCGTAGCTACACAAGGCCAGTACAGGTCACTGCCTATATCCCTTTCTGTGTCATTGATATGCTCTACCCACTCAGGAGCAGCTGCAGAATAAAATACATGATGCATTGTAAATATAGCACATACATATTTAATCAGCATTATGTTGTACTAATGCCACTGCTTTTTCCATGATACTTAAACAGGCAACAAAAAGTAATGATGACAACTCAGCAATGCACTGGCACAAAAAAGAAAGAGAAAGTTTTTGTGTTACAAGATAGATTCAAAATAGCTTCAAACTAGTTTTTACGAGATTAATATATGGAATTGAAATAATGGTTCCTGAATGACCAAAGACATAAGATACCACCACTTATATTGATCTGTAGATTACTCAGTCTGGAAATTACTCAGTAGCATCAAAAAAACCAGTTAAATGAAGGAAATTGTGCAAAACCTTTTATGTACTGGAATGATCTCCAAGAAATTATTCTCTTGGTCCAGCCAGGATATGTAAGAAATTAATATTGAAAACGGTCCAGCATTTTTGCTTTTGCTAAGCAAACAAACCAATTTATTAGCTTTCCTTATTATAAGCAGGAACAACCTTCCCACACTAATGCTGAGTTTGATCTACTGAAGTTCTAGCACTTAACTGAAGATCTTAACTCAGTGAGGATGATAATATGAATCACCACTGACATCAAGTGTGAAAACAGAGATATTTCCAACATAAGTGAAAGCAACACAGATCATCAAGAATAACATTGTTCTTCCTACCTTGTACATAAACTCTTGCTTGATGTTTATCTTTTCCTTTATAGTTTTCAGCTTCACACTCATAAAGTCCTTCATCTTCATACTGAATATTGAAGATCTTAAGAACTGCACCAGACGTGCTTATCTCAGCAGACGCTGGCAAGGGTTCAAGGTATTTACTCCATCTGAGTTCAGGAACCGGACTTGAAAAGGCACAGTAAAGTACAAATCAGCATGTTCAAGAACTGGCTGTTAAATCGCAGACTACAAAAAGAGCATTGGATCATGAAACATGTCTTTTCGTTCCCTGAAATATAAAAGCAAATCGTGCTGTACAACAACTGTAAAACACACTTACTTTCCAAGAGCAAAACACTCCAGTGTCACATTTTGCCCCAGGAGAGCATACGTGTCCTTGAACTTCACCTTGATATCAGCAGGATATACTTTTGCTCCTAATACGAAAAAAAAGATTCTAAGAAAAGGCATGTCAGAAAGTTACACAGCTATTAAAATTTCCACAGTTCAGTAAAACTTTTCTTAAAATTCCAGGCAAAATTCTTCTTTACATTGGATAAACAGCCTGTCAGTTTATAAGTTCTGACTAAGCACTGAACTTTTATTAGAAGGCACAATTGTTTAACTCAGCAACTAGCTATCTTTCTCTGGATAACAAATCCTAACTTTTTAACAGAATTTCTAATTGCATTTGAAGCATGATGATGCACTCCGTGTGTGGGTAGACAAAAACCTGAATCTCTATTTTTTACAGTTTTTTACTGGATAGAATATTTTGAATTATTTTGAATTTAAGCTCAATTTTATCTCAGGAAGGGTATGAAGGAGCTAGAGCAAGCACATCTACAGTTTAATGAGAGCACAGGAATGTAAATGTAATCAAATCTCCCTACTAGCAATCCCTGTAGGAATCCTCTTGCAGTTTTTGATGAAGATGGCAGTGTGAATACTGGCCATGGAATATTTGGTCAAAGATCACTAATGTGAAATTACTCAAATTCAATCAGTAATTTGGAAAATTTTACAGATAAAAGGGTCGCTGAAAAAGTGATGATCAGTTTATGAGAATCTAGTGACTGACAGTCTGAAATGGCAAAAGAGAACTTGGTTTGGAAAACATGCAGTTCTCCCGATTGAACGGTGGCAAATAATCCAGTAACACAAAACCACAGAGATGTCTTAAGAGATTGACCACAAGACACAAAGCTCATAGGCCCCTGTTGGGTAGAAAGTTTCATAAGGGGAAAAGGATTTTCCTCTTTCATGGGGGATTTTCTGGGGTAAAAAAAAAAAGTAAATCCTGAAGCTGTTCATCAACATTCACATGAAGTTTCTGCTTTACAGTCATACTCCTCTGAACCAATGCCAAGACTAGAAAAGATATTGAAGATTTTGGAATGAGGTCAAGGGCTTATCACATAAAAGAGATGGGGACTCTGGAGATAAGAACTCTGTTCTCAATGATTTGAAAGGAAATTTGTGAATGAATCCATGGAGATTTCTTTCATGAAGTTTTCACTGTGGATGGGAATCATTTGGACCTCTGGAACACCAAGTAACATTGTGCAGTAGCCATTATAACATGCCATATAATTCTCCTTACAGAATTGAAAGTAGTTATGAATTAGCAAAATTATAATACAAAGAGTTAAAATACTGCACATGCATAGTATTTCTAATAAGTACTTACGATCGGATTGTGGAATAAGCGGAATAAATTTACTGAATACACTCTTTGTTATCGAAGGGCTGGACACAAAACATGAATAATTGCCCTTATCTGATGCTTCCACATTTGCTATGTAGAGATTGCCATTCGTCTGTGACACAAATCGTCGTTTGTCCAAAGCAATGAATACTGGGAACTCATTTAGAAGCCAGCGATAACTGAGGTCGTCTGGAGGAAAATATTTTAGTCAATATTAAAACCCAACACTATCAGCAATTGAAACCACAGAATACTGTCTGCATATAAATCACTTGACTCTGATTTCTAGGTTATAGATCTTTTTTTTTACAGAGGTAGCTATGTGAGAGAGATTTATATGTCTCAGCAGCCAGCTCATTCCTGTCTGCACTAAACATTGGGGCACTGCTGCTGTGAGTGCAGGTTACTGGGGATCCGGCTACAGCGTGCACACTTCACCCTGGGCACAACCATCCCACAGGAACCGGAGTGGGATGGGATCAGAGAGGCAGCTGGGTCTTGACCTTAGGCAACTGAGAAGCTGGGAAGTCCTCACCAATCTTGTGATTTAGACAAAAGCTGAGAATATTTTAGCTACTAATATGTCTCCGCTCTTCAGTTCCTTGAAATGCTTAAACTAAGCATGAAGACTAAATCATTACTCCATTTTACAAGGCAGAAGAGATGCTAACAGCCAATTTCATCCCTCAGGATGGAACTCCAGATGACTGAGATTATGGGTATAATCCCTGCAGAGCTCTTCAGTAGCTAGTGATGAGAAAAAGTCACTTCCGGAGAATAAATAACCTCATCTCTGACCCTCTGGGGATGCTTCTGCTGTTCCATGATTTTAACAGAAACCCATGATCATAGCAGTTGAGGTGACTACTAGGTGGAATGAATCTGGGCCCTGTCCAAGACCAGCAGAAAGTCTGGGGTGGCACAGTGACAGAGCAACATGTACTCAGGTCTTTTGATTGTTGGCCAAATCTCCCCTCTGTTATGCAGATTAGACTGAGTAATTCTATTTGTAGTATCAAAACGTATTTGAAAATTCAACAATATTCCTTACCTATGGTCAACAACAAACATATTCAAAACAGAAAGATAACCTAAACGGATTCTCAAGCTGCATAAAAATTATTGTTTAAGTAAATATGAAGGAAACTAGCAACAATAAATATTAATTTGCCTTTTAATACATAGAAAAAGAAGCACTTTTAGCTGAATTACCTGGGTAGTGGTAAGGGGGCTCACAAAGAAGCACTGCTCCAACACCTTCTCGCACTTTAACCTCATAACGTTCCTCAGGTGGAAAGGGATCCAGATCTAGTTTTAAAAAAAGCAAGAGGAGGAGAATAGGGATTTTAACTACAGAAATTATTTATTATTATCATTATGTTCAGTTCTGCAGAGATTAGTATAGAAATACATCAATACATGGCTTGTCATTATCAAATGAAATTTTTTTTTCATACGTTATTTTTGTCATCATATTGCAAATGGCAGGGGAAAAAAAAGTGATGCCAACTGTATCCCCAAGAGTAGTTAGGTTTAAAATATTTTAATGAGTTTTAAGGCACTGGATCTAAAAAGTACGTACAGTATTCTCAGATGGATTAATTGATGAAGTATGTGAGAGAATGTGGGTTTTGTTCCATAGTCCCAGTAAATTTGACAGCAAAACAAAATTACAGCTGATCAAGACTTTTTTGAACTCTTATAAATGGTTGTTGACATTTTTCAATCAGTTTATGCATAAGCAAAAGAACAAAAACTTACACTAAAGATCAGACATTTTCTATATTAATTTTGGCAACTCTATTCAGTTCTTTAGAAACAGTGATTGTAGAAATAAATTGTTTTTATAAGAGATCATTAGAAAGGAGAAAGGAAGAAATACAACAGTATAAAGAATAATGAAAGCAGCTTTTTTTTTTTTTAACAGATATTTTTCAGTTTGCAGCTCTTTTCACTTCTATTCCTTACCTCTTTACCCTATTACAGTTTACATATTGAAACATTGTATATTAGGGTTCTGTTCGGCATAATTTTTCAGTACACTATCAACATTCATCTCATGCAGCCAGTGAGCTGGTAGGCAGAAAACATGCCTCAGACTGTTTTGATTCTATTTTTCTCATCTATTATATTTATTGATTTAATTTTTTTATCTTATTGATTATTCAGGGCTCACACCATTGAAGCCTGCTTTTGGTATAAATAAATATCCCATAAACTGAATGTTGATGTTTTCTCCATTAAAAAGAAGTAACAACCCTGCCTTCAATATTTTTTCTGGAAAATACACTGGGTAAATACAGACTAAGACTATATCAACTATGATATGATCCATTAGCTCATTATTATTACGACTTTCCCTAATATTTTTGGCCCCACAGTCTTACAAGTACAATCAGAAAGCTGAACTTTTCACTACATGTCTGAACTTCTACAGCGAGGAGTGAATTCTGCTTATGGAGGCTGTTTAAACACAGGAGGGGCACTAAGCCCTTAGTGTCAGGGCCCCCAGGGCTTTGTGGATGGACCCCAATCAGAGTGGATTCCTTTTTTTTTCCAATTCCTTTTTTTGCTCTCTGATGAAAAAATACATCCAGTGAAAAAGGCAACTTAAGGAAAAATAAAATAAAAATACCAAATACTGTCTTCAGTCTGTAAAATTTTGCATTAGTCTTCATGTAGGACATCAATTTTTTACAATGCACGCATTTGGTGATGTGCAGGTCTGTACACGTGCATGTATGCACAAGACCAGCTCACAGCTGTCAGAAGTTGACAGAAATTTCCCCCAGCAGGGGAAAATAAAGTACTCCCCCAGGAGTCGGGGTGTACTTTACCAGCAAGTGCTGTGCCTTCTTCCTGCAGCTGTGTTTGCACTGTGGCAGCACCTCATCACCGTATGCCCTCGTGTCCTTCTTCTGTGACTATTTCCCCTCAGGTTCTACTATGATTTAAAAAGAGTCTGGACATTATTATCTCCAGATCTGGCTCCACAAGTCTCTTCAATTAATAATTTAACAATAACTCACTAGGAAGGCTGTTATGTTATGTCAGCTGAATGCCAAAGAATATAAAATGCTTACAAACTTATTTTGTGTTGATCCCTGCAGAGTAAGGCACTTAAGATACTGTTTTTACAGAGTAATTCAGCTACAGCACACGTTAGCAGAAGACACCACAGTGTAAAACATCGGGCATTCCTAGCTAACCATAATTTTTCTATGTTTTGACATAAACAAGGGCTTACATCCAAAACTCAGAGTGGCTTCATTGCTTCTGACAGTTCCAAAGGTATTTGACACTACACAGACATATTTTCCAGCATCCCTTGATTTCTCTGGATTACTGATAACAAGTCTGCCTCCCACCATACTGTAGCGCTCCTTTGTTAAATCAATATCCCAGTTGTTGAGTTTCCACCTATTAAAAAAGAAAAGCCAGGCGTAAGATTTGGCCCCAAAAAGCAAACCTGGTAAGAAATATGATGTGAAAAATAACTCATAAATTCTTATAAATGATAAAGGAAGTTAATAATTATTTTAATATACTTCTATACAATTTTTAAGCTTTTCTTCAGCAAGAGGCACAGATTTGAACTCCAGAGGTCTTTTAAACATAACTCAAATAATTATCTAAGGACAGACTGGATAGAAGTATACTCCCTCTGCACCTTTAAAGTATGGGGTAAAGAGAGATTTTTGTAAACCTGATGCAGATAATGAAAATGTTTTATAAGACATACCATGCCTGTAAAGTCAGTGCAAAAACTGTGGCATGCTTCATATAAGACCTACTTGCTACATTCAGAAAATTGCTGGACACTCTCCGCTTCATTATGGTAAAACCCCACAGCCAATTCACTGAATTATTGCAACTTGCACTTGAGGGATTAAGACAGAAACCGGTGGCCCAGTTCTGGCCCTCGCCGATTTCTACTTATTTTTAAAAATGTTAAAAAACACGGAGTAGGAACCAGTACTCATGATTTATATTTGTTCATTACTGTGTCCACAAGAGGGAGCCCAGAACCTTAGAAAGGAACTGCCTTGTTTCTATGCACAAATTGCAAGGACGCAACTTTAATACATTTAAAGATTATAAAATTATTTCAGCATAAATATTTAATTTTTTCATAAGGTAACATTAGACATTAGTATTTGACAATGAAAACGCACATACTACCTGTTCATTCACTATTGAAGATGTACCAAAATATGTAGAATTCTTATTTGGAAGTGGAACTTGCAATTGTCATAGAAAGAAACAATTGTAAGAGTGGCATGAACAAAAAAATAAATCAAGAAAAAAATCCAACGGAATTTCAGAATTTTAAAGAGGAATCAAATAGCATTTTGATCATATAGAATTCTAGAGGCCTCACTTCAGTCCTGTGAGACGTACTATATGTCTCCGTTAGAAAAAATAAACATATCCTCTGTTCAGAAATACGTAAGTATAAATATCCTGAGAACAGCTTATCCAGCAATGAAAATGGCAGCAAGAACTTATTTACCTCTGAGATAGAAGAATTTTTGCTCGATAACTGTTAGAAGGTTGAGCTGAAGATAACATATTGAGGTATACTAAAAATAATGATGTCAGAAAATAAGAAAAGTGGCCTTATTCTGTACTGCAATTATCATCACATCAGCTATCAGTGCTAATTGTCAGGTCTGTTTCTAGACAGGTCTGACGATGCAATGCAATTCTTTGAGAATGATTTTGCTAGTTCAGATTTTACTGAGCCCATAACAGTTAAAGAATGTCACAATTTATTTAGAGCCTGTAATCATCTATAGATGGTGTGTTTACAGTCTTGCAGACAGGGTGGGAGGAGTCTCTGGACCAACTAGAAGGGATGGCGAAGTACATCAAAGGCTATCAAGTCTTAGCATATGTAATCTCTCCACACTTTCCAAGCATGGCACGAGGAAGCAAGTGCCAACAAAATGTAGCAGGATCATATTCAAATGGTGACTCTGTACAGGTAGACACCCTGTTAGCACACTTTCACAAGTGGCAATGAGGGCTAACTAAGCTGTTCTGATGGAATAATACCATAATTGATCACAATACTGTAACAGATTTACAATAATAGCCAGCAGACTTGATTGCTTTTTCTATTCTAGAAACCAGTCTGAGAACACACATAAGTGAGTACTAAGGGCAGGTCATAGGGTAATTTACTGGATTGGATCTTTTTTGCTGGCAAGAAATTGTGCCTGTCGTCAGTACAATGATTGCAGTTTTCTGCCTATGATCACGTTGTAATTTAGTCACAGTCTCAATACTGACAATCTTAAGTATATTTCTCTTTGTACAGTGAGCAGATAATGGCTGACAAACTTATATGAATGTACAACAAAGAAGAATTGCTTTCTACAATAATACAATTATTGTGAAAGAGGTCATGTGGGAATCTGTATTAAAACTAGTTGAAATGCTTCTTCAGAATAAAGTTTTTCATGTCTTCAGTAGCATAGGTGACACATTCTTAATCACTGCTCTACAGCACAGTGGATGCAAAAGCAACATGGGATGTAGAATATCCAGGTTCAACAATCAATACTTCTTCTTTCAAAACAAAATAAAATTTAAAAAGAATCAAGAAGAACAAAGACGCAAATCTCGGTCAACCTCAGAACCTCAGCCTAAGCTGGAAAGATAGCCTCTTAAATATTTTTAAAGGTCACTTTTTAAAAAAAATTTACATCTGGATCAGTATTTCTTTCAAAAGCTGAAAACATTTAACACCATATACTGTTTTCAACACTGATTAGACATTTTGGCAAATCAAATCAAGGTTAAGTCTTACTCAAAAATTACGTATCTCCTGATTTTTTCCTGCCTTGAAGACTTTGCTCCAACCTTTTAAGAAGTCAATAATTTAATAACACAATCTGAAATAGCAGCTGAATAAAATATGCAAGATCTGAAAATCAAAACAAGAGATGTCACCTGTAAGTAGGAGAAGGAATCGCACGAGCTCTGCAGTTCATTGAAACTTGTCCATCTGAAGATTCTTCTGGATAGATGGTATCGATAGGTTGCTCCTCAAAAACAGGTCCAAAACCTTTGTTTCCTTCCTCTGGAAACAGAACAGTTTTAAATTAATCATTTTTTTAATTAGCAGTCAAACTGAAGGTGAATTTGCATCACACATTCCAGAATCAAAATGTGAAAGCCAAAGAGTGAGTCACCCAAAGTTAAATTCTATGTGCATCAGCAAAACTGGAGCAGTACAGGTAACAAAAGTGCTGTCTGTCTTTCACTGACTCCTGCCTTCTAAGAACCAAAGTAACTCAAACTTTGTTCCTCTGATACTACCTGGTGTGCCTTCTTTGATGAAATTAATTATTTGTCGCTGTTTAGACCATAATAAATGGTGGAGATAATTAGGAGCTGAAGATATGCCCCTTAGAAATACAGTGAGACCAACTTACTTTACAGAGAACAACAAATTCTAATCAAAAAGGTCCACATCTGAAACAACTACCCATAGTCATTCCTGATCTTAGAGCCTAACCATCTCCAATGATTTTATGTATTCAGAAAGCATCTTTACTACATCAGACAAAAAAAGCCCATATGTTGGGTACCAAAGCTGAAAATTACATTGTTTCTAGATCGTACCTGTCTTTCCTTTCAAACTGAAGTATGTATTAGCTTTCTACACGCCAAAATACAATTTTAAGAAGGTATTATCTATTTTAAATAGTTTCCGTTTGCAAAGTCAAGCACTTAAAGGGGAATAAATGTAAAACAGGTTTGACAACAAACTGTATTTTTTAATCTTTACCCTTCATTTGTTGATGCTGTTGTAAAGGTGGCAGGGTCTGCCCACCCCTGCTGCATTCCCTTCTCCTTTATCTCCTCCAAGCATACAAGGTTGCTCTCTGGGATCTAAGAAACAAGACTAAGAGCAAAGGTGGAATGTTCTGGAAAAATTCTTCTCAGTAAATCCAGGATGTACCTGGGGTTTTTTCTGTGAAAATATCAACTACGCATTCTAGGTGCAGAATGACTGTGAGGAGACAGTGTATGCTCCATATAGGTAACATTTTGAGACAACACAGTTACTTAATTCTCACAGGTCTCTACTGAGACTGAAATAACCTTATGGACACTTGAAAGAAAATTCAAGGGAGAACAGAGGAGTACATGACTGCTAATAGGTTCACTTTCCATTCAAGTTCAGAGCCTTGCTCCAAATCCTAGAGATGCCAGAGATTTGTAAAATGACTTCAAGAATCTTGTAATACAAGGGAAACAAACAAAACAAGCACAGTTTTACTAATAAGATCTTCAGAGATGGATGAATTTAACTCGGACATTTTCAAAAGCAATGGTTAAGGATGGAAAAATTCTAACATTTTGCAATAGTATCTGTGCTGCCTATAAAAATCTGCTACATGTCTTGAAATTTGAAATATCTTCTCAGATCAGTAAATGAACTGGCAATGTAAAAGATGAATGTTCTTAAATCAAATGATGATTTTGTACTCATGCCCTTAAAACATATGTCTTTGGTTCTAAAACATTTTAGACTAAATTAGACAGGTTTTAGGAAAACTGAAAAAAAAAGAGTCCATCTATATACCTAAAAAATGTGAATTTTACCAGTGTAAAAATTCCACATATACATAAAAATCTCTTTCTGCAGATATTTTTTTTATTGTTCCTAAATTCCATATGCATAGATAGACCCTGGATTACAGCACTAGAAGAAGAATGGTTACAGATAAAAAGCAAGTTCTCTTTTGACTTCATGTTTGGGGAAGAAAAATCACCATTTCCCTTGAGGACAGGAGCAGGTCCAGAAGACACTGTTATGCTGTGAGACATATGGTCAGGCAACTCAATTTTTAAAAACTAATCCATGTAATGAGAAGTCTTTCAAAGAAGCAAAGGAGAGCAGCTAGAAAGGCAGAGCTTTTGAACAATGGTCTGCTTTCTTTCATGTTTTAAAGCACAACACAATATAAAAATCTACATATTGCTAAAGCAAATGAAGAACTTATTTCAGACTGAAAAGGCAAGATTCACATACTTGCTCAGAGACTGGAATGACTAAGCCAGAAACCTGATGGCATGTTCTGTGCAGTTCTTATATATGAATAGAGACTAACAACTGCCTCTAGCAGCAAAGAGCCATATCATATGCAGCTGACTCTTCACCTTAGGCCTCAGATGATGTTACAGAGCACTTAGGCATTTCACGGCATGCATTTTTAATACTGCCAGCACTATTAATTATACTGAGTGAACGCCTGCTTCTCACACCTATCAAATGTGCTTAATAAAGGCACTTCCGCTGCAATCTGTCATGAATCTGGTTTCGGGTGTCTGTCTGAGCAGAATAAGATGTGCAGACTGAATTTCAGGTATGGCAAGCAATAAACATTTCCTTCTCAGCCACAAGGTGAGTGTGGACCAGTGGTATGAAACAGCACATGGGAGAAAAAAGAGAAAAGAGCTATGAAAAGATCTGCAAGAAATGTTCACACTTTAAGTGAAGTACCATGGCTGCGTGACAAAGTTTGGAGAGTGAGGAAGGACAGACTAAGAGTACAAGGAAAAACATCGGCTCAGTGAAGTTGTGCCTACATGAAAAAGAGAAGTAGGGAAAGAAGGAAATGGATGTGTTAGACTGAGGATGTGATGAAGAGCACATTTCCTATGTTCGGGTCCTGCTTTGGACAAGAGGATGGACTATCCAACCTCTCAAACAGTGCCCTATGTTTTGGGTATATTTCTCGTGATTTATATATTAAATTGGAGCAAAAGCTATCACCTGACCATTAGAGGCATTCTTCAGTGAATTCTGAAAACAAGACTCAGACCTTTCAACAGTGCTAAAATGTATTAGGAAGTCTGCTCAAAAGTCGAGAAAATCTCTGATGAGATCATGCATACTGTATAAGAACCTTTCTCTCTGGAAGGCGGTCCTGTCATCTGTTCTCTAAGTGACACTTTGCAGCTGAGCAGTGTGATTTCACCTCTAGGCTTTCCTACAACTCCACTCGTGCTTGTCTGACTTCTTAGGTAGCCGCTAAAGCTAAAGAGAGTGGAAATCTATTCAATTCTTGCTTTCTGGCTTAGTTTTCTGTCAGTTTAGTGAGGTGAATTTATTCACTGATGAAGATCTGTGACAGTGCAAAGCATGAAATAGGAGCAGGGTTATAGGCTTCCACCTCGTGTGTGAAAGAAGTTGTCTTATTAATTGAACCATCTGAAAGAACTACTATTTAAGTAAGATACATAGATCTGAAAGCCTCACCACTACTTTCAGATGTGCTACAAAATTATATTAACACACCTTAATGCCCCCAAACAAGCCTGAGAGAGATCGTAATACAAAATATCCAACATACTCAGAGAAAAATTTATCAAAATGATGTCTGAAAATAATAATCACAAACCACCTGAGGCAGTTCTTTTCAAGTCATCTCAAGAAACATCTCTCAAGAGGAGGGAAAAGGAAGGCACAATAAAAAGGCTTATTTAGTGCATTCTAATTCCATATATATTTATTCAGGAAATGTCAAACTGTTTCATATAAACATATGGAAAATTAAACTAGCTTTCCATATAAAAATTAACTCGCTTTCAAAAGGCTTAATTTTGCATGCTATACACTCATGTAGAACAAAGAGACAAAGAGATTTTCCAGCTCATATGCACTCCTTTTTTATTACTTAGTCAATGAAAAGAACGACTAAAACCATATCAATAGCAAATCATGCTTGTGTCAGCCTTCTATGGATCTCCCTGCACCTCACATTCTTCCATTTCCTAGCCATTTGCTCAGTGAAATGGCCTTGCAGCCTCCATATGCTCTGCTCCCAATTTTCCCTCACCTCCTTCTCTTTGATAAGGCAATTATGCTTATCTCTAAAAATAAAGGTAATGTAAAACTTTCTGATATGCCACCATATAGGTCCATTTCTGTGTCTTATTTCCAAAAGCCTAATCACTGTCTGTTTTTAGAGAGCACATTTTGTTAATTCAGTATTTTCTTAATATAATTTCATGTAAATTTTTTAATTACACGTAATGTTCTAACTACACTGGCACTAAATTACTCATGATAGGTACAAATTTTACAACACATCCAAAAAATTCTGACTTGATATTTGAAAGATGAATAACTTGAGCAAAGCTGGATATAAGTCACCATAACATTAGTAGGAAGAAGGGAAGAGAGTGATTTGTCAAAATCAAATGCAGTTATTGTACATTAAAAATGCCCTGAATTCCCCATGTAACCTTCCAGTTTGCAGATCATCATTTAAAAACACAGAGATGGAAATTATTCATCCAGTTCATTACATTAGAGGGTCATATTATTTGTCTTTTACATGGGCTTGTTGCTGACAGGAAGAAGGTTGGGTAGGGTTGGGGAGAGTATGGTCACTTGGTCAGTTTGCGATCTGAGCATCAGGAGCCTGAGACATGCAGATATACATGGTAAGAGCATCTCAGGAATGAAACTTGGAACACTGTGAAAAAGGGAGAATGCAGGTGTTACATCTATGGTGATTTTTTGGGGGAATGGCAAAGTGCTCTTGGGCTGCTTTGACATCATTGTGACAAAAAGAAGTAGATATATCTACAAAGTTCCTGGGTGTTTAACTCTGTCTCTTTGGGTGTCTGCCTTCATGCGACTGTAAAGTCTGGAGAGCTGTCCTCAATCCATTTATGAAGCAGAATTTAGTGCTAGATTAAATTTGATACTAAATATGACAAATGGGACTGTGTGAAGAGCTGAAGACAACTCTTGAGTTTGACAATTTTATGTCATAAGAGAACCAAGAAAATGGTAACCCCAGGCAGCTGGCACATTGTGGCTGAAGTAAGGCATCTTACTTACACTGCAGTTCTTCTTTTAACAGTCAGGTTCACCACCACCACTACTAATTTTTAATGGCTATTTCTAGGTTCAATTAAGATCTTTTGTTTTTTGCTATCAGTTCTGTGCTTGGATAGCTTCAGAGAGTTAGGAATTTCCTGGATTGGCACTGATGAGGTGAGGATTGGCTGCTGGTGCATTGTTTTCCAGGACACCAGGTAAAAGGCACAAGTTGCAGCACACAAAACCCAGAGCAATACATTTTCTCTTACTCTTGTTGCTACTTTTCAGCACAGGGAATCACGAGGCTGATATGTAGTACACAGGCAGCGAATGCATATTGAGAAGGAAAGAGCTTGATGATCTGAATCAGGACTTCTGTATCATACAGCAGAAAATATAGAAACTGGAACAAGAGACCACTGTGTTTACCGGGAAATGCAGCTACTAATAATTACACGTAACTTCACAGTTATCATTCAACAATGGCAATCATTCGAATATATCTGTTTCCTTCTGCTCATGGACAGCTGCACAGGAAGCACACAGGAAGTTAGTTTATAACTGATCTGCAGTGTTATTTTGCAAAGAATGTGAAATTGACCATTCCTGAAATTTGCTTAATTATTTGTAAAGACTGCTATCTGTCTTTTCAATATACTAATCTCTACATTTTGCATAATCAATTCTTTATCTAATCTGCATAGAGAAAAGTAGAAGAAAACAGAAAACTCCCAAAGAGAACAGCATACAGCCCACTCTCTTGTGACCTACATACAGTGGTTCAAAATGAGTCCTTTAAGCCCTCCCTGGACCTCAGTGGGCTATGACCAGCATTCCCCCTCTCAGTAGGGCCTCTCAGAGCCAGCGAGCTCTCAGGTTTGCTGCACTCAGAGGATCGTCAAACAACCATGAATCTTGGGCTGATACCCCCACTTCTCAAGGCCCAACCTTTTGCTTGCTGGGGAGATGCAAGAGCATCCAGAGTGAGTATTTCACTACCTTCAAGGGGAATTTTGCACAGGTACCTTGCACTGACTCTTTATGTCTGTGTGCCTAAATGTGTGCAAATGCTTTGGCAAATAGGGGATAAATGCTGCTCTCTTAGATGTTTAAGTACCTTAGATATTTAAGCAAGTTAGGCCTGCAAGTAAGGTTAAGTCAAAAGTTATAAGCTAAATTAAATGCTGCTAAGTGTTGTTCTTCTGCTAAGTTGTTAAATTATAAGTTAAGTTTGACTAAATTTTAAGTGTTATTCCTCTGTTAAATTGTTATGGCTAAATTACAATTCAAGTTACAAGTTAGTTAAGTATAAGTTAAGTGTTGTTCCTTTGTTAAATTGTTAAGTTTAAGGTATAAGTTAAGTACTGTTACGTTTGAGTGCTGTTAAGCTTTTAAGCCATATTCTTTTTATCCTTTCTCTCACTGTCCTCTTGTCACACACACCATCACCCCTCACATAGGTTTTGGTTAATTTCTGTTTTCATTGACTGGATTTTTTTTGTTGCTTTTTGGTTTTCCCTTTTTCCTTGGTGTGTCTTCACTGTCCAGTAAGTAGTAGAGTCTTGCCAACAAACTTTGTCTAATACTAAATTTAGTTTTTACTCATACCCTTGCCAGTGATAGTTTTAAGCAATCTCAAACACTCCTTTGTAACATCCTCAAATTAAGCAACAAAGAATAGAGAAGTAATTGAACCTTAATTGAAGAAACAGCTCTCTCATTTTCTTTCAGGAATCTGATTCATCCCGGAATTTAAGCATGTAAGTTGATCCAAATGAATAAGGCTATGCATAAGTGCATTGTTAGGCACATATTTAAGTCCTCTGATGAAGAAGAATCAGTTCTAAAAACCACAAATGGTGACATGACTATTGGTAGCAAGTCACAGTGAAAAGTTTTCCAAGGGCCACTGTCAGAAAGAAGATAAATCAGTTAAAAAAACTGAAGTTGCCATCACTCCCACTGTGTACCAATATAAAATTATTTTAATTAACATCTCTGTTTTTCTAAAGAGTCTTCTTCTCTTTCTGTTTCTGCTTCCTGTACACCTATTAATTTCCCTGGCACTTAACACTGCCAAAAGTGGCTGCCCGAGACAGTCAATGGGTGTGAGTATTGATCTACCCAGCATCCAGTTACATATTTTAACATGAGAGAGGGACAAAGATCTGTCGACATGGTGCATGGCTAGATTAACCTTGAGTGCTAAAGGATGCAGAACATAAGAGCCTTGGACCCATTTATTATCAGTTTAACGAAGCTGTCAGGCTCCGCATTAGCCTTGCAAGACCAGTAACCATTTGATAAAATAGAAGGTCTTGTACTATTTTCAAAATGTCAGGCAAATGAGGACTTAGTTGTGTCTGAGAAACTCATGCTCAGAAACAAGATGGCCTGGGAATGAGCCAAAGTATTTCTACCCAGCATGCAGGAACATAAACATGGCACTTCCACATTTCTGAGCACTGTGATCACAAAACACATTATGATTATTTATTTACGAATGTCAGACATTCATTAGTAGCATGAAATGGTCTTCTAAAATCCAAGCAGGGACAAGACAGACAAGGTAAACAGGTATAAAGTATATCCATCCACTTCCTATTTTGGAAAAAAATTATTATCTCTCTTTAGAAATTGTGAATAATTCTGTATGGTGTGATAAAAAGCTTTAAATAATGCAGATTCTTGCCCTCAGTTCAGAAATGCATTTTAGAACCTACTGTTCTGGAAAATGTCCAAGCATGAATAATTTAAGGTTTAGGGGCTTGACTGTTTTTTCACTTCTCTCAATCATGTGGGAAAAATTGTACTTGGCATTCATGGGAAGCTTATTTGCTGAAGCTGTAATGTGTTCATGTCAAAAAAATTCATGACTTGGCACCACTGTGATGGAGAAGAGAGGGGTACACCATAAGTGTAAGTCATCAAGACGCTAACGAGAAATCATTTTCCAAGAGCCAGTCAGCACTCGAACAGAAAAGGTAACCACTCTAGCACTCCCACTTCATATTATATGAAAGACTTACGTTGTATTTGGGAAGGCTGCCTCTATTTTTCTGGGCTGAAAAGAGCAGGAGAATTACTTCTATTTCCTGTGTGCCAGTGAGGACCTTGAAGAGCCACATAGTTAATGATGTACTTTCTCCTTTACAACAGTTTCAAGTACGAAAAGTTCCAGCCTCTGACAGAGAAAATTTCTCCACTTCTGCCTAACAGGGTACAGTTTTTTGTCTTCTCATACTGCCAAGAGGAATGTCAGCCAATACCAATTGTTGTGCTTTTAAACATATTCCCATTTGCCTATTCAATATTTAAATTATTTAGGTGTTTCCTCCTTAAAAACCTAAGTGTTACTTCAAAAGTGAGTGAAGAGCCTAACATGTTAATCTCATGGAAAAGCCAGTGCCCAGCAAATTAGGGATGAAGCTAAAGTGCGGTAGTTATTCTGCCCACAATCTCTCCACACAAGCCTTCCTGGGGCATATGTAATACCAGCAACACACTCAAAAGTTCAGTGTACAGTCTAACAGCATCCCCATGTACTCATCAAAACAACTGCCTTGCACTGAGAGGCTCTGCATCTTACTGGCTTTCTTGCTTTACTAGCCTTCTCTGAAGCTTCAGGTCCTAGTGATTTTTGGAAATTTGGTTGCCCAGAGAGCAGAAGGGCTTTTGACACTTTTACCCCTGGACTATTGCCTCATTTTGCACAATTCAGAAGAGTTACCAGAGTGACAAGCTGCCTTCTGAGGCATGGTCTGACACACACTCAGGTACTGTCTGGGTCTGCAGTATCAAATCCCAAGGTAAAAAGTAGAACTGTTTTATCAGAAATAAATTATCGGAGGGATATTTTCCACTATTGATTCCTCTCATAGACAAATTTAATCAACTATTCATTAAGCACAATAAAATATAGCATCTTTGCAGCCCTTAATTAGTCTTTTGGAAGAACAAAACAAGCTGTAGCTGAAAAACAGTCTTAATTCTTTTGGCAATAGGTTATTATCCCAAGTGAAGATACACTTTAGTTCACTGATTTGTATGGGAAGTAGCAGATGACAGAAAACTTTGAAATTCAGACTTAGCAATGGGACATGGATCTAATGGAGAGTCAAAGGCAACTTGGAAGTACTTTGGAGAAATGTCGGGGGAAGTGGAGAAGAGTCAAATACTATCAGTAAGAGGCATGAAATAACTTTTTTGGCAGTGGACTGACAATCACTGACATCAATGAGACAATCACTGAGGAGTGATTTTCTGCTCCCATTTGCCTTGCACTACTCAAAGTGCACTCTGAAAAGCAACCCTTACAATAACTGTCTGCTCTATCAGTAAGCAGAAGACTGAATTATTTACGGCTTCTTCATCAGTTTATATCTGCAAGACTACATTTCAAGCACTAATTTACCCAAAAAATAAATACTGCTCCTGTCTCATTGCAGAAGATGATCTCTGACTAAACCTCTGATGCACTGATTCATGTAATCTTTGCTTCCCTTCAGTTAAGTAAGTGCACATTCACCACTGATGAGAAAAGGCCAGTCATTGCAACAGTTCTCAACTTCTACCTTTGAGTACCACAAAATAGAACTGGCTAAAAAAATCAAGGTGTTTACCCCAAAGCAAACTCTAAATTTCTAAAAACATTTGCATTTCACTTTGGGAAGTTTTTTTAGAATTTCCTACAGTGGGAAAAAGAACAGTTTGAAAACAGATAAAACGCCTTAGCTTATAGAGTTTTGGAATACTTGTCATCACTTCAGGCCCAATTCTGAACATATCAGGTCAGTGCAGCTCCAGGTTCCTAGCTCTTTGTTTCCCAAATACTTCTAGCTGTTAAAAGTCTGAAAGCTCTCAGCACTCAGTCAAATACATGAATTCTGAATACTTTCAGGTTTTTTGGCTGGTATCTTCGAACTTGCGGAAGCCTATAGGGTGAGACATCTCAAAAGACAATGCATCTGGAAGCTATCAGTTTCCTGGGTCCAGAGAAGTCAATATAGTATTAGGTCTGTTAAGGAAGCATGCATTGCAAAAACCTAGACCACAGAGTCACAGATGAGTTTGCCAAAGGCAATTTACAGAGTGGAACAACTTAGAACTGTGAATCCAGCACCACAGAAGGCAAGGGGAGACACATACGCTTCCCGGGAAACCCTGTGTTTTGTTAAAAAGTGCTAAAGCAACTTCTTAAATACCTTGCTTTCAACATCTGCTCCCAGTTAACTTGTCTCTTCACTCTGGGACTTTGTCTGTCTTATTATTTAAATGAGAACTCATGATCTTTACTCAAAAATCATCCCCAGTTACTGTTGACACTGCCAGCATTCCCTTTGATAACATCATGTGTGAGAGAACACTTCCTAGAACTTGACCTGATCACTCTACTTGTGCTCCTTCTTTCTCTTCAGCATCTTTCACTTTTTAACCACACTGAGAACTCTTCCAAGCAACCCCTTATATTTCATCTTGGTTATTGCAGACACATATTTACTGGATACAACAGCATTTAAATTGACAAGAAATATATTCAAAAGGAAAATTGGCTAAGACTAACTGCCAGCAGCTCTCACACCCATTTGAAATGAGAAACCCTCCAGCAAGATTCAAGTGCTGGGGCTGAGCAAAGACTGCAACACCAGATTTATATAATCTAGATGGGTGCCATAAACCCTAGATGACAGAAGCAGATTTTCTCTCCACTCAAAACAGTATTTAATTATTTATGCAAAGTAGAGCAGTCCAGGAGCAGAGAGCATGTGCACTACTCAGCCTTGCAGTAACACACTGGCAGTAACAAACACCCTCTGACTATATAAAACTAGGAATCTTCCACACTGGGGGATGGTGCTGTACCTTTAGAGATGATCGTAGGCCTTAACTTCAGCTTTTGATGAAAAATGCAAGCAAGTATCCATTCCATACCAGAAGATAAATTAGGAAATTCTTTGAACAGAAACAGCGCTATCAGAACCCACCCTGGATTCACAATCCTTCACACCAAAGGCTCCTATCTTCCTGCGGGAATCTAACAGTGCCAAGAACAGTCCAGTGAGAGATCAAATGACCCTTGCTAGGACAGTGTCAGTGTGTACTCAGGCTGCATGCAGTATCACGATAACCCTCTTTGCTCTTCCTATGTCCCCTAGTTGTGACCACCACAGCACATAACTTTCCAATGCCATTCTAAGGCACTTGCCAGCAGGCACATTGTGGTGCCAAGGTTTTATTGGCTTCTGGTCACAATGATGATGTGCAGAATACACAATAACATTAATCATTTGGTCCTGCCTGTCAAGAAATTACTTGAACATTTCTTCTCCTTGATTGACTCAACTCTTTTATCAACCAGTGTCCAGCACTTGCTTGGCTACTGCAGCTGATTGTTTTGTTTGATGTCAATAGGTCCAGAGCAAAATCACATGAGTAACATTAGTGATAGCAGTTGACAGCCTTTTTTGTATTTTTTTTTTTTCTTTCAGGAAAAGCCCAGTATTGAATTACAGTGGTGAGCTTAAAGTTTTAATTTTGGTGCTATCAGCAAGGCTCATATCTTAATGAAGAAAAAAAAACCTCTTGAAACACACAGCAAATATATTGTGAAGGTATTGATTTTTATTAGGCATCAGTAAATCCTCCATCAAACTGAGACACAGAGTAAAGAACAGCATTCAAAGCCATAGAATAATGTAGTGTTCCTGCTAAGCCAGAAACCATTCTTGTGAGCTATGGACTAATTTCTCAGAGGCAGTGAGCTTACATCACAGTATTAATCTGATTTTTTGACTCAATAATAAGGAATATAGTCTCATGGTAGTGAAACTGAGGCAATGTCTACAACGGTATCGTAGATTAAGCAAGTCTGTGACCCTTAAAGTAGGGAAGGATCTAAAGCCTACCTTGAATATAACCGAAACATTAGTACACAGTATTTGCACTTTTCAAATATTGGTTGAAATTTCGTGCATGCTCTGTTTATGCTAACAGCAATTAAAAAACAGCATTCATTTAAATCGGCACAGAAGTCTGAAACAAGCTTTACAAATTTCAAAGTTGTTTGGAACAGCTGGAATTTCACCTTTTCAAAGACCTCCTTCTATCTCTTAAAATGGAACTAAAATTTCAATTGCAAACATCTCTCTAAATTCAGATGCTAGAAATATGACTCCAAAATGTTTTAATATTCATGGCCCCACTTCTATTTACGAAACATTTTATGATTTTTAATAAAAAATTGACATCAGAATATGAAGAACTACCCCACTGTATTATGAAAACTACCACTACATTGGGCTTCTAAAAAATTATGAATTTTAGATGGTGTCAATAATACAGAATTTTGTTTTTCATTATTCTAAGCGTGTTGACCATCTGTGCACAATACACAATTTATATACTTTTTATAATCTCGAATAGATTTCATTCTGTATATCAAATTAAAACAGACGACCCCAAATTTAAAGCCCAGACCTGTCTTTCTGCAAACTTTTTACTACAGCAGCCCTTCTAACAAGCATGCTTCCTGCCGGTTTCATTGTTCACATTTAGTAATCCATGGTACCTGCACAAATAAATTAAAGCCATACAAACATTCTAATTGTCCTTGAAACACATAAAACTACAGCAGTTAGTTTAATGAATTAACACAGGTGATCATCTTACCTGCCAGGGAGTAGACAAAACAGGGTGTAATAAGATGATAGACGAAGAACCAAATGGTTATCTTCTGTTCAGCCATTATCTCAAAAGGAATAGTGCACTGCAATACCATCATTCAGAGAGCTAAAAATGCCTGTTACAGAGAAAGAAGAGAGCGTGAATAATTCTGACATACGGCTTTATCTCATATCACATTTGGCCTGGCAGATTATGTGACTAAACTGAATACTTGAGTTAATATAGGATAGAGTCTTTCGAATAATAAATTCATCATCAGAATTTCTGGATCAAATGAATGATCTCTATTATTCACAGAGCACACTGTTTCAGAGTACTCAGATTTTCTAGTGATAGTAATAATATGGTAAATGTTAAAACCATAACATCCTTTTTTACACTTATCTTCCATATTCTATCCTCCTTCATCTCAGTAAACACTACATTTTAATTCATTACTTCAAAATCTGTAAAAAGAAGACTACAGTGAAACTGAAGTACATTAATCTCTTTCAGAATTCATGTAGTTTGTCTAGTATACCATTATTTTAAACATTTAATATACAATTAATGGTCGTCCACAAAGGCAGTTTCATTTTTTATAAGTTTCCTTTTAAATGCTGAATACAATCATTATCACAATGTTGTTTTCAAAGGTTTCTCTTTTCCATATGGGAGAAATTCTGCCTGTATATATACTAAAACCAAGCTAAAAAAGCATGCAGCTTCTTTTGAATACTCTAAGATTTCATAAACATTTTTTTCAGAGCACTTCTGTAAGATTTGTTACTACTTTCAATCAGAATATTTTGCTAGCTTTTTGTTTCATGCTGGGGATTATTATCTTTTTCTTTAGGGAAATGTGTCATCATGTTTTCAGTGTGCAATTCTCTGGGTTTTCTGGATGGATTTCTTGTCATGAATACATAAATGCATCCTTTACATCCATCACATCTTGTCCTTGCTTCTTGATTGGTTCTGCTGTAACACTGGTTAAGAACTTCACACAAAGCAAGGCTTTCAGCTTATCACTGACAGAATATTGCATCTCAGGCACATGCTGATATCACCCAGTTCTCTCAGTATATTCATTTTGTTACTATTTCATTTAAAATATGACTATACATACTCAAACACCTTCAGTAACATGCATCCCAGGACATGGTGCATGCTAGAAAAGAAGACTTGTGGATGTGGCACTTAGGGACACTGTTTAGTAGACTCAGGCAGTGCTGGGTTAGCAGTTGGACTCAACGAACTCAAGAGGTCTTTTCCAACATAAATGATTCTATGATTCTAAAATTGCATTGTCACCTTTTGCAAGGTGTAATCTCAATGATCCTGCTTTCCAGTCTCCCATGCCAGGAATTGATGACTCAGACAGTGACTTCCACGTTTTACCATGACTCTTGTCCTTTCCAGGCCAAAATTTTTACTAAATTGTTCATTTCCAAAATCCAAATGGTTTAGATTTTGTTTTGAAACTGCCCTGTTTCCCACCTCCAACACCAAGAAAGGGGCAATTTTAAATTACAAAGGACTAATACAAACATACTTGGCTGTCTAAGTATGGTTGGGATAAATCCTGCCCTTATTACAGAAAGCCTCTTATCTGAGCTGCTGCCAGACATTCCTGCTGCCATCTGTGTGTCTCATGTCTCCCCTTGAGGTGGCTAGGAATGTGTCTTGGCCATTGGGGCCTGTTACTTGTCCCCTCTTTCTGAGAATAATGATAAGATGTTCATTTGAACATGCTTCAAACAGTGAACTTTCCTTAGAACAGAGTTTCGGAAGTGTTTTGATAAACTCATAGTGCAGGAAAATGACAAGAAATCTCACAAGAAAATCTTTTGGCTCAGAAATTACAGGACCTGTTGCACCTATTTTTTAGCTTTTCCAAACTTTTAAAAGAAAAAGTTAAAAACCATATGACCCTACAATTATAGCTGTTATACGAAAACTGTGCTCAGCAAAACACAGACAAGAGTCAAACAGTGATTCCCCAGAACTGAGATTTATTTAGAAATATTCCCTAGAAAAAGGCTCTTACATTGGCAACAAATGTATCTGGATCCAACGGGAAGAATTTATAAATAAATTTATAAACATCTTAACCTTCTCACTTCTGTTGGCACTAAAGTTTCTTCAGACTCTGTCACACAAAGGACATCCACAACTATTTCAGGCATCTACCTTGACCAAGGTATGAACTACTGTGTCTGTATAATTCATCTAGAAGACAGTGGTAGGCCAGATCAAGAAATAACTGCGTATTTTTCCAGCAGCCATGCCCTGGCTATGACATCCTTGTGATATGACACTGCCTTGCCTGAAACATTTTTTTCCAAATGACATGAGTAAAATTGCATAGTTATGCTAAAATAATGCACATAATTAAATAGCGAAGAAACAGGAACTCTTTTGGGAACAATGGTAATTACACAGCAGCTTATGGTGATAATAACTGTGTTCAAGTGTATTGATAGAGGCAACTGTTAAGAGCACTGTGTTCTCCAACATTATAGCCATAGATGGAAGATCCCTCCTCCCTCTCTTTAGCAGAATTTAGGTTTGATTTTGGAAACATACAATGTCCTCTAGCTCTCCAAAAATCCATTTTCGCTGGCTCAGAAAAAAAAATTGTTTGAACAATGGTTCCAATTACAGTAAATAAAAATTGTATCAGTAAATGCTATAAATACCTCATTTTATTCAGAGACAAAAATATCCACCCTGCCAGGATTTAAATCCTTTCCCTACTCTCACTTGTTTCGGCTGAGTGGGTTCTGTATATATAGCACAGCCATCCCTCCTGATTCATCTCAGCTTGTGGGTGAGAAGCTGTTTCACATCGCTCTGCTGAATTTTGGCAGAGCTGCCTGCTATGAAATGAGACAGCACACAGGTTATCACTGTAAGTGAGAGGTGCCATGGCTGTGCACAGTGTTTCCACCCAGCCGCCCAAGGAGTCGTCCCGGCCTATCTGAGGTAGCAGCACTGGTGCCGGAGGCAGCACCACCGGCTGCAGTGCTCAGGCGGCACAACCTACTGCCTCTTTTGCTTTACAGTTCTCAACCTTTTCTCTTTGCAGAGTGAGAAGGATATTGCTGCCTAAGTAAAAATCATTCCCTAACAAAAGAACAGCTGAGTCGCTTTTCTCCTCTGAAAATGCAGAGTGACTACATACCTAGACGTATTTCCTTCAGTCTGCACACTACATGATCCTTCTTTTTCCAAACAAAGCACCACAATTTTAGAAAAAAAATGAGACATTTTAAAAGAATGTAATAAAATGAGCAGGCATTTAACTGCAACCATGTCATGTTTAATTTCTATCTAATTCTCATTAACACACTTAGGTCCATTTTGATTGTTCAGTTTCCCAAAAGAGTCAGTCACTCCCACAGAGCCTTTGCCTTGCTAAATCCAAAAAAACAACTTCTGGTAAGCTATCTGGAGTGCAATCCTCCCAAAGGAGGTAGAAAAAACTGGGGCATTGGCTGCTGGATAGGAAGCACGTTCAATTTTGAACACAGGGACCTGCCAGAGTGCTTCTGGAGGCTTGCAGTGTCTCATGATGCTTCATTAGGATAAGTGTTCGCAGGACACAAGTGTAAACCTGTCTCTCTACAGTATCCAATTGTAAGGTTTCTTTAATCTCTCAAAATGTACTTTAGGAAATGTCTACATTTTCTGCCATATCCTGTGTGGCTTTCTTCAGCTCTTCAGTTCAATTTGGCATTTATTAAGGAGAAAAAGACACCTATTTTACAGCTATGGAAGCAGATGGTGTTTTCCATCACTTCTCTGCTAAATCCAAACATCCAGATGACATCATTGTTTTGCAAGGACATGAAGCATTTATAGGGTAGACACAAAAAGAAATTAGAAACAGCAGGTAATGGAAGTCAGTTGAATAAAGATTGCTAAGATCAAAGGCAGTAAAAATAAGGTACATAATCTACCAGATTTGAAATCAAGAAGAGATAGGGATAGACAAGGGAAAGCAGAGCCACAGTGGGGGATGTTGAAGGGGTGAAGAGGAGGCAAAGAAAAGATCTCAACACTACAGAGGAAAGGGATGTCATATGGGACATCTAAGTGATGTGTGGGAAGATGGGAGGAATAAACCAACCCAAAAGGGCAGGTGGAAAGAAAGGCAGAGAGGAAAAGCAAAGAGTAGACAGTAGTAGAGTGAGTAGATAAAGGTGTATGAGAATTACCGGTTGCTTCTGTCAGTAAACCTCAACATTTACCGTGGAAGAGCTTTCCTGAACCTCTCTTGTCAAGGCTTTCAGAGTGGGAGCAGTGTGATTACTGCATCAGCCCCTGACATCCACTCAGGCCTCCAGTCAGGAACCCCAAGTGCTGAAGAGGAAGAGAAGGGGCAGAAGAAAGTGTTTAGAAGCACTGGCATGGTACACTTAACTAGGAGAGGTAAATCAAGATGCTTGTTGAGATACTCATTTCCTGGTATATTATAATTATAGACATTCAAGTTTTAGAATTGGTAGAGACTCCGTCCAGATTAGACTATAAATAGATACAACAATCTAGAAGAAATCTGTGGTTCTCTACTCTTTTTCAAAACATGAATATATATAATTGCAATAATTGACTAGCAAATTAACACAGTGGCAAGTTATAATCAAAGTCTTTTAGGAGTCACACAATACTTCAGCCTAATCAATGTTTTGTATTTGTTTTTACTTCAGACTCTCAGTGATTTTCGTAAGCATGTAATTGCTCCTTGTCTTTATTTTCTTAACAGAGTTGGCATTTTCTTCTATGATAAGTAACTCCTCGCATATCTTATTAGTTGCTCAGTATGTAGAATTACCACAAAACTTTTTAATTAAAAAAAAATGTACATTGCATATTATTTATTGTATCACTTTGTCCTTTTCTGCTGTTTTGGTTTTTGCAAATTAATTTTGTGATCAGTGAGGGAGTTTTGACAGTCTAGGTAAAAACGTGCCATTAAAAAGGGCGCTGAATCGTGTTCATAAGTCTGCCTTCTCAACCATCACCCACAATCCAATTTACTCCTGAAGCCAATACTTTATCCTCTAGGAATTACTAGCTTTCTCTATGTCCTAGCTTACAATTCAAGATGCAGCCAACAGTATGTATTCTATTATCGTCTTCACAAGCTGTTAAAGCCAGGTGGGGCAGTGTTCGTTGTCTCCTGCCATGACTCATCCCTGATAACTCCCTCCAGGGGACTATCTCTGTTTAATGGGCAGTCAAGGACCCACCACATGACTCATGGAAATACATCAGCTCATTGTGAGATGCTCCACCCAGGGGGAAGAACCAAACATTTCTACCTGGATGTAATCTGAGGTTTGGAGCACTACACTCAGTCCTCACCTACTGGATTCCCAGAGGACAAGAGCTACCACTGGACTTGCAGGTGAAGACCAGACCCTTTTCTACAGGATCACTGCTTCAATAGGACCACTTTATCTGGAGTGCTACTGCCACCCTGACTAAGAGGGTGTCAGGTTGTGTCCTGATTCTGTCAGTGTTCTTGTTCTATTGAATTTATTTTAATTTTCCTATTAAATTATAATTCTGACTCGTGATCTCCCACTGGTTTGTTTTCAAACTAGTACACTCTATTACTGGAAAAGTGATGACTGGAAAAGTTCCTTGCCACTGCAGAGATTTGTCTCATTCCAGTGGTCTGGGATTGCTGTAAGCAAAGTTCCAAGCCAGCTCTGCTTTTACAGCACTGCTGCATCTACAGAAGATTTAAGGTGTTAGCTGGCTCTCACTTAGAGTCCAGAAGTGACTTTAGTTCCCATCATAAAGGCTTGTAGAAACACTTCATTTCCTTATGATTTCTGTGATTATAATCTTCATTTTTGACAGATTTGTTCAAGTGGAAATGGAATCTCAACTCTACTGCTCACAATACTGCCCACTGGCCCAAACAGTCCATCACCAACAGTCATGCTTCTAATATTTTCCACTTCATCCTATATAAAGAATATAGCTACACTTTCCATTACACATGAATGAAATCCAGCTAAAAAGCACATCAATTTGATAGCCCATAAATAAGATACTCTTCTTGAACAGAATTTAAAATTTCAAGGACAGTATGCAATGACACAAGAAAGAAACACAAAGCTGGAGCAAAGTGTAGTCTAATTCTTCGCCTCTAATAACTCAACTTTTTTTAACTGCTTACAGGTGCTAAATAACCAATAATAAAAAAACCCAAAACTCGGAATCAGTTTATTGATATATTTTAACGGGGTAAATTAGCTAGTGATTCTATCACTACTGGATAACTCTACCAGCTCTGTAATTTTGCTTAATAAATATTGACTTGGAAATACAAAGAACCAGTATCTTGGAGGTGATCTGGAATTTATTCCATCTGGAATTAAATCTGGACAAGGATGCCAAGAAAGACAAGAAGGGCTTCTTCAACTACACCAATAACAAAAGGAAAACAAAGGATAATGTGGGCCCGTTGCTAAATGGAATGGGAACACTGGTTACAAGAGGAGGCTCTGAGAGAGCTGATGAACACCCTAACAAGGCTGCTTGGAATTATTTTTGAAAGGCTATGGTGATCAGAAAAGGTGCTTGAGGACTAGAAGAAAGCAAAGGCCACCCCGGCCTTCAAAAAGTCAGCCTCACCTCAATCCTCGGAAGCTGATGTAGTGCCTCATTCTGGAGGCCATCTCTATCCACACAGATGACAAGGAGGAGAACAGGAGTAGGCAACACAGACTCTCTAAAAGTAAATCACGCTTGACAACCTCATTGCCTTCTACAATGAAACAACTACCTGGATGAATGAGGGGAGAGCAGTGGATATTTTCTAACTCGACCTCAGCAAGGCTTTTACCACTGTCTTGCACAACATCCTCATAGGAAAACTCCGAAAGCGTGGGCTGGATCAGTGGACAGCGAGGTGGATTGAGAAGCAGCTGAATGGCACGTCCTATAGTGTCATAATAAGTGGCACAGGGTTTAGCTGGACTCCTGTCACTAGTGGTGTCCCCCAAGGTTCAGTACTGGGCCCAGTATGTTTTAACTTACTCATCAATGACTTGGATGAAGATGCATCCTCAGTAAGTTCACTGACAATACAAACCTGATGGGAGGGCTGATACTCCAGAGTGCTGTGAGCCCTTCAGAAGGGCCTCAGCAGGTTGGAGAGACGGACAGAGAAGAATTGCCTGAAATCCAAAGAAGGCAAATGCAGGTTCCTGCACTTGAGGAAGAATGCACCAACACAGGCTGTATCATCCTTCCCATTTTCATTATTTCCCTCTGTTTTGCCTCTTTGTTATTTTGTCCTCACAGTTCATGCAACTAATAATATGTCTTCTTTCTCTTATTTGCATCCACAGATTCATTATGAATCAATATTAATTCTCTTCCCTACAAGGACCTTAGAGCAGTCACACATCTGTCTCAGCCTGCAGTTAACCAACACCTCTGTAACTCGTAATACTATTACAAACATATTTTCAGGAACATTAGGCACCTTCTAATTTGTGGTAAGCTCAACAACTCAGCTTTACTAATAATTATTAATATAGTTTAGTTACTTTTCTTAAGTCAGCTGCAAAAACACAATTTTGAAATACTTTCAGATCATGAAGTGTTGCTTAGTGCTACTCAAGTACTATCTTTAATCACCATCTCAGCAACAAAGGGTCAGACAGACAGTCCCTATCCAAACCATTTGCTCTATCAGCAACTGGTTGCTCTTTCTTCTAAGGTGATAAATAAGAAAAAGATCACTTACTACTGTCATAACTCACAGGCATTACTCACTTTTCTGAAAGCTTGCTGTAAGGGCTTTGCTGCTTGAAGACTGCCTGGTAAAATATTTCAGCAGTAAAAATCAATAAACCTCCTGCCAAGTCCTGAGCATCCTGCAGAAGAGCATACTACTCTGTTACCATATGTACAAGTAACTTCCACTTGTGTCTTAAAGACTAAGCAGTTTAAATTTGACTCCAAGGTAACCACACATATCCAAATCTCTAAAATCAGCATGAAAAAATATCAGCCATTATTACAAATACGTATCTGTTGTTAAAACGGTGTATTCCTTCATGATAACACTGATTTTTAGGTTACTTCGGCCAATAACTTTTAAAGGACAAAACACGTTAACTTCTGCAGAAAAATTAGGTGTACAATTGCTATTATTTTTTGGAGCTTTAAATTTTGTTGAAGTTTATAAAAGAAAAGAACAAACTAATCAGAACTTTATCTTGAAATTAAATCTCAAAGAGATCCACTTCTAAGAAAAAACCAATCATTTTATATTTCAGAAAAATGAAACAAAAACCGTATGAAAGTTTTTATCATGCTCTTGGCATTTTCATTTGATTTTCACATTTTCTTAAACTTAGTAATACCTTTTTATTCATCAGTGAATGGAGATATGGGAATGAATCATGTATATTCAATAAGTTCTCAGCAGATGTATTTATATACATAAAGATTCAACAGTTTATCCATATAATCTGTAACTCAGGATACCCTATAACATACTTCCTATTGTACAGCCAAAGACAAGCTCAGTGGGAAATTTCATCTTCAAACTACATGTTTCCTAGCAACTCTCTTTGAAATCAGAGTAGTATTTTTTTAAATTTACATCAATCACTTGGAACTGTTGAGAATACTTAAAAACATCTCTTTCATCCTATGAATAAACAGTTCAAATCAGACTAGCAGCTGCAAAAAGGAGAAAAAAGGAAAATCAATTCAATGTTTACTAGAACTTGCTGGTGGATTTTGGAACAATACATTATTTGTGCCTTTTGGTTTTAAGCTTGCACACTTCCGAATAGAAGTTGGTGAAACCCACTGGCGTTTTTTATAGGTTTGAACTGCCACCACCATTTCAAAGATCCTCTGTGTTTTAAAGACTACCTTTCAAGGATACATACTCAAGAGGTAAGCTTAGCAGTACTCTGAAGATTTTAGCAGATAAGTAAGGGTTTCATTCTACTGGTTTCATGACCTACAACTAAAGCACTGTTTCTGTAGTCTTCAGACGTATGGGGAGAAAAAAAAGAAAAAAACTAATTTTTTTGAAATCTTAGTTTCTTGCCTCCTAATTGTCAGTTGATACTTTTCATACACGTGTTCTCTATCAATGCCAGTAGACCCTCAGAGGCACACAGCATGTACAGAAACCTCTCTCAGAGATTTCTAAGTCAGCAAGGAGGGACACAAGGACATATACCATCACAACAGGTTTTGGAAATCCCTGTGCCAAAACAATTACACCCGACATAAGAAATCATATTTTCCCCATGCTACTCAGGATCTTGATCTCATTATTGCACTTAGATTAAATCAAGGTGGATTAAGGAAGAAAATAGGCAAGGAAATGGACAGGCAAGGGAACAAAAGTGACTCTTCTGGTTGAGGGTCCCTATTCTGTGTGTATGGATGTGGATGGAGGCACAGGTGCCCACCACCGGTACGGGACCGTGAGCCCAGGTCCCTGTGGTGGCAGCAGCAGGAGGGAACAGAATGTGTCAGAGGTCTGAGTGGTGGCAAATGGACAAGGGGCCACAGGTTGCAGGGATCCATTTATCCAGGGTGCCAGCAGCTGTGGAAGGCAATTAGATATGTTGGTGCCGGTTTGAATGCCAGTGTGGGATTGCCAGCAGCCGTCAAACAGCCAGCAATTACAGTAAAAGGCTTGGGAGCAGGTACTGGTGCTGCTGCCAGCAGCTGGGGGTAGCTGGGCATCCAGGGCCAGGTCCCAGGAAGGCTGGGAGCCTAAGGCCAGCTGCGGCAGGGAGGGGTCCACGTGTGTGTGCACACGAGCTTTCCACTAACAGGATCCCGACCAGTCAGGCAGGCTCTTGGGGCTCTTCCTGTTGGCGACTCTGCTGCTGTAGGTGGCCAGCCACATTCAGAGCTGTGCATGCACTGGGAGCTGCTGAGCATCACTGCAGGCTCATGGGGACAGGGAGCTGCTGCAGACTCACCTCTCTCAGGCAACCAGACCTGGCAATCCCCCCAAAACAACCAGAAAGTTCAGTGAAATGCATCTGATGCTGAATTCCTACAATGATGTGAAAGATAAGCTCCATGAGAGTGTGAGTGTTTCATCTTTGTAATGCAATACATTTGAAAATGCCAGTACTTTACCTCTGTAATACAATAATGTATGAGAATTATATTATAAAAACTATAACAAATCAATTTAACGACTGAGTGCAGAGAACTATTTAAAATCACTTCTAAGCATTAACAAGTCTATAAATAAAACCAAAAGAGAGAATTGTTTGATTTTATAAATGCAAAACATTCTGCTTTGCTTTTTATACTTAAATATCAAGGAGAAAAGAAAAAAACAATAAAAAACCAAAGAGGTATATGAAAGCCAAAAGCCTGATCTACTGACATGTCTGCAAATATTTAAATATAGAATGAACACATACAGCAAATCACAAGAGGCAGTCAGCAATATGCAGGAATGAAGCCTAGAAAACTTCATTTTAAGGATCTTGTTCCAAGTTTCGTATTTTGGTGTGAAAAGATATATTTTGGTATGTAAATAAATACAGCTTAGGCACATCAACTACAAAAAAAAAGACATTTCTCTTTAGTTATCAAAGCTGCATTAGTAAGTCCACTTCAACTGACTAATTTCAAATATCAAAAATGTTTGAGTTGATAACTGCTCTGTTGAGCTTAACATATGAGTGTATTCTCTCACAGATACTATTTCACTGTGACGATAAGCCAAGAAATCAAAATAACCTTCTCACTTAAAAGGTGGTGATTGGAAAGTCATGCTGTCACATCTTGCAGCAACTCCATGTTTTTCCAAGCAATGGAATAGAGTCCCCACAGACTTCATTAAACAACTGCCTACAGGTCCTGCACAGCTAATCTATATTTACTGCATTTCTGACATGGACCTGACGTGGCCTCCAGCACAGGGGCTTTCCCTATTTAGGAGCTTCTGACCAAACAGGTATAATGAAAACTGCACTAAATTATATCTGAAAAAGATAATCCCTTCAAAATAGGAATCCTACCTGTTCTGAATAATAACTCTGATTTGACAGTATGAGATGCAGTATGTAGAAGTGTTATTGTTCTGTGCTTACTACTCCTGTTTTTCAGCACTGAAGAGAGTTCAAGCATACACTTCCTATATCTTTGCTTAGTAACACTTGGAAAGACAGTGACTGTGCACTGAAATTTTATTCATTTTCCTTATTATGACCTAAAGTTTTCATCTTTGGCCAAAGAGCAATACATCCTAAGTCTTGATTACCATCTTCTTGATAAAAGAATAGAATTACTACTATCATTATTATATTTTAATTTTTGAAATTATTTAGGTTTATTTGTGGGTTATATATGACCAAAACTGTTCAACAAGCAAGGCTGGTCATTCAAACTGTACTGTTAAGTACTCACACAATATTAACTCTTGTGATTGGTCATTGTCTGGTACCACAACTGAAGGGCAATAAACCCATTACCTAAGAAAAGGAAAAGCACATAATCACCTGCAGACTACCAGTAAAAGCAAAGTAATCAGCATATGTTCTAATATATCTGGTGATATGCTAGTGGATCTACAAATTAGGAACATCCACACCTTAATGTCTTTCAAGGAAACAAATTATAGGTGCTTTAATCCATTAACTTTTACATGTACTTTCTATCATGCCTGCCTTTGTCCTTCTTCCTTGACCTTTTCCTCAAAGTGCTCAACTTTTCTTAATTGATCTAATTTAAATGGAGAGGCATGTAAGGTACTTTTCACATTCAATTTATCTGTAAAAAAATTTGATAAAATTACCCCCAGATGTACAGATGAAATGGCAAGAGAACAGACAAAATGTTACTCACAGTAACCAATACCAGAAATTAAAAAGCCTCATTACCTTCACTGGCATCTCTGTGCTTTTACACTGATGGAGGTATGAGAATAGTTCAGAGTGTGTAAGAATATTTTAAAAGGCTATGTGAAAGATGATGCTATTTGTAGCTACCCAGAACCGCTGTATATCACATTCTGGGGTCTGCTAATGCATCTGTCAAATGAATCATTATAACAACACAAATTTAGCCATGTAGTATTTCCATTTCTCAAAATATTACAATAAATCACCTTTTAAATGTACAGTGTTTGTTCTGTAACATTCTGAGAACTTTGGGGTATTTGCCTTCTTGTAGTAAAAATATTTTACAATTTTCATTACAGTACCAGTATGAAAAAAATCTTCTAGTGGAGAACATGACTGCATAATATTCAATATACACAATTGAACCAGCCAGGCATTTTGCATCAGTTTTACATAGAACCTTTTTCTTCTAATAAATACAGAGCAGCTCTAGGTCACAGCACAGATAGCTTCTGTGCTGATGGTGTAACAGAAAAATCCTTTTGTAAGACACTGAAATTTGACAATAAGTCAGTATTACCTTACATGTGCCATCTTACATTACTGTTTGCTTTGGTAATTTATTTTCATGCTGCAATCTGGCTTTCCTTCTATAGCAAACACAGCAACTCAAGGGGAATTTTGAAGAGCTAAAAATTTCAGTATTTGTGATCTGTCACAGGATCTCAAGTCCAAACTTTTGCAGATCATTCTTTGGACTCTTCAGCAGAAACACGACAAGAGGAGCATATGGTCCTTTGTCAGTATGGCATATTGGCACTGAAGGATTTAGGTAGAAGCACAGTGGAACAAAGGAAATCACATGATGGTTTAGGGCCCCAGGACCAAGGTTAAGGTTTCTATGGGAATAAAGTGTTAGGAGATTTTCACAAAAAGATGAGCTTCAGAAGACATGCAGCAAGCTTCACTCCAGGAAGCATGAGATCCCCTAACAGAGCATGTACCAAAGACAGTAAGTCCTACCCCAACAATGAAGCTTCCTTCCAGCTTTTTGCTATGCTATAGCATTGTAGTGCACATTTGCTTGGTATGAGCAGACTACTGAATTGTTTATAGGCTGAATTCTTTGGATATTTATCATGGATGGAAGAAAACAAACAAAAATCCAAGCATCAGCAGTAAACTGAGAAATAATGTACATTTTTATACTCCTTTGTTGTACATGAGAACTGAAGAAGTGCTAGATTTTTCCCGGTTTACCTGGAAAAACTCCCTTTTGTCTTTGACTACTATAACATGGTCAAGAACAGATTTTTTGATATAGACAAATAGAAAAAACTCTCTTCATCCCTGCTCTCATATTTGACACTTGAGATTACCCTGCTATATTCTTCAGTCAATTATGTGACTTCATACTTGTCTACAAGTCATATCAGAAGAAAAGCAATTAGACTGAGGAGAAAAAATAAAGTAAGGAGAATTTAAATCCTTTGCTAACCATCAACCTTCCTCTATCTTGACGTGTGTTTTTCAGTATACAGTTTGAAGAAACCAGTCGCTAGTGGACAAGTTTATTATTCACAAAATATTATAGTACTCTGTCTATAACATATAATGGGTCAGATTATTTCATTAAGTGCTTGTATTACCACCACTATTTTATGCTTCATGGCATATCTAAAGATTATTCCTTCTAACACATCACTATCGTTTCTAATAAAAATGCTGTTATTGGCAGTTTGGATTTATCCTCAAAAGACTGTGAACCTACAATGAACATTAAGTGCATCTGAATTAAATACAAAGAGAAATGGTCAGATGACAGTCCTAAGTGACCAATCAAGAGCTCTTGGACTCAATTATATTCTAAAATAAATGTGACTCATCCAATGTCTCATAAATTGTATTTAAACCATTTAGCTAAAATAGAATGTAAGAAATTAATAATCAATTATATTAAATTCTGAGAAGTGTTATCTGAAAGTGATCATCTGCTGTTGTGAAACAATTTAATGAATTTGACTAAAATCTGTATATATTTTGAAGATATTTTGAAAGACTTCGTATTCAAAACTGAATATGTACTTTGAAGATGGTTCTAAAGATGGTCGTTTTGTGTTTGAATCACCAACTTTTTGTTATTGATTTTGCACATTTAATTTTTCATTTCCTTTGTGGCGTATAACCCACTTCTCTTCCTAATTCCCAACAGACACAGGATAGATCTTACAATAACACTCAGGTGGAAGAAGTCTGACAGCCCTCGTCAGGAGGCATTGTAAAAGTTTCCTTCCATTCAAGAAGAGACTTTAAAGTATATCTTTTTGAGGCTATATTTCAGGGTCACTTTGACGCAGGAAACTTCCTTTGTGATGTCTTCCCTTTCAGAATTGTATTTATGTTTGTGCTGCCAGGCAGGCACCCAACTGTAAGATACAAGCAAACCTCTGAAGTTTGGGTCTTTCCCATGTAATAATGCCAAAGGAAGGACATGGAAAAAGAAAACACATTTCAGAGGAGGTTTTTGACTGGTTCAGCTAGGTGATATTTGTTATTTGGAAGTAAATGTAAATTCACTCCTGGCATAATTGCAAATGAAAAAAAGTCGGGTTTTAAAAAATCACAATTAACAGTAAGTACAAAGCAGCCACAGTGTTCTTCCATGCTTAGAAAACCAAGGCATTCAGTGCAAAAAGGAATAAATTATGGAGGTCATAAACCAGAATGGGTGCTCTCTGGACAGCAGCAACCCTGAAAGGCATCTAAAGGATACAGTGGACAAGCAGTTTAACTGGGGTTTCCAGGACAATGCTGTGGCTAAAAGAACTGCGTGACCCTTACGGACCAAATGACTCAGAAGTACAATTATCATGTGAATTTGCTTGTTAGAAATCAGCAAATTTGCTTGGAACTAGCATGACTCATATTTGAACACTGTCGATAATTATGATGCTGGGTGATATTTATTTAAAGATACTGGGGAAAAAAAGCATGGAGAGATGTAAAATATAGACATATATACAAAAGAAGCGGAGAAAATGCCTTATGGCAAGAACTTTTCTTGTTCAACCTGTCTGGCATACCAAGGAGATGACTGGGGAGTATCCTGGTTACAGGACATAAGTATGGCTTGAAAATACAAGAGACAAAAGGGTACTGCAATCTTCTAGAGAAAGTCATAATAAAAACAAAAAGCTGGAATTTGATTCTGGAATGATTTAGATGGGATGTATTGTAAAATTTTAGCAAGGCATACCATTTTAGCAAGTGACATTCCCTGTTCTTGAGGTCTTCAGTAACTACCAAATACTTTCTCGCAAGGCAAAAAGCACTACACTCAGCACTGAGGCAGCTGGCTGAAACTCACTGACCTACCTCGGAGCTCTCACTGCCTTTCAAGACCTTGAGCTGCAGGCAGGAGGCAGATGATGAGGTTTTGGCATAGCGTTACCCCAGAGTGGGATCCTTTCAGACTGACAAGCCTTGTTACCCGTTCCCAACACCATTTCACAGCACCTCCTTTCAGTGTTTTCAGCAAAGGACACTGTGAGTCCACAAAATAAAGTGCCATGCTCCACTGAGGTTTGAAGTAGATAATTTTTTAGTTAGCAGCAATTTTTGTTGCTCCTAACAAGTAAAAAAACTCCAACCTACTTCTTGTCTGAATACTATAAACAGCTGTGGAAACTGCAAACAAAGCTGTGATCAAGAGATCAAAAATATAGAAAGAACTGATTGTAAAAGAAAAACTTCTTGATAATAGCTACATCAATTTAAAAAGGTCTGCAGATGATATTGGGTTATGAATTATGTTGAAAGATGTTCCATTTGCATAGAAATAAACTACCTGCAAGAAAAAAAACTTTATAACCAGCAGTCACTCATCATTTCATCAGCAGCAAGATTAAAAAACAGGTCTCTGTGTATTACGGCTAGATGTCACTGCTTCTTTCTTAAAAAACAAGCTTCGTGGTACATCTTAAGTTTATGCAATAGACCGTATGTCAAAGAGTTTATTTTGAGAAAGTTTAACCTTGATACTTCAAATGCTTACAGGCAAAGATTTTCAAGACTGACTTCTATATCTATTATTAAAAATATAATTTTCAAATATTTTTTCAAATATTTTTGGGTGCTCTCTCCTTTCCTTTTTTTTTCCTAAGCATTTTACCCATTTCCACCAATTAATTTAGCACTGACACTTCAAATCACATTACTCTAGATTAAATGCCGCTCAGTCTAACATCTTCTACACTCCCCCTCTTTCCCCAAACACAATTCACTTCTTAAGCCTCATTTTTCATTTTTGTCAATTTTTGCCTAATATTGAGCACATTCAGATAAACACATGTACATCCATTCAATTTCTTGTCTGAATATGTCTAGCGCCAGGAACCAGTAGCATCAAAAAACAGCCTTTTTGTACCTTTATTTACCAAACAAAAGCTTCCCCCTATAGTACTTTACCCCCTATAGTATTGCTTGACGTATTAGCTGAGGCCTTGTAGGTTAAGTACTCTATGGTATTCACCCCTCATGATAAGGCATGCTTTCACATACTTCCATTATTCTCATGATTTTTCTATGAAGCCACTCAGATATTTTAAAATCTGCCTGAAAGGCATCTGCAGTGCTTTCCTCAATCGTATTGAGTATTTCCTAGTTGACTGTAATTGTACATCAGAGAAAGGATATTTACACATAGCACTAAGATACCGATTATCTCCAAGACTCCCCATGTCTTTTCTAAAGCCATTCACCTCACGGAGACGATAAACTAATCCACAGAAATGTCTGAATTGTACAGATATCTACCTTGGGGAGGGGGAGGAACTGAAAACCCCAGGAACTGCTAGTCTGCATTTCTTTCCATTCTGCTCTGCATTGCAGCTACTCAGCATTAAGGAAGAAATTGTTCATTCCTTAAACCTGTTTTTAAAAATCGCGTGGCATGCTTTCGGTTCTGTGAAATGCAGTTAATGAACTGTGCACAATGATTTTCTGTTAGATCTTGGCCTTCCCTATTATTTAATTGGCAATTAGTTCAACACACAGCACCGCGTGCACTGCTAATGTTACCAGGTTACCGGGGCAGAAATTACTTTTTCAGAAAGGAGTAGAAGCAAAGAAAAAGGGTATATGAAATTCCATCACTGGAAAGGATGTTTGAAATCCCATCACTACCAGCCCTTGGCAAAGACTAAAGAAGGCTAGCAGGCTGAAAAACACCTGTCTCCATAGGGAGCATCCTGCCAAAGGTCAATGTGATGCTGCATAAAAGAACAGAATAAAGGAGGCTTAAAAAGTGACCACAGCATTCTTCAAAATTCTTGGCTATAATCCACTTATGAATCTTACAGTTTTTATTAGTTTTCTCTCCTTTTAATGAAAACTGAAATACAACACAGCCATTTATATTTGCAGCATTTCTAGCTTCAATATAACAAGTGGAAGATAAGGGAAGAAATTAGGACTACGTTGGCTGCTGCTGCTTTTTCTACATGAATAAGACCATTAGGGCTTTGGACGACAACCTGAATTCTCAGACAAGTCAGTCTAAGTGAATCTCAGGTTTTGAAAGTGTCTTGAGAAGCCACCTGATTCACCACTATGCTACTACATCTTCTGGATAAGGTTATACAACATAAAAACAGAAATAATGCAGCACTGTACTAGGAGTATGTTTTAGCTGTACAATTTTCTGTTTGTATTTAAATAATTTTCCTAGAAGGTTTTGTGGGATAAGAAATGTCACTTCAAGAGTTAAAATAGAAAGCAGATGATTTTAAGCACTATATGGACTCTTTTTTCCCTAGGTAGAGAATTACAGGCAACAATTCGTCCCAATGTTTCATAGCAGATAAAGAGTAAGTGATGTATATAACTGCTGTGCACCCCTGCTGTGATGCAGCTGCTTCTTTTGTATCACTAATGGACTCCTCTCTTGGCAGAGAAGGAATCTCCTGACCATTTTCAACAGGTGACAGGCAAAAATAAATTGCAAATACTTGAGTTGGCCTGTCAGGAAGCCAATTACCATTTCAGCTGACCAGAATCACTCGAAAAGAAAAGCAAGGAAGAAGAAACATGACAGAAGATGACAGAAAAATGACAGGAAAAAACAAAAAAACTGGGCAAAAATGAAAAGTGGATTCAACGCTGAAAATATGAGCAGTCTCAAAATAAAATTAGGATAGCCTCCAAGTAGTTGTGCTGTTTTCCTTGCTTTCTTTCTCACTTTATGGCAGTAAATGCAAAGACCAGGCCCCTGTGGATCTTTTCTAGTATCTTAACAAAACACACTTTGCCCCTGGCAAGGTTTTACAGTTCATTATTTCAGTGATTTGGGTTTTAATGGAGTGCTGCATCTTATTCAGCAGTAAGTACTGGCATGAACTTGAGAGACAGCACGGGTGGAAGAAGGGGAGGAGGCAGAGGGAAGGCTTTCTCGTCTCTCCAATTATAAACCACTGCAGAGCTTGCCCAGAGGAGGGAAGAGTACTGGCCTCAGGGACAAGGGTGCAAAGAAAAAACGGATAAACATGGTGATTTGGCTTAATAATATGCTTCCTACTATATCAAACTGGATTAGATACAGTTCATTTCCTGCAAAGGTTTCCCAAGCTTTGTTTTACATTGCCTAGTGCCAAATGAGAGAGTTGTTTCCTGCTATCCTATACACGTGGGTTTAGTGGAAGGATCCAGCTTTAGTATGAAGCTGGCTGCTGCATGGTCCTTATGGCGAGTCTCAGCATGTGACATCTCCTACTCTGATGATTGCTTGTAAATTGTCCCCTAGTACCTCAGCTGGGTGAACAATGACAGGTACATGACAAAGATCTCTCTCACAGATGCAATTTTACCACATGTAACAGCTTAGAGCAAACCAACCTAGAGATTGTACAAAGAGTGTCAGTCCTAACACGATACCTACATGTTTCTTTCCTTCAGAGTTTGCAGAAAGCATGCCAGTACATATGGTGTTGCTGGTTTTGTAATTCTCAGTGTAAGGTGTTTGATTTGATTTAATTTACATGTAAAAATGAAGTGAAACATAATCGGAAATCACGATTTACTGCCAGCTCTTATCTTCGTGCTTGAATGGGTATAAAATATGAGTCCTTTGGGGAAGGGAATGAGTGGTGCCACTGGAGGCTTGCCTGCACAAGGGTCAAATGATAGGAAGCTCAGACAACGTACTCATCAGCTGCTGGGTCCTGTCCTTCACCCAGCATCCCACTGAGCTTCCTGCCTTTGCAGCCAACAGTAACTAATAGCAGATTTGTGGATTCATGCACAGATACCTTCTATCAGGAAGGAGTGCCTTAAATCACCCAGACGACACAGAAGCAGATCCTCAGGGAACTTTAAATGTTTGCAGCTCTTGACATGTCTGATATCATGCTTTCCACTATAAAGAAACCTACCAGCTTTTTTCAAGATGTTTTATTAGAAATAAAATAAACTGCTCTCTATCAGATCTGAAAACACTTTTCAGAAGCTTCCCCTAAAACTTAATTTCAGGTACAAAGGCAAGGTTGCATCAGTATTCTTATTCTCTAGCACAGAAACACAGGGCTGGCACTCACTGTCACAAAATGAGGGAAATAACAACGTCTGAAGATGTGCTTCTGTCTGCCTCTAGAACTGCTGTACAGGAAACTATTATTAGAATTAAAAAAGAAGAGCTGGTGCAGAAAAATACTAAGTATCTAGGTAGCAAACTAATATACTAAATAAACCTGGTATACTACTAAGTACACTAAGTAGTAAACTAAACAGTAACAAAATTTCTAAATAAAAATAAAAATAAATACTAACTTATTATGGTCTTAAAAGCATTATGTTCTTAACATACGACTGCAGGTTACATGGAAAGAAGAAAGATATCTATTGTTTTTATAAGTATCCATACAGAATATTTGGTACAAATTGTAAAGTTGTCCAAATTCACATGTTTTCAGATATGATAGAAGATTTTGTTTTATCAATGCATATAAAAAGATTTTATTAATATTAATATTTATTAATATAAAAAACCCTATTATTATATGCTCTCTCAAACCTCAAAACTCATTTGACTGATAATGTTTACATTTATAAAATGTTGATCAGGGGCTTGAGGACTCAACAGACCTCACTGAGCCAAGTTTGCCATTAAGAAGTGCAGGGCAAATTGCTCAGACGGACAGAGCTGGTCTGATTGCTGCCATGCTAAAAAACCGTGCTTACCACAGATTCTGGGAATGCCCTTGACAGAAGTAACTTCTGCTGTTCTCAAACTGTATCTTTGTATTTTGCACACCTCCGTAGGGTCATAACCCTGTTATGAGAATGGGCTGTGAGAAGCCTCCCTCATGCATGTGCTGACCCTGGGGGCTATGCTGCGCTCAGGCTCTTGCCAGAGAAATGCTGCATGCACCTGTGCCCAGACCTGAACTTACCTTGCTGACTTCAGTCCAGACTGGCAATGCAGACTGGCAATCCTCGTTCCTGCCTGATTCCTGATTCCTGATTTCCATCACTGGACCTCCTCTGCTCTTCTTATTCAGTTATAAATAGAGAGGTGTATGTCTGCATACACGTATGTGTAGCTGGGTATGGTTTCAGCCATAAGAAATGGAAGGATTTGCAGGTTTGTGTGTGTATGAAAGGCTAGTGGGGAAGGCTGTGGCAGCAGGCTGAGTATGTAAACAGGGACAGTAACGAGGTGGTGTGTGTGGGCAGAACAAATGGTACTGGTGTCACTGAGGACGCTGGCCCTGCCTTGGCTCATGCAGCACCTTCCCCTGCCGAGCAGCCTGCTCTTCCGGGCCCTGAGAAATTGCATCATCTCCTTCTGAAGGCAAACAAAGAGCTGAGCTTGTACACAATATGAAAAAGACACAGAATAGGTAATTTTTGTAGAATGTAACAATTTGCATCAGATATGATGAGACCACAGAAAGACATTTTGAATTTATTGTATCCAACAGCTTAAACAGCTTAGTACACTTAAGCTAAGATGAAGAAAAATAGCTAGCTTTCATATCAAGGAGACACTTCCGTACTCCGCATGTCTGCAGGAAATAAAATGAAATTAGGAGTTTAAAACTTCCCCGTGCTCTCTGTAAGCAGCCAGCCAGAGGATTATTATTGTTCATTGCCAGCCAAACTTCAAGTTCCATTTGCAGAGCCAGAGAAGAACTCCAGGATGATCACTGAAGCATTATCCATGCTTTTGTAATCGGGTGGCAAGTTTCCTATGCCATGAAAGCAGCTGGAGACTGCTTACTTCCAAATGCCCCTATGCCAAGCTTGTTTGTCCCAGTTTCAGAATGTTACAGCAAAACAAAGCCAATTCACACACTTTATTTTCTAGTTTTCTACAACACTTTCATCTTTACTAGCCCATTTTGAACTACCGATTGTTAACAAGTGAAGATGATTTTTATCACAAGGATAGTTATTAAAAAGGTAATTCTGGAGATACCCATTAACTGACGTTGTCTACTGCTAGTATGTGAGACATTTGATGACACTTCTGCTTTTGAATTGCCTGTAAAATACATATATTAAAAAAATGATAAGCATATATACAATAAAAGAGATACATCAAAATTATTTGTGTTTTGCTTGTTTAGTGCCAATCCTGCTTGTAAAAATTCCATAATTTTGTTAGACCATGAAAGTGTTAAAAGCATTCTACCTTTACTCATCATAAGATGCAGAATTATTCTTTTTTTACAAGTTTAAAAAAAGTAAGGGAAAACAACAGTGGTGAGAAAAGTCTATCTTCTTTCAGCTGATTTTCTGCCAGTACTTAATTGTCATTATTCTGCAAACACTGATAGAAGCTATCTATCAACTAATCTTACAGTTTCCATACATTGAGGAATTAGAATAATAACTGTACTTAATAAACAAATAATTTTAAACCACTTATAAATATTTGTAGTACTTAGTTCAAGAAAAACATACATATCCACTGAGACATTCATTCAGGTGCAGATTCATTCAATGGTCCTGCCTCTTCTCATTTCCAAAGATAAAGTCTTCTATGTGGCTTAGACTAAATGAAAATCTTCACACAGCTCTATGCTGTATTTTTCTTTAAAGTGTTATGTCACTTTAAAAATCCTGCTACAGTTCCTATCTTTCCAGGAATACCTAAAAATTCAGCAGCTGCTGTTCTGTATCTCAAGGTTCTTTGTACTATCATCCTATGTATCACCACCACCATTATGTTCCTTCTCTGACACCAAATCAGGCCTGAAGACATGGACAACTGCTTTCCAAGGAAAGTAATTGCACTAACATGAAATTTTATTTAGTGCTAAGGTAGTAAAAAAAAGCAACCTATTTTTGTACAGATAACTGGTACATGGCCTTTTAGTTCCTTCCTGAATCTCTAATTTTTCCTTGTCTTTCAGCCTGTAATGAAGGATTTCCCACACATGCTTCCATGTAAATGTCACAGAAAAGCAACTGCTTATTTTAAAAAAGCACAATAAAAAGGTCTGTCTCTACAATTTAAAATAAAATGCCATCATGAGATTAAATTTGAACTCTGCCCACTTCATGATGTGTACAAGGTCACATAACTCCCCAAAGACAACTTGCCTCAGGACAGATATATCTTTTGTCAGTGCAAGAAAAGACTCACACAAATCCACAATTTGCAGCAATAAATTAACATTCAGTTCAGGAGATCATCTGCATTAAAAAAGCCAAAACAAACCCAAACTAAATAAGGAGACACTAGTGATGGAAGCTAGATCCTACAATCTGTTTTGTTCAGGTCTCTGGCAATTAGAGAGAAGAAATATTTCATAGCCTACAAGCTCCAGGGTGAAGTAACAGGACTTACCCTGTCATAGCTGCCAAGCTCTGGCTGGTCTGTGCCCTCCTCACTTAACTTCCAGGAGACCAGTTCTCACTGTTCTGCCAGGAACTGATTGCAGCAATTCAGAGACAAAGAACAGTATTGTCATGAAAGGGCATTTTCTATAGGAAGAAAATCCAGGAGGCTGCCTGTCTCCAAGAGGGGACATAAAATGCCTTAAACACCTGTTGTGGTATAATCTGCTTCTTTGCAGTTCACTTTGCTGTGAAAGTACATCAGACATGATAGTGATGGTGTTTTTGGTGGATCATAAGGTTAAGATAATCAGGCATTTCCAGCAAAGTTCGCACTTTCCAACACACTGAGTTGTTCAGTGAAGGCAAAAGTCTGCCTGTGCCCATCTACTGGGGTTTGGTGGGCATGCAGGCCACCTTAGCAATGCTTTTTACAAGCAGATTTTGCTTCTAAATATGCTATAAGCATGAAAGGGAAAATAAAACGGGCTAGACAGTACTAGCAGCAGAAGTCCCGAGTGGGTTAAAAATAGTAGAGGGAACACTGATGGCAATTCCACCATAGTTCCTCTCTACTGTGTTCTGAAGAAGAGAAGAAATTGGCAAAGCATCTCATCTGCTGTAGTCAGCAACATCAGATGATTACACTGGAGTTTCCCACGATGGGACTCTTCCATTTACATGGTATAGACTAAGGTTTCACTGTAAATGGTATCAAATTTCACAATATAACTAGCTGAAAGCACCTCCAATCCTCCACTGCCTCAGCTTTATTATCTTACAGCTATTCACATTTGGACATTTATTCCATTTTATTATCATTGGCACAGCTACACAAAATTGGCACCTTACAGTGATCCTTACGCATAATCACTTAGACTGAATTTGGAGACTGAGTCACGGCTAAAAATTGATTTGAATAGAGCTTTATTCATTTAAGCTGGGGGATGAACAGTTCCAGAAGTGGAGCATGGAGTCCACTTCCATGATTACTTTGATTTTCAGTAACTGCATTGCTGTAATTTCTCAGCAGTATCCAATAGTTCCTTCATGTGTTCCTGTAAATAATTTTGGCAGAAACAGTAATTTCAGTAGAGTGCAACTGCTGGGCAATTACCTCTTTTATAGAGAGACATTTGCAAATGTTAGAGAGAAATGGGACTGAAGACTAGCAAAAGGCATTTCAATAATTAACTACTACAAAATAGAAATTTCCTTAAGGGTCTGTGTGAAAAAAAGTAACATACACTACATGGACAAACTGTAGAGCACAGAACATTATTTAAGTGGCACAGGCTCTCTATTAAACCCCTTTTACATCTTGCTGAAGAAGTTTAAAGGTAAAGGGCCAAACTGTAAATCTCATGGCTTCTCCTAAAGCTCTGGAAGGATGTGCACTCACTACTGAAGACAGTCTGATTTTTTATAATGCAATATAGAATGCAATTTTTCTTGATACTGATTAAGCCACTAGAGAGGTGCTAAACTCCTTTTATTTTCACCAAATGGCAGCTTCCAGGGATGCTCATAACCTGACGTTTCATTCTAATGAGTCTCAGCAGTAGTTACAGTTGCTCAGCACCTATCAAAGTTGAGTCCTTTGTCAGTCTAAAGTAATCGATTGGTTTAATTTTAACATGTACCTGGCTGTAATGTGAGATTTTCATCAATTAATGAAAATACTTAGTAAACGCTATAGTAAATGATACTTGTAGGGAATACAATCAACTGACCTAAGAGATTAAAGGTTAAGACTATTTTAAACAGGCTATCTTTGCTGGTAAGTCTGGTGCTGTAATTCTTCCTTAGAATTAAAATTCATATGTAAATTTTTTAAAAAATTATATCTCTTTTTTTTGAGAAAAAAATCTACCAATTTTCATAGAGAATGAATAAATGCTTGATCTCCATCATGTGCCTAGAAATCCAGCATCTTTCTTCTGCAACTCTTTTATTTGTAGACAACAGCATTATCCTGGCAGCAGTGAGACAAAACCCATTTACTGCTAATTAAGTTAAGCCAGCTTGTCTTTGCACTGCGGAGAAGCTGCCTCCGTGTAAGGTGCTAAGGTTTAGAAATTTGGTTGAAATGAACAGAAGAATGGGAGTCTCAAAACAAGACTGAGAGAACTAGAAATTTCTATAGTGAATATGTAGATTTTTGTCCTTGGTAGTAATGGCTGTATTTTCTCATTTAGATACTACAGTACTAATGCTTGTGATACACCAACTTGTTCAGATCTGGAGTGTTTTAAGTAGATGAATACTTGGTAAGATTTCCTAAAAAAAACCTGCTTTTTTGTGGGTTTTTTTTCCCCAATTTAATACATTTTATCTTACATATCTCATGAAATTGAGATAGAAATACAAACTAAATGACATTAAATCACAGGTGTTTTGGTTCTCTGGTTGGTAGTGCAGTCATACATCTAATATAATTAGGTAATAAACATATATTAGTATATTTGAAGACAAACACATTTTAAAAACTTGCTCTTTGAGGATTTTTCCCCACATGGTATTAGGATTAGCGATGGAATGTTCTTTTCTGACATTTTGGAATTGGGAATATGAGTGGGCTTGAGTGTTGTTAGGACACTTTTTACCAGTAATGACATTTAGGTTATATTTTGCTTCGATTCTTTTCCTTTGTCAACATATCTTTCCAATAATTTTTTAGTGTTAAGCAGATTTATTCTAACAGCACTGACAGAGACAATAACACTAAAAGTTTGATAAATACTTTAGAAACTTACCTACATTGCTACAGGGTCTTAATTTGTGGAGTTTAGCCCTGAAGTTCTCTTAGTCAGGGTGTGTCTGTTCTGCTTCGTTAGAAAATGTACAGGACACTGGTAATCACTGTAATTGTGCTATAAACAATCAGCACAAGCCCCAAGATTTGCTACAGAAGTATAATATCCTACAGTTTATAGTAGCTATTTGCATGCTATAGACTCAGTGGAAAAGCAGCACTATGTTAAAATATCTATTCAAGAAAAGCATTCATGGTTTGAAAATTTAATTAAAAACAGCTAACGATTTTAAACATGCTTCTTCTTTTTAAAACAAACTAATCAAGTTAATGCTTGGGAAATCACATTTTAATGGGTGATTTTTCAACTGCATATCTTTTATGGTTGCATAATATAGAAGCAAAGGCTAGTACTCTGAAGCACATCCTGGAGTCCTGTTATTACAAACTTAAGAGCAGAGTCATTCAAGATACTGTCTATAGTTGGACTTCAAAAACAGGCCAGCCTACCTAAGATCTAAATGTCTTAGTGGGTGCTTGATTGGCTTCTTTCACTTGCCCCCTCCGAAGCGTGGCAAAGCAGACTATACACCTAGATCATGCAACTCTCTTGGATGGATAAAGTTAGGTGTGATGAGCCTGGTCCTTGGCTCTTAACATTTTGACGTATTAAAAAATGACAGGATCTGTATCTTCTATTCCTTTTAGGAGCAAACCTGCAAAGAGTAAGACAAAGTGCTCATAAAGAGCATAGTTTTGAAACCATTTCTGATTTAGTGACAGGGTCTGGTTTCCAGTTTTATCTTCTCTGATACCTACCATTTTTGTCTCTACATAGTCTCAGTTATGGCCCCCCTCAGAAAAGAATATGGCATTCAACAAAACAATGAAGCTGAAAAATGGAAATAAGTACATGGTTTTTCACTTTGCAGAACTGGCCTCTTCACGTATATTTCAGAAAAATTGTCTTGGGGGAAAATGAAAATAAAGCACAATAATTTCTGTTGGAGAGGATACTTTGACGTTTTTTATATGAAAAGCCCTACTAAAATCCAATATTCTCAGTTCTGCTGATAGTAGAAAGACCCAACAATAGTAAGTTACTGAGAGAAGAATCTAGCATTTAACTGCACTCATGTACATCTCCAACGGGAAAGAGCAACCTCACAAACTGCTGAAATTATTTTTGAAAATGTATGCATTTAAAAACTAGTCACTCCTTCTAATTGATGTAATACATCTAGAGGGCAGCTGAACGCCAGACAGTTGTTACTGCCATGAAATTTTCATCTAGTAAGTGTGACAATTAACATCCTAACTGCATTTGTCTCATGCTAATGCTGAGCATCAAGAGATCAAAATGAGCACAACCCGTTAAAAACCTGAAGAGAAATTTAATATAGGAATAACAGTTTGTAGCCAGCTGAGGTATAAGCTTTCTCTAGCATCAGGTAGAAGGATACATGCTTTCAGCTTCTGTTGTCAACACTACAAATAAACATGAATTCACCCCTAATAAGCACTACAGGAAGTCAGCTATGCAATCTTAATGATCCTAAACTCTTTTGCTAAAGTCTACAGTGTGTAATCTCAAGCAGATTCCAGAATTCTGTGTCAATTAGGATATCATGCAGAGCAACAAAAAAGGCAATACCAGCTGGAGGCAGTCATTGAATCTCATTGTCAATGCAGCAGTAAAAGAAATAATGTTCAACCAGAATGAAAACCATAAAACAAAGATAAGATGAATTGAGTCAGGACGTAAAGCAATCCCAAATTGCCACCTTCAAATGGCTGAGTATTAAAGATCTTTGGGTAACTTACAAGTCAGCAGACTGGGAGTTGTCTAACTGGATGCCACCACCGGATGTCCCTGGTGCTGCCACGACAAGCCACTGCACGTGAATTTATCAGGCTGCACAGCTTGGAAATGGCAGTACTGGGAGTTCTAAATACTGTCATGGTAACACTTCTTTAAGTTGCTTTTCACTTTTATCATCTCTCCAATTTACTCCAGAAGCTGAAATTACTCAGTAGGCCTCAATAATACTTGAAGTGAAGGAAGAAAATATAATTTTATAGCTAGCAACCATACTGCTGCAATTATCCTAATCCTAACAACATGTTTTGTTTTTCTTTAAAGAAGGTATAGCAGGCCTTCTGGAGTATCATCTGTTGTACTTACTCTTCTGTCTACTCAACACAGAATTGAAAATTTCCTTATTGTGTGCTACCATTTTCATGTTCTATCACATCACGAATTTTACTAGCCAGGAAAAATGTGATACACGCTTACCACAAATCTAAACAGCAGGTTTATGCAGTAGATTGGTTGCAGCAGCTAAGCTGGAAACCACCAAACTTTATCCATCTACTGTTATCTTGCGTTGGAATTCAGTCATGATACAAGCTTTCTTTCGCCTAAAATGATACAGCTATGATCAAACCGGTATTTTTGCTCTTCTTGTTGTTTACTGTAGTCCAATGGCAAATCTATAAAGAAGGGAAATAAACAGCCTAATCATATAAGTGTTGCATTAAAGCATCCTCCTCTGCTGATGGGCTCTGTGAAGAAAGCAAACCCAGAAACTCACAAAGCGATGGATACTGGAGACCTACATGCAGCCTCTACCCACAGCTAACAGGGCGCTCCCCTGGAAAACAGTTTCCTCCAAGAATCTCTTTTTGTAGATTAATAAGCAGAAAATAAGGGAAACAAAGTGTAGGCATAATGTGTTGGTTTTGACAATGGAACAAGGCTACCAGAGGGAACCCTCAGATATTTTGCTGTGCATCAGATCCATAAAGGTGAGGAAAGGGGGCACAACACTGAGATGATGAAGAGCGCTGAAGATAGATCTAAGCTATCTGTAAAGAATTACAGGAGATCATGATAACAAGTTACTGAAGGTAAAATGGTAAAATAGCAGTTGAAATTCAGTTCTGGTAATAGAAAGTGATGGACATCGGGAAAAGTAAATCCACATACAGAAAAACAGGGTCTAAACCAGCCGTTATCACTCAACCTCCCACACATTTTACCATGAGTAAAGTCTCCAAAAATACCAATCCACTTCTCAGCAGCAGTCAAAAGGAGCTAGACTTGGGAATACTACTGCTCCAGTTGTAGCTACGATGAGTTCTATATAAAGGCAATCGTAGTTTCTCAACCAGAAGTATCTCATATGGGTGGAAAAAACTAAAAAGCTTTCAGACTTTCCGACTCTTCTCTGGCTCTTAGCAGTAGCAGCAGCCTTCAAAGCCTACTACAAGCTGAGAACAGTAATTTTGAGTTCAACTTAACTATGCCATGCAGTTACACCATGTTGAGCAGAAAGGGGTGTTAAGTATGCTAACTCTAATGGGCAGCCTTAAATGAGCTCTCCAAACACCCTGTGTGAACCTGCTTTGATGAAGAAAGAAGCCTCACACTGTCATATATCCACAGATGTCACAAACAGCCTTCCAGGAGAAACCACACAGAAAAATCATTTAAGAATAGTAATCCCGATGGAAAAATGATCCTACCGCATGTATTTTTCATCTGCTCCTACTACTCAAGCAATCCCTCAGCTTTGCTAAGCTCCTGAATAGGAGCAGCCTCTCCTCACACTAACATACACTGCCACGGGAACCAGCTCATGCCAGGGCAGCAAACGCGAGACTTGGCGGCCATCAGCACAACCTGCAAACAGAAGTGCTGCTCCGACAAGACCCATCCAAACTGCCGAATCTGCACGGCCGCCCATACATCCGATACAATGCACCAAATGCCCTCATCACAGGCATCTTTGTGACTAACACTGAACAACCATTTTGACAAGAACAAATGATTTTCCTTCTCAAGTCAATGGAGCTAAACCAGTATGAGCATTCTTGCTGATCTGCAACCTGGGAAAAATTTTTTTAAGAAGGACGTATATTAGCGCCTTGCTATTTCCAGGAACTGGAGAGAATGTGCCATATTACGTGCATGCATCCTCCCCCTACATCTAGCTCACACTCTTTTAGGTGTCCACCTTTCAGATGGACAGCAAGCTACAACGTAAGTGAAATTCAGCATGCACAGATAAAGAGATATTATTCAGACTATAGTGAGACATTACATTCTGCTTCCTCAATTAGAAAACGGTCACTTCAATTTTCATAAGCTTCGTGTTCTTTTGGATTTATCTGCTTTCTACCCCCTCCAGCTCATGAAGGAAACAGCTATTTTTCCTTGCAGCCATGGCAAGGTCACTTGCTGCAAACTGGGAAGAGAAAACTGGCTGCAATTACTGGATGTAAGCACAAGCACTCATTCTTCTTACTTGAGAAACTGAGCTATTGCTATCAATTACATGTATTTAGCTTCTCCCTGGCAAGCATAAATGCTTGCATACAGTAATCACAGCTGCTCCGATGTCCCCAGAAGGAAGAAGGGGAAGTAAAATAAATGATAATAATTTGTTTTTATTGCTTTCTACTTAAGTTCTATGCTTTTAATTACATAATGTTACAATTAATAATTTAAAACATATTTTTTAAAAAACCCCAGTTTTCTCTAGTGTTTTGTAAACTTGGGCCACAAAATACTCAAGCTTTGTAAAAGCTTCTCAAAATCTACTGCATTGCTTGTGGGCTCAGAATAAATAACTTGAGAGTCACTATTAAGCATCCTAACTTATTTGATATACCATATTTCATATATATATATTGTGTCTAAAAAATTTACTACTATAATTAATAAAATGCAGTAAAATATATTATTTTATGCCATATATGTTTAGTAGTTAAAGCAAAACTGAAATTTACATAGTAAGAGGAGTTTCTCTGTAATAATTCTTTGTGCATAGACTAGAAGCCACAGCATTTTTATATTCCTTATGTATGCTATATTCTTTTCAGTCATCAATGCTACACATTTAGCAGCAGTAGGTTAATTATTAGGAATTGAAAAAAATTGAAAATAATGGTATTGGGTTTTGTGGAAAAAAATAGCAAATTAAAGTATTTATGTATGTTATGAGAGTAAGCAGAAATTATTCTTATAGAAATTAAATTTTAAATGGAATGGTAATTCAAAACTGTATATAAATTATTGTTATTTGTTAAGTGTGATACACCAGATTTGTTGGGTTCATTAGCAGGAAACCATGCCTCCCAGTTCTGCTGGAGTTCTTTGAGGGAGCGAACAAGAAAATCAACTTATTCCTCATTAACAGTGAAAAAATCCCAAACCTGCTAAGTGTTACTAAGAAAGAAACAGGAACCTCACCAGAAAATGTCATAATGCCATCCTAGAGATGCTGACTGACATCCCCAGCTTGGGTGCTTCAAACAGTTCTGGGATTTTCATTCTCCTCCACTCCAAAACACTGTAGGTGGAAGGGTACCAGTGACAGACCCTGCACTGACCCCAGAAGCAGTGAGGAGGGACCAGCACTGAGGACCTCGCCCACACCTCATGCCACCTGCACCTCAGGTGTTCCACTTCCACCCAGCTCTAGGGCAGTGGCACAATTGAACCCTGGCAGCATCCCCTCAGCCTAGGACTCAGCTGTCTGTGGGGCCAGACTCAGCTTAGCACAGCCCAGCTGTGCAATTCCTGCTATAGTTTATACATGAAGAGTGATAGGAAAGTGTAAAATACTGTATGACCTACAGTTATGTGAGGTAGGAGAAGTACAGAAAGCAGTATAATTGTTGAGAAGGTAAAATACATCAGCACAGCAGTTCATGAGAAAAAAGTACTGGTTTAGAACTGTTAGGTTTTAAAGGTTTAAGCCCCCAAGGCTTAAAACCCCAAGAATAAAAAACAGGACTTCAGAGATGGCAAGTCAGGAACACTGAAGATAATAAATTATCAGTTCCCCATGTGGCTGATGCCCATTGTGGAACATCAGGACACATGAAACATCGTTTTGAGAGTGGTATTTGGTAGTTTTTTGTTCCTATCTATTGCATGTACTAAGTAATAAATTAGGCTTTGTATTCCCAAGCTGCAAATATTCTGCTTGCAGAGTCTCTTGAGGAACAGGTTGCTCATGCAATGTGTTCCAAAGAGAGTATTCATTTAAAATAAAGATGCATGTGAAGCACAAGTTTCACATAAATTTCCTCAGCAGAAATTCAGTTTGTGTACTGCCTGCACCTTTTTAGGGAAAAAGGAAAATCTGGCGATTGCCATCAAAGCTCACTCCACAGTAGGCATGTGTGCCACGGATCTCACTACTGATTATGTAAGGATGCCAAGTTTCTTTGAATTAATTCAAAAGCAATTACACAATCAAGCAATACAGAAATCTCTAAAACAAAATTAAGCCCAAAGATGGCAGCTGTTATTTGGGAATTCCCAAAGTAACAAATTTCTGGGGAGAGACAGAATATTGTAGGAGTACATTATGCAAACTTTTCCCTTTTTTTGATACTCTTCCTTCCTTATATGTTATTTCAAAGTCATGGAGAGAAAATACTAGGCCAGACAGATAGACTATTTTAAAATCTTATGTAACTCCTGTTTCCTCACAGTTTCGATAGTATGTCTTCTGTATACAAACCAGTAAATCTTAAATACATGCCGCTTTGCAACCAAAAGAAATAAGCAGTAGGGTTTTTTTTTTTCATTTCGACTTCCTATTACAAAATATAAGCCTTTTCAGAGGTGGCGTCTTTGATTTTACTTTGCTTGTCATGTCAAACTGCTGCCTCAGCCAGATGAATGACTGCTCGAGTACTGCATAGAAGTTAGGTGCTATTATACATATATATATATATATGCTCTAAAACCTCTTCATGCAAAGTAAAACACTCAAATATCAATGTCAAGAAAAGCCAGGATAACCAGGCCTCTTAGTTTCACCACAATTGCACTGGAATACAGTCTTTTCCCTGCGAGCTCAAAGGTCTACCTAACACAGACAATTTCCTTTCAAGACAGAATGTTTTTGTACTCTCCCCTGTTCACTCCGTACTAAAATGACAAAACAAACTGAACTCAATCCTTACTTGTGTATTCACTAGAAGCTTAAACTTCTAGCATTGTGACCAAATGCTGGCTGTGTCGGACACCGTCCCCTCTCAAGAACTCAGTCCTGTGATTACACAAGCTCCCTGGCAAATGGAGAATCAAGCTGGGAACAACAGGTCACAGCTTCACTACAGAACTCCAGGCATTAACACAGGAATAAGGATGGCTGTATATGCTGTCTCAAACAGGTCCATGTACTGTAAAGCATCTGAAATTACTCTTTGGTTGCATGAGGTTTGTATGACAGTCCACACAACGATGAAGGACAGGCCTTTAGTACACACTGACAAAGAAATCAGAAATTTCCTCCATGGAAAACAACTTTCTAAAAAAATTACCCCTCTATGGAAAACTATTTTCTAAGACACATATTTTGGGTTTTGGAGGAGGGGAAAAAAAGAACACTGTTCACTCAGGCAATTTCAAAGCCAGTATCTAAATCAAATGGATTTTTAAGACACTGAAAGTCATTTCCTCTGCTAAAAGCCCACACCAAGCCAACATCTATCGTTCCACCTGTAAGGAGTCATTTTACCACTCAGATTTTTGTAAAGAGAAAAAAAAAAGGTTTCTTCAGTTACCTAATTATCACATAATCACAAATTTATTTCCACCTTGAAAAAAGGCCAGAGGCAAAAAAATTTGTGTTAAGAAGGAATTGTCTAAGAAGACAATTCACGTATGGAAACGTAGATGATCTTTATTGATGATCTGAGTGAGGAGATTGAATCTACCATTGGCAAATTTGTGGACAACAGATTGGGTCAGAGCCTTGATCTGCTGGAGCGTAGGAAGGCCTTGCAAAGGGACCTGGACAGGCTGGATTGACGGGCCAAGACCAGTGGCATGAGGTTGAACATGACCAAGTTCCGGGTCCTGCACTTGGGTAACAACAACCTCAGGCAGCGCTACAGGCTGGGGGCAGAGTGGGTGTAAAGCTGCCGAGCAAAAAAGGACCTGGAGGTGCTGGTTAACAGTGACTGAATATGAGGCAATGTCTGCTCAGGCGGCCAAGAAGGCCAATGGCATCCTGGCTTGCAACAGAAATAGTGTGGCGAGCAGGACCAGGGCAGTGATTGTCCCTCTGTACTTGACACTCCTGAGGTCACACTTAAAGTCCTGTGTCCAGTTCTGGGCCCCTCCCTATAAGAAAGGCACTGAAGTTCTGGAGCATGTCCAGAGAAGGGCAGTGGAGTTGGTGAAGGGTATGGAGCTTGCGTCCTACAAGAAGCAGCTGAGGGAGCGGTGGGTGTTTAGCCTGGAGAAAAGGAGGCTGGAGGTGACTTCATTGCTCTCTACAACTACTTGAAAGGAGGCTGAGGACAGGTGGGGGTTGGGCTCTTCTCCCAGTCAACTAGCAAGAAGAGGGTTTAGTCTTAAACGGTGCCAGGGGAGGTTTACGCTGGACACTAGGAAGAATTTCTTCATAGGAAGGGTGATTAGACATTGGAATGGACTGCGCAAGAAGGTGGTGGAGTCACCATTCCTGCACATATTTAAGGAAAGTCTGGACGTGGCACTCAGTGCCATGGTCAAGCGGACTTGGTGGTGTTTGGTCACAGATTGCACTCGATGATCTCAGAGGTCTTTTCCAATCTACCTGACTCTGAAATTCTGTGATTGGGGACTAACAAAGTGGGAGTGCCTGCACTGCCCTAACAGGAGAGCTTATATGTGATAGTGTCAGGTATAACTTGCAGTTTCTGTTTTAGTAAACCTGTGTTCTTAAAGGTAGGTTAAAAATTCAAATACAGTATTTTAAATTTAAATTACTTGCATTTTAACATCATGACTCTACATATCCATCTGGAGTTGAATGGAATTATCTTGTCAGCATTTTTGAAAGCTTGATCATGTTTACTTAAGGATTTCAGAAGCTGACTTTAAAGGCTCAGAAAAGTTTCTTGCTTCTTGAAGTTGCTAATTATATAAATACCATCTCAGGGACAATGCTCCAACCTCTAAAGGTCCAAAGGTGACACAGCAAATTCACTGACATTTATCTTTGAGACACCCATTATTGGAAGCCTTCCATTTGATATTTAATGCTTCCAATCTATCAATTTTTTAATTTTACTGATCTCATGCTTTACTGTGTGCTTTTGGCAATATCATTAGATCTATGTGTAACAAAAAAACCGAATCTTTAATTTATTATTTTAAATAGAATCATAGAATATTCTGATTTGAAAGAGTCCCACAAAAATCATCAAACCCAGTTCCTGGCCCAGCACAGGACCATTCCAAAGAGTCACAACATGTGCCTGAGAGCATTGTCCAAACACTTCTTGAACTCTGTCAGGGATTGGTGCTGGGACCACTTCCCTGGGGTGCCTGTGCCAGTGCCCAACCACCCTCTGAGGGAAGAATCTTTTTCTAATACTTAACCTAAACCTCTGCTGACACAACTTCAGGCCATTCCCTCGGGTCCTGACACTGGTCACCACAGAGAAGAAATCAGCGTCTGCCCCTCCTCTTCCCCTCACAAAGAAGCTGTAGACTGCAATGAGGCTTTCCCTCAGTCTCCTCTTCTCCAGGCTGAACAGACCAAATTACCTCAGCCACTTCTTGTATGGCTCCCCCTGAAGACCCTTCATCATATTTGTAGCTTTCCTTTGGACGGTTTTTAATTGCTTAATATTTTTCTTATATTGTGGCTCCCAAAACTATAGAAAATATTCAAGGTGAGGCCACCCCAGTGCAGAGCAGAGCAGGACAATCCCCTTCCTTGCCTGGCTGTCAATGCTGTGCCTGATGCACCCCAGGACACAGGTGACCCTCTTGGCTGCCAGGGCACTGCTGACTCAAATTCAACTTGCCATTGACCAGGATCCCCAGGTCCCTTTCTGCAGTGCTGCTTTCCAGCATCTCCTTCCTCAGTCTGTACATCCAGGGCTGCCTCGTCCCAGGTGCAGAATCGGGCACCTGTCTTTGTTAAACTCCATACAACTGGTGATTGTCCAGCCCTCTGATTCGTCGAGGTCTCTCTGCAGGGCCTCTCTGCCTCTGAGTGAATCAACAGGTCCTCACAATTTAATATTGTCAGCAAACCTACTCAATACACCTTTGTGCATCCAAGTTATTTATGAAGATATTGAAGAGCACTGGCCCTAAAACGTGGAATGACACTGATGACCAGTTGCCAGCCTGATGTCACTCCATTCGTCCGACCTGTAAGCTGCTTGCTCACCCACCACATGATGTGTTTATCCAGCTGAGTGCTGGACACTTTATCCAGAAGGATCCTGTGAGAGACAGTATCGAAAGCTTTACTGAAATCCAAAAGGGTTAATGTCAGCTGATTTCCTTGGTCAGCTAGGCAGGGACAATTGGACAACTTAGTTAAATTCTGTAAGTTTTTTTAATTCCCTGAAGTTTTAATAGCAAGCATCTGCACAGATAACTCTGAGAGCTATTTCTAACTGATCCAGGCTGCCATTTTGGGGAAAATATACTGATGCATTATATAACTTCAGATCAGAGAGGAACGCACCCTCATCCAAACATCCACTTGAAGACAATAATTTGAGACTCTACAGTGTAGGGAGGCAGCCCCACTGGACTCCAGCCTAGGGAACTGACGTAGTCTAAAGCATGGAAGATCTGCAAGAGCCTGAAACACTCAGAACACACACAGACTGGCCCAGGGTCTGGCTTCACTGTGCTGCCAGCTTCCTGAGGTACACTGCTGTGCCATGTTGTGATGTGTGGTGTAGGCATGGCCTAAATACTTAATGCCAGAGCACTAACTAATATTCATAGAAAACAGATTGGTCGGAGGAGATTCCAAATGCCTGAAGCTCTTTTTTGTCCTCATCCTGCTCCTGTATGGAGTATCTGGCAGCTGTACTCTAATGTTTTCATTTGTTCTGAATAAGGCTTCTCTCTGCTCTTGTCTTGCCCATTTCTGCTTGTGACCCTCTCTGCACATGTGTCTGTTTTAATTATGAATCTGCTTCAGTAGGGCAACCTGTGTTTGGCCTATCACAATATTTACCTGTGACTCCAGGGAGATTTTTTAAGCAACACTTTCAATGCTAGATTAATCTGTTACCTTTTTCTACACTATGGCTTGCTACAGAAATCCTCTTGAAGGTCTTTGAAATTTTTTTTTTACCCATGGTTTAAAATATAATAAAGAGGCTTTTCTTTTAATATGACCTTTGAATTTAGCTGATAAATTAAAAAACATATCTGCATACTGCTCTGGTTTGTGTAACAAAATAATTCAACCCCTAATAATTGTGTTCCCACATCTCATGAGAATTGTGTAGCTCTTTGAGCTGCTTAAAAAAAGTCTAATCAATCTGAGCGCTTTTCATTAAAATCAGAAAAGATTTCATTAAAAATTAAGAAAGAAAACAAAGGCAAAGTCTTTAAATGACTCAAGTATGTGTTACACATATATGTGAGAACTTGTGTATACGCATATGCTGAAGTACAACAAATCTAGATGATGTAAAATGAAAAACACTGACTTGCCTATTCTCTGATCTGATTATCACTCATTTATTATTTAAATGTGATAAGTATCTTAGTTTGATTCAATGTCATAAGTGAGTATTTCTATTAATGTTTAATAAGGCATAAGAGCTACCACGAAAAAGCCTTTCTGACCACTGCAACTTATGGTTGCTAGAACTAATACTGAAATGAAATTATTTAAAGATAATTGCATGCCACTGAAGTAATGGAATTAATTTTCATTTTTTTTCCTGTGGTATTATTTTAAACTGAAATCCAGACTAAAATCCATCTGTATGTTATTACTTACTTCCCAACATCCATTACAACTTTTTTGAGTCCCTCTAGTCCAGTTGTTTCTTCCTCTGATTCAAAAAATCAAGTTGGACCACCTTCTCCTCATATTCTTAACCTTTTATTCTAAGTAAATGTTAATAGCAAGTAGCTCAAAGCTGAAAAGGAATTCAATCTATTTTTTATTAGCCTTTTACGGGCTTCACCTGCTTGTACCAAATATGATGTTTGCCACTGCAGCCATGGCACAGTGCACTACTGCTGTGTTTGGCTGCGCCCACAGTCCCGACAGCCTGAGAAACCTGCTTGATGGCCCATCTCATTGCCAAGGGACTCGGATAAAGAGCAGATTCGGAAACCTGACAGAAAAACAATCAAGAGGTTTCCTGCCGTCTGGTTTCCTGCCCCACTCTCATTTTATGCCTCTCCAGCTAAGGAGGCCACTATACCTGATTCAACTCTATATAAATCTGGAACTGATTTATATATTGAAGAAGGCGTAGCAGCAAAATACAGATTTTTATAAGAAACTGCCTAGCCTTACTAAACAAACACTCCAATCAGAGGATGACTTTCTTGAGTTTGATGACTGAAGTACAATAGAGTTTGAATAAGCTGGACACCAAGAAAGAACACTATTGTATTCATGTTGGACAGAAATCTTCAGAAGGTTGAAAAAGGTCCAGCAAGTTGAAATGGGGTTTAAAAAAAGAGAAAAAAAAAAAAAAAAAAGGCCAGTGCTGTGCCATTTCAGTATAAACAAGATGGCCTGACTTGCTCAGTTCTGAGTGAATGAGACAAGGGCCACTTTAAGACTGTCTTAGACTTCACCCTCCAGAGGAATCTTTAGCCCTCAGGATTTTAGTTCTTTGGCTCAGAGGCCAGAGGGCACTTTCTGGTGCCATCTGCTCTGGACTCCAGCACTGTGACAAAGCAAAATACCACAGAGCAGGCTCCACCAGACAGGATTTTTGCCTGCTCATCTCTAAAGCTTCTTGCTGAGCTTTCAGAGCCTTGATAACAACAGGTAGGTTCACACATGCCTCTTCATCGGTACACGTCTAACGTCACCAGTGAACCTGGATAGAAAAACCTGCACAATATGCATCCCCGTGAGGTGGCTTAATGATTTTTTCTCAGACTAAACCTGACAAATATTCCAGTTTACTCCACTGTCTTGAAGACATTTTATTGATCTCTGATTATCATGGTGCATTACACCCCATGCTCTCCCATCAACCTTGTACTAGGAGTGCAACAAGAAAAAGCCAGACTTGTCCCTGCTTGTGCTTTAGAATAAACGACTTCACGAGGCCTGAGAGCTGTAAGAATAAAATGCAAGGGCAAGAAGAGGTACTAGTTTCCTAATAATATAATGCTAAGGACTTCAGCAGAGTTACTTCTGGTCTGGACAAATAAAAGTGGGACTGAAAGATTCCTTACAACTTCTCTCAATCGAAATCTTTAAAGATATGCTGTCGCCAGCAAATTCTGTTGTAAGATCCCCTGCATCTATAGAATAGTTGGGACAGAAGGACAACAAAAGGACTTGAAAAAAGTCTTAGTCACCAAACTTGCCATGTTGCACTAAACTGCAGTGAAACCAATCATCTGTAAGAGCACATCCAAACTGTGTAGGTACTACACCTCAGTACGGCAAAGCCGGAGGGCAGTGATACTACGTCTGAGAGACGAGGCACAAGAAGACTTGGTTTGGTTCCTAGGCACACTCCCCTTCCATGTCTCTGATGTAATGCATAATGATGATAAAAAAAACAGAAGAGAAGAAGCCAAATTTCCACTCCTGGGCATATGATACAAGGTAACTTAATGTGCACAAACACATTATAACAGGGATGGTGTCTAGAAACCAGACTTCACAGATAACTCTTCAGTAAAGTATTTAATTCAGGGATTAGTTTTAGAAAACTAAATTGTTTTTTCATAGAATGAAATCTATACCCATCATAGGAGGGGGATTCTTGAACAACCTTCCAAAGGAGCCAACAACTGTTCTTAAAAATTGAGATATTTTTGAAAGTAGTTAAAGAACAGAATGCTTTCCTTATTCTATTCCTGTATTTTTAAATGACACTATTATCAATGAACCACTAGAAAACACTACGTTCAAAAAATTAATTCAGAAGTAAACAAGTAACAATTTGAACACAGTAGCATTTTAAGTTTCTGCATTTTGACTACCATAAGCTCTTACTTAGGCACCCACTGTTTTCCAGATCACTGTGTCAAGCTCCATCCTTATCTGCTGTTCGAGTAAGTACATGGAGGTGTTCAGCTTCAGTTTAACACCAGCTTGCCCTGCATCAAAGGTTTGAGAGGCCTAAGGAAATTATTCATGTCTTAGTGAAAAGTAATGTCATCATTCTTCAAATAATCATAATGAAAGATTAACCATGAGAATCTAACTGTGCCTTCCTGCAGTAAAATTGGCAGATGGGGCACAAGAGGACACAAGCAAACCTGCAAGGTTCACCTCTGGATCCTTTTGTAGAGTACTGTGGTATGGGGGGATCAGTCCAGAAAGCGGCCAAATGGGTACAGAAATGCTCTTCTACATTTCAGAGCTATAGATCGACATGGACTTAAGGCAAAGACTTTTTAAGTCTTTCCTCTTTCCTCCTGCTTCCCCACCCTGGCTGCACAGCCCACAGACAGCCATAGGACACAATTCTGACATATGTTAATAAGGGACAGACTGAGAGAAATAATATCTTAGAAGAAAGTTCCTACAAAATTTAGAATAATCAAGATCAACTATTGGTTTAAAAAATTGGATTGTATAAACATCTTTACTTTCAGCTGAATATTTTGGTTTGCTTTCTCAATATACTTGTGCAATGTAAGTATATGGACACAGTCATACTGGTGGAACATCTTCTGAGGAAGTAGTTTATCTTAATTATGGAAGGCATGCAGCACAACCTAACATAACAATAGAAAATTTATCTAGATTATATAACAGGCCACTGCAAAGTAGTTATGCAATGGCTCATGAGAACGAATTGTTAATTGATTGATTTACAGCTATTCTTCTATTAGTAGCAGATTTTGGGCTAAAAAATAACAATATTTGCAGTTAACCATTTCTTTGACAAGACAACAAAAGAAAATTTTCAGTGGTTTTACTGCTGGTCTCCTTAGACAAAATACTTAATTTTCATTTCAACATCTTAACTTTTTTTTTTTAAATTATATCCAGATATTTTACAATCTAAACATTATTTTAAAATGAAATGCTGGAGAAGATAGTATCTAAGCGTAGTGCATAAACCACATCCTGCACTCTTTTTGGGGAGAGAAAGAAGAGAATTGCTTGCTGAATATGAAATCAGCCCAAGTTCTATTAACTACAGATCAAAAGAAATTAAAAGAGCAAAAATTGTGATTCTCCTGGTATAAACCCTTAAATATGTTCAGCATTTAGTTCTCAGCCTCATCATAAATAACTTACAAAAATCAACAAGTGCATTTTAAATAGGCTGATGTACATTGCATGAATGCTTTATATATCAAGAATATTATGTACAGAAATTGGCAGGAAAAACCTTACAGCTACTCTTAAAGTTTTAATTTATCCCAAGCTATCAAAATATGAATAATTTTTAAATTAACCAATTGTTATCTAACTTGAGCTGTTTCTGAACTGTCAGAGAAAAAAACATTAATCCATTTCTATTTTTTAGATTGGTTTTACTTCTTATAATACATATGAACCAACAAGAAAATCTTACTGGAATATAGGGAGAGGATTTAGATGAAGCAATTTGCTTCACTCTTTCTTACCGAGTTTGCCTGTAAGACATTCACTTTAAAAAATGGTTGTGACTCTACAGCACATCACTCTCAACCTCAGCTATTGAGAATTTCTAGTTACATTTTCGATGGACCATAGATCAAACAAACACAACTTGAAGATGAATTTTGGTTATATTCACTCAAAAGTCATACACAAGTATGTCATGTGGTTAGATAATGAAGAGGGCATTGACCTTATCATCTTTCAGGTCCTCTGGCTATTCCAGACCCTGGTGGCATTCCCAGAGTCTCACTCCAGTGACAGAGCACAACACTGGCCACAGCTGCCTGCCAGGTGTGGCTCCACAGTACATCTGAGTTTGCAACCTGCAAAACTGGATGTTTGCCCTGCGGCTAAAAAAAATTAAGTTTTTTTTTTAAATTAAGTGCAAGTTTTACTACTCACTTTTCATTAATGAGAGGACAGGAATTGGATCAAATCAGTGAAATGACCACACCCTGAAATTTAACCTTCACTTTCAAACTTGCAATTCATCTTAGAAATCCCTCATCTCAGTCTGCTGCCCCAAAGACATCACTTCTTCCCCTTATATTTTACATAGTAATTATTTCTAAATTATTATGAATAAATGAAGATTTTATTTATTTATTTATTGTTCCTTTGGTTTCCATGAACATACACACCTAAGGCATTGGTTTATATACTCTATCTGGTATGTTCCAGCACAGACATTACTGCAGAAATGTCTCTGAATAATTAGGTACAGTGAGTGGGTTATATGTAACCACTGCCAGCTGAGCTCCACACAGAAAGAAATACTGACAAAGACGTATAGAATATTCACAGAAAGTGTTTTGACACCTTCCAGTGCTGGAGAAAGTCATTAAAATCAAGGACACGGTTATCATCTGTGCTACAGTAAAGTCATAAGACTCCCAATGAAGGCTCAAAAGCTGCTGTTCTGGATACAACAAAAACTATAATTGAGTTTCCCAACCATTTTATTCCAAATAAAGAAGTTTAATAAACATGGAAAGAATGAAGCATTGCTATTCTAATGTTTAATTTGATGAACTTCAGTAAAACAAGAGCTTAGCATTTTTGATTTGTCCTTCACTTCAACCAAAAGCAGAGCTCAGTCCTTGTATTTATTCCCCAACTCAGGAAGGAGGCATTGCACTGCACAGCCACATGGCACCTACATCAAATGACTCAATTCACAGCATCAGACCACGGGGCAGGCAATGGGTCTCTCACAACTGGCAGCCTCTACTGACCAGTCCCATTTTGCCGTTTGCTCATTTGGTCTGAGAGCCACTGCTGTCAATCACTTGAAGTACCTCCTCCATCAGAAGTTGTGGTTGAAATTTCATGTAATATAAGTGAAAGGTTTTGGATGCGCACAAAAATCAGGCTAAGCATAGAAGGCCACTAAAAATGGAAACTGCAGCCTTAAATGTTTCCTTTCACCCCTGAAAAAAGATGTCTGGAGGTTTTTTTCTAAATCTCACCATAACTTTCACTTTTTAATAGAATTTCATAAATAAATTATTAGTGCAAAATAATAACATATATATAGGCCTCAGTTGTCCATACTTCTTTCAGGCTAAGAGAAAAAACAAACATGGAAAGTATGGAAATGAACAGCACACATTTGCTCCTATTTTTCTTTTCCTCCAGTCTCCATTACAAATAGCTGATGGTATAAGGAATTCTATAATTCATGGCAAGATGCATGCCAGAACCAGGAAAACAAAGTCACCTGTGAAGTGTCTGCAGGCACAGCAGAGATACAACAAAAGAGAAAAAACTCTCAAAGATTCACCTTGAAAAGTAGTAAGGCAGAGCACTCATCTCCACTGTGGGGAACAAAGAAGAAGCACATTAAACCATCCAAGACACACTGTGGTAGTTAAGAGAATGAAGTTTCTCTGAGAAAGCACATATTTCTGTTTTTAAAATCTTTTATCTTCACACTTTCCCTGTTCAAGATAGTTTTGACAGAATTTTCTAAATTCCCATTGGATTGAAAACAAGAACATATTACAAGTGCAGAGAGAAGTGTCATGAGAATGAGAATGCTTTTCTGAGCATTTGAAGAGAAAAACCAGTTCAAAAAGAGAATAAACAAATTCCTGGTGGACAGCTTAATCAGAGACTATTGACGGCTCCAGCTGGCTCTGGATCAGGGATTCTCTGAGTAGCTGAAGGCTGGAAGCTGGGGAGGTAAAGCAGGGGAAGCATTTGTTGTTAGCGACTGTCCAAGCTAGGATGCTGGACTAGGTCTGGTCCAGTACAGCCATCCTTACAGCCCTGCATTATGCTCCCCAACAAATCTGAGCTGCATCTACTCTCACCCAAAATATCCTGTGTGACAAGCTAGTCCTGGGTGTCTAAGGTAGGTATGGATGCTCTGTAGGAATCATGGCAGCAAAATGACCAACACTACCGGTTCTCTGAATACTACTAAATGCTTACTTGGATGAAGTCTTTGGCAAAGGTTCTTTAACAGCCTCTGGAAAATAATGGTTCTCTTTTTTCTCAACAAAAGCCCATTAAAAAAAGTCTTCATGGTCTGGATTGTTACCAGGCTACCAATGGACTTCTGGTTGCTGTAGCCTAGGCAGATCTTTCTAACAGAAGTAACAGGTAAAAGGGATATTGTTGTAAAACCACCACAGGATATTTTATGTCAGATAGTACTCAAATGTTTGGCACCTCCTTCTTTAAAGTGTTATCTCATTAATGACTAGATTCCAGGTAAAAATTAAGGTAGTCTGTTTTATTTTTAAATGTGTCATAAACAGAGATTCAAAGGCGAAGATGTTTGGGGGAAGAGAAGAAGGGTGTTTCCATCTTCTTAGTATGTGATCCTAAATACAGCTTCACTATAGCTCCTGTAGTATATGTAACTAGTATTTTTACACCCAAGTGTGTCTGTGTCTATTTCAGTTTGGACTGGTTTACTTTATCTGACTCCATGTGTGAACATGCCTTTATTTTATAGAACATGCAATGTCTAGAAGGATTGTTCATTACTTACTCTATAAGATTATAGCAAACAAAGCATTAAAAAACGCACAAACAAAAAAATATCCAAAATGCAAACCTCAAAATCATGAAGATGATCCTGCTCTGTAGATGTACTAGTAAGTGACAGAAGGTACAAACCCTCTGAAGAAACTATCACCAATACCAGGAATAGTAACCTCCTGATTTTGGCCTGTAGTTTTGGCTCATGGAATAACCCAGAAGGTCCTGAGGAGTTTGGCCGCACCCCAGTGGCCTTTGATCACGTGCATATGGACAGCTCTACTGCCCAGAACCTCCACAGCACCACACACAGCAGCTTGTTTGGCCGCCAGCCACACCACTGGCACAGCCCACGCCTTAACACTTGAGAACAACATGCAGGGTAGCACCAGGGTGTATCTGATCTGCCAATCCTGCCCACGGCAGAGTCCCAGAGAATCTGGCCATGATGCTGCCCCGCACTTCCCCAGAACACCCTGTCCTAACAGAATTTGGGGATTTTGGAACTTTTTGCATCAGAGTTAGCGCCTTTCTGCCTAATAGTCTTTAATGGATTGCTCCTCTGCAGATTTATCTCATCACTTTCTCTGCCTGTATAAGAACATTTTGCACCTATACACCCCGTAGCAATAACACAAACAGTTTAACTGCTCCTTAAACAAAAAATACTTTCTTTCACTTATTCTGAAGCTTTTCTCACTACAGAGCAAGATTTGAATGAAATAATTAGAAGTAACAGTGACAGTCATTCTGTTCTGCACACTCTTCATGCTCCCCTCACTCCACTCACCCATCTGCTTCCAAGGCTAAACACACATACTTTACATCTATGCTATTTCATTTATTTTCAAGAGTCTGGTTATTACACTTCACAACAAAATTCTTCCAGTTTTATATTTCTTGCAATGTCACATCAGGATTCCTCCTCTCGGCAATACCAAAGAACCAATCAGACTAGATATAAACAACTGGAATACAGAAAATTATATACAATGAATCAATAAACAATTCTTTTAGGTGATTCCTGTATAGAAACTGAAGGCCACTAAAATACTCTAAAACCAACATGAGAATGATTTGCTCTATATGGGTAAAATTCAGGAGTTAAGTGCTCCAGTGTACAAGAGTTAGAAGCTTTTTGTAAAATATATATATATATGTCCTCTGTTGCTATCAGTGCTAGTCCCAGTGAGGGAAACAAACACATCTGGAAGACCTAAGTGAAGTATAGCTGAAAAAGGCTGAATTCAGTGCCTTGCGTTCAGCAGTGAACAGCTATTTTTGAGGAAGATCCTGCCCCCACCTCTGCAGGTATGGCTAAAGCCCTGCTCACAGAACTAGGGCAAGCCATTGGCATGAAAGGAAAACTATCCTTCTCTTGGCAGGCAGAAACATCCAGCAATGGAGTATTCCAAGTGCAGAAGACTGTTGCATTTTCTTGCTTTACTAGGATCATGAGACAACATGATGCCTCCTCAGAAAAACTTTATTTACGTGGTTCTCCTTATAAATTAACCAGTCTCAATTTTGAAGCCGTGTTGTGGGTTGCAGCTGCTTGTGCACTGCCATCAGGATGAGAACTCTTCTTGCCTATTTAGTGAATTAATCATAAACTACAATTTCATAAAGTACATATGAAACCCTTGGGATGTTAAAAATAGACTGCATGATAAATTTCTCTTTCTGGATTTTTCCATGCTTCTGACTACTAAAAACATGAAGAGAAAATACACAGGAGAGTATCATACATCATTGATGTCAAACTATTAATTAGCAAAGTCTAACTTTTCCGGTGGGAAAGCTGCCCGTAGATTTCAGAGCAGCTTTGCAGGCTAGGAGGACAGGAAGACAGAAGGGGATAACATGCTTTCCCCACGTGTGGAAGCTGCTTAGTAAGAGGATGAAGAGCTCATGCTCAAGGGTCAAAAGGGAGGATGATGTGCCCTGGTCCCAGCCCTCATACTTTGGGTGTTTTGGGGTCTGAGATGTTCTCATTACATGACCCCTGGCACAGGGGATAAGAGGAGACAGAGCAGAAAAAGAAATTAGCTCTAGGATGAAGATTTGAGAAAGGAGGAGGAAGGAAGAAGGAGAGAGAAACTCAGCAGGAACTGATGTACTGTTTTTTTCTCCGGGTACCTTGGCTCTGCTAGAGCATGTTTCAGTGCTCACAGCAGGCTGTCCCAGCAGGTTACATGGACTCCATGCACACCACAGCCTCCTGGGAAGCATCAAGTGCTCCTCTAATTAGGGTGGTGTAAAAGGGGAAGAAAACCCCACGCACTACCACTGGAACTCACACACCTTTGGCTTGAATAGCACCTTATTCCAAGATGCCGGAGAAATGCACATACTTAGCCACAAAGGAGACTAGTAACTAATAAGTGTTTCTCTAACACTAGCAGCACAAATGCCCCCCTTTCCTTCCCCAGGTGCTTTTCAAATGGATGTTTCAAATCAGATATGATCAGGGAAAGAAAGGACAAACCAGGTCAGGAGTTCTAAAAGGTAAATGGCGGAACATTCCTGTTTCCACTGCAACATTCAGTCCTGGTAAAGACAAAGCATTTGAACCCAATAAATTGCAAAACTACTATTTTCTTCTGGAATAGTAGCAGAACAATATAACCATTTTCCAGTAGTTGCCACTGTTTCAAGTGGAATATAAAACCAATATGAAACGAAGTGCAGAACTAATTCTATAAATGCAACCATAATCAGTACAATGCTACATTACCATCACAAATGTAGTAATGCCTTAAAAAGCCTATTTGGGATTTCTTTCTGTCTTACGATAAAATAGCATTATTTGTGCAAGTTGACATCCCAAATTCTCTTCCTTTCCATGAAAAAAACCTGCATAAGTCCCGAAGTATGATGCTGCAAGAGATCAGAAGCTACAGTATTGGCAGTAGTAGTCAATGTGAAGATTTTGAACTACATGTGACGAACGAATGAAATAACCAGTTCAGGTACAGTTCCAAGGCTTGGCTTACAGCCTGCATGGACAGTGTGGTTGTCTGAAACCTTAGCTGTGGTAGGAAACCAGCAACGTGCTGTGTTGAGGCTGCTATTGCCAGTTGATATTGAGCCCCGTGAATCCCAGCACAGGGAAGAAGAGGAGCTCACTATGCTATTATTTCTGTTCATATTGAGCTTTGTTTGGAAGTGTCTGATTCACGCAAGATGTAATAATCGTATAAGAGATGATTGTGCTGCCTGGACAAATCAAAATTTGTACAAATGTGATTCTGCATAACGAAATAACTGATCAATAGCATCAAATACCAATCGATGCTATCAGTAATTCATGTACTCCTCATCTGTGATCTTACCTTCACAGAATCATTTAAGTTTGAGAACACTCTATCCTAAATTATTATGACAAGTTGGCAAAGCTGTGACTAAACAGGTATTAACATAACAAAAGTGCTCGTTATGAGAGCATCAATCTCTAGGTCAACCTAAATAATCCTCCAGTCACTCCAAAGAGACTACCCTAATAAGATGCAAGCAAATCTGGAGTAGGCCTTACTTTTCCTTGCAAGGCTTCCCCTTCTCCATTCTAATGCCTTTTCCTTCTGCATCACACTGAAAGACAGCAGAAATAGCAGCAATGGAACCTTCTACTGGTTTCATTCCCATTAAACTACATGCGAACATAGCAGAAAGAACCCAATTTAAGTTATGCTAAGAAACAGGTTTTCTAAAAGAAGTAAAAAAAAAGTAAAACAAAGCAGAGATACTTCTGTCCTATTTGGCAGGAGAAAGCTGTCTGCCAGTTTCCAGCTCACAGCCCTTGGCTGTTTCCCGGCTGAGACTTCTCCCTAAGGCTGTCCCTGAAATATTCTCATTAAAGAGCACCAGGGAACAGCATGCTCTGCCCCAGGAGGAGGACAAAGGCTAGCCAAATTTGTGACCACTCTGCAGTCATTCCCTGCAGCTATGAAATCCCACTCATCCCCCACTAGGAGCATTTTCAAAGGGACCTGGTCTTCCAGACCTGGAAACTTAAATCGAAAGCAAGTTTAGGAAGAGTCTGGTTCGAGTCCTACCATGAAAGGCTATGTATTTAGGTCCATATAAACAGTTCAACCTTCCCTGCAGAGAGTAAACTAGAATCTGTCACAGGCTGGATACATTATTACAAGGTCCTGAAATTTCTAAGCACTTTCTGATGATGGTGTCTAATACGTAAATTCATTATTTTGCCTCTCTAATGAGTTAAAAGATTGACATTTTTTCAGATGTCAGTGTTTTCCTACGAGGAAATATGGCCTAAACTTTCCCCAAGCGTCTGCTGGGATATCAAAGTGAACATCTTTACCAGAACCAGATATGTACAATTAATAACACAGTTTTTCATTTCCATCTGTTAATCCAACCAAATTTTGTATTTCATTTCTAACACCATTTTCTGGTCAGTAACAACAAGTATGAAGTCTTGTGACACAAAATGTCAAACTGGTGGCATTCATCTGAAGTCAAGAGCAGCAGTAACACTTTTACAGTCTGCTGTGTTTCTCCACACAGAAGCAAACAAACAGCCCAAGGAGAATTTATTTCATCCTGTAACAGGGTGCAGTGGGACCAGCCTTGTATCCAATGAATAAGATCATCGTTCCCATGTCTCTGAAGGAGGATTCAGGATGGGAGATTTGTTGCTGGACTGAACAGGAACAAACATTGTGGCTAAGTCGTATTCCAGCACCTGGGGGAATGGCCTGTGTTTGACCTCCCCATCCTGAAAGGTCAGCAGATTTCTGTGCCATTACCTTGTGTAGTATACCTGCTTCCAACATCAGACCTTGAGGAACAGATTTTGCTGTCTACAACTATTTTATTTTCTGCTGTACTGTTCCTCCAGTCTTTTGTGCTTTCCTGTACTCATGACAGATCCATGTTTTCAGATACTAAACCCATTTTTAAAATAAGGAATGAGATGTAGCTCAAGAATCTCAGCTAATAAATTCTAAGTAATTTCACTGACCTACATTAATCAATGAATTTATAGCCTCCAGCTCAACAGGCAGGTGAATAATTATTTTTATAAAGTAATCTTTAGTGTGTCAGCCTTTTTTTAGTAAAAGCTACCTGTAGAAATCCTATGACACAGGCTTCTCTTACCAGCTTCTCTTAAGAGACCAAACACCTCATTTCCAATATACTGAAATATTACTCCACTGTGAACAATGTCTTCAGCAAATGAGATAGAGAAGTTTCAGTTCTCTTTCTGCCTAACTAAGTCAGATGAGTTTTTGGTGCTACCAGTGAGTGAAGTTTAACTCAACTCTGAAAACCCTTTGATTTTATCTACAGGAAAATGCCAACAGAAGGAAAACATGCCTACCCTCAGTTCGTGCTGAAAAATTAATACTTAGGGAACAGACTCATTGAGAAAGCAGGTATTATATACAGAGATATTTTTCTGTTTATAAGCACTGGTAAAGTATCTGTACGTTATGTGGTTTAAATTATTTTATGCAATTGTTAACTTCTAAGTGTCTGAAGATCTATTTAATCAATCAAAAGCAATCTGATTATTCTCAGTGATTACTTCTCAACCATGGGATGAAATGTAAAAATAAATAAATGACTAATAACAGTGCACAATACAGTGAATTACAGGAAAAAAAAAAGTGTTAACAAAAATTTAGAAGCATGCTCCTGCTTGCAAAGATAAATTCTAAAGTATTTCTTTACAGCTAATATAGTATTTTGCCACTTTTGGAACAACAGCAACTGCATGATAAATTAATATGCATTAATTCCTGTTATTAATTCCTCTTACTAATATGCATTAATTCTGCTTTCTCTTTATAGTAAGAAATGAAAACCAATATAGAGCAGAAGAAAAAACTTTTACTTATCACAAGGGCATAAGTCAGGAGTATGACAATGCTACTCTACAGCAAGAAGGAGTGAGAACTGACCTGTGTTCATTTGAGTTCACACGATGCCTAAGCATCAGCTCTTAAAGCTCCCGATTTTCCTACTGGTCACCCCTTCAGTTACTAACTGAACTGAATGGATCTGCTCTACAGCCCAGAGCAAGAACAAAATCAATAAGATTTGGTAGCATGCATCAATTCTCTGATTGTAAATGTATTTATTTAAAGACAATTTTCCAAAATTAAGTCCAAGTCAGTTAAAATTTGCAAAGTTGCAGTTTGAGAAAACCAAGGACTGTAATTGAATCTTTGGCTTTATAATGAGAACAAGAAAGACAATATTCCAATATGTTATTAATGGACACTTCCGTCCACATTAAGCTGCTTTTTTTTTTTTTCTAACAATATCCCTTACTAATAAGATGCTTGCTTGTCCCTTCTTGACCCTTTTCTCTGTATAGTACCATGGATTACTTATTGGTATTTTAAGTTATATAATTACCCAGTTATCTGAGGAGATTGTAGACAAGAACAACAACAACAACAAAAATCTGTTGTTCCTCAAATTACCTATAGTAACAGCAAACAGCTGTTCGGTTGCCTTTGCTTTCTTCTCTTTTTATTCAGGCTGTTTGCTCTGTAGTGACTAAAATATTTATGTATGCTCCTCTGAAAATCTCAGCCAAAGCAACAGAAAATCATGGTCCCTAGGGAATTTCAATGGACCCTGGATACCTCTCCCAAATGCCTTGGAAAACCTTGCTATTATTTTTTAGAAAATATTATTACTTCCAATTCATCACCTTTTATTAATATATCTGTTTCCTCATTAAACACGGGTAATTTTAGTACCTCACCTTCAATGTGAAAAAAATGAGAATGCTGTTATAAGATCTGTGAACCTATGATTACTGCTGTGATGCTTTTTATTTACGACAGTCAAAGAACACAATCAATGTTCATTCACTGATACATCTGGATATAGTAGCACAGCATTGAAACAGCTGAGCCATATTTCAGAAAAGCACTTATGTTCCGAATTCAGTATTCCAATGTGCAACCCTTAACTGTACATGTGTGAAATTCTCTCTCACAGAAATACACTTCTATTAATTTACTTAGTTTCCATGATAAATGAAGTTAGGTATTCCCTAATTAACTGAATGAAAGGAATTTAGGAAGGCTTTTTTTCTGCTGTTAGTTATTCTCATTTTTACATCTGTTTTCACGGTCGAAATCCTGCTTAATCTGCAAATTACGCATTTCAGGTAATATTTCATGGCAGAAGCAGAGAAAATCGAGTAAATCCTCCATGGCAAATGAAGACTGACTAGCATCTTTGCGAGCAGCCAGCTATCATACACATCTTCCTTGTTAGCATCATGTGAGCTCCTCACTGCTGCCGCTGCCATCCCTGCCGTGTTCCCGGCCTCGAGCTCGCACGCCCAGGAATGCGTTTGCATTCAGCACCCGCGAGATACAGGCTTTGCCAGGGAGGATCTTCAACAACTCTCCCCCCACCCCGCCCCCAGCCCCAGATGCTCCTCTTCCCTCTAGGTGTGTTTTCCTTCCCCAGGCTTCATGCGGCTGCGAGCGCTGCTGTGGCTGCTCCGGGGGCCGGCGCGCCCCTCCCAGCCCCGCGCTGTGACTCAGCATCCCGCAGGCCTTCCTTCGGCTCCGGGAGCCCGCACCGCCTCTGCCCGCAGGCCGGGCATTGCCCGCACCCCCGAGGTTGTGAGCCTTCCCCAGCACGGGAAGGGAGCGCGCTGGGAGGGCGAGCCCCCGGGCATGGGCAGCTGGGGCGCAGCTCCCGCACAAGGAATGCGTTCCCAGACAGACCGGCGGGTTCAAAACTGCCGCTTCAGCCCGATGACTGCTTGGTTTTAGTCGGGCAATACTAACAATGCCCGATCTCCGGTACAGCGTTCTTCCCGGTGATTATTTGGTAATTAACAAGCAAACGCCCACTGTTCACCGAGACAGGGCTCCGTATGTGTTTCTGTGCAAATGGGGCATAAGGACTCAGGGATGCAAAACTGGCCCGCCGGGCGTTAATAGATGCAAATGCAAAACTACAGTGTAAACACAAAATAAAAAGGCATTTACCCAAGGAAGGGTGGCATCCTGTTGTGACTGCCTGTAATGCTTACTGGCAACACCTTGCTCCTTCAGATCTCACAGGTAACAGCTTTCAGGTTTATTAAACTAGCTGTTTCTCAATACTCTGTGACAATATATCTCCTTGAAAATATGGGTATGTCTTCAAGTTACTGAACACAGAAGCTAAAGCATTTGTACTCCTTTTCCAAAATACGAAGATTTACAAGTGCAAAAAATACTAATTATATAGAATTTTTAAGCATTTACTGTAGTAAATAATTTATTTTAAAATGTAATTTAACTTATCTTCTTTTAAAAGGTGGTATCTTTACTGTACATCTATATTAGTTGGACAATTTTCTTGAATATATCAAAAATTGTCTAACGTGCAAATTAAAAAAATGTAGAATGCTTTTAATTTTTTTTTAATTTCCAGAAAATTCCATAATTCGAAATAGCTGTACTTCTATGTAAAATTTTTAAGAGTACATAGTTTTCTGAAGGACAGTAAGGACAGACTTGTCTAGGCACTGAGTGAAAGCCCAGACTTTTATCCAAAATGTAACAGTAAAATCATCTAAGTTATTTACAGGACAGACAAGCAATAGATTCTGGGATGCATTTTCCTGGCACACATTTTACTGTAGCTTGCAAATGTTACAGAAAATGTACAGAAAGAGGGAAAAAGTCAATAAAATTTCATTGTCATTATTCAGTTAGGACCTCTAATGAAATAGATCATGTTATTATATTGATCACCTCAGTGGCTGTCCTGCCCCTCCCCACAACGCAGTCATCTATAGCAGACAAAAATTGATCAGAAATGTACACTCTTGAACAAACTGCAAGATTCAAACACAGTATTTAGTCTCAGCAACATTTAAACCATTTAAAAATAATCAGACTAGTAAGATCTCTGCAGCTATATCCACCTGAGAATCCTGACTCTGCATTCCAGCCCAGGTATGTGAGTCAATGTAACCACACTGCATCATCATAATCCTGTCTCAGCATATTCCCTCTACTGCACTCAAACCCACAAATAAAAAATACCCCTTTTTACCTTAGATGGTGAATTCCTTCTTGTCCTTTTGTTCATAATAACTATTCCAAGTTTGCATATTTGAAAAAATACAAGGATGGTTACACCAATAAACTTGACAATCCTCTCCTGTGGCAGAAAGCAAATTACAAAAAAAAAAAAAAAAAGAAGACTTCAAACTGTGACCTCAGAGCAGAGCACAGCCGTTAGCATCCCTCAGCCAACCTTCAGCAGACAGCAGGTTTAGGCAGCAGGAAAACTGGCTCTGTGCACGGCTGCAAAGCTTTCAAATCAAGCATTCTGTGCTGTAAGCTCAGGGATTTATATCTTCTTAAATAGGCCGTCCCACTCAATGCTGCTTGTGTGCATGAAAATATGAAGCATTTCACTGCAGTCACTTTATGCAAGAAACTACCCCAGTCATCTTTACAATCTCTGTCACTATGCTCTGAGACTAAAGAATGAGGAGAGCATGCATAATTCATGCATTAAAATCTTCTGTGCACTTCCTGCAGCAACTGTTACATCCAGTAATGGGGTATCGATCAGCTCATCGCTAAAACAATTGGGGCTGGGCAATTGCTTTGCTGCAACAAACAATATTCTGTCCAAAACAGGATGCAGACACAGGCTTCCCCCTGCAGCACTCAAGCGTAACTCCAACATACATGGCATGGCATTTACATATTGCAGAGTGTTTAATCTGGACTCTGCATTTCTTTGACCTCCAAAAAATGCTGCGTTATCTGAGCCTTTTATTTGAAGTCTGTCTTCCCTGCAGACTGTTTCTCCTTTAACTCTGTGCAGCATGAGAAAGAAGTATGTTTTCCTAACCCTGTGCTCGAAGCACAGTGAACCTCTGAAAGCACAGGGCAGATGTAAAAAAGCTTTCTGCCCCATGACACATTCTTGGCCCCATACACACCTGAACCATGTTTGTACCAGGAAACAAGTCCATTCTCATTTGAATCCTTTTGTTAGAGTGCATATATTATATTCTCTCTGCATAGACACACATAGATACATCATTTTTGTCTAGCGCAACTCACATAATTTGTACCTGCAAGATCAATTAAAAAACGTCCCAGAGTTTCCACTTCTTCCCACAGACCTGAACATCTCCCAGCCTTTTCAGCATGCTCGTTTTTCTTGCACCCCTGTCATTTAAACAAGCTTCATCAACTGTATATCAACCCTGTCTTCAGCCCCTGTGTTCAGCAGCCTCTGGGCATTCCCAGCCTCTGACTGCCACGTGCTTCTCCTCCCATACACAGGAAAACCACAACTGCCACTGTTTCATCAGAAAAAGATGACAGAAGGGAAGATGGACAAAAGGAAAACATACACTCATGACTGAGGTGAAACTCCAAAGCAGTATTTAAAAATAAAATAACAAGGATCTTTGATTACCCTGGTGTTGTCAAGCAGTACAGTCACTGGTGTGTGAACCACACAGACCTGTAGTTTCCCAAAAGCCATGGAATTATTCCTGACCCTTGACAGAGTTTGGGTCTGATCTTTAATCACTAAAATACATCATCATCACTAAAATAAAGAACTCTTATTGAGGTTTGTTAAAAGATATTCAAGAGGTTAGTTAGACTTATAATAATTATTTATTTCTGGCAAGAAAAAAATCTCTACGGAACTGCAGCACGAACAGAGACACTCATATATCGATAAAAACCTAAATCTGGGCTAAACTATCAACTCTTCTGCAATTGTACACATTCAGAGTCCTCCCAAGTAAGTTAATGGAAAATTGTCTGGAGCAAGCAGGATTTGGCATACAGTGTGGAAATCTGAATGAATGGAGGCTTTTTCAGCAGAAATTTGGGAAGTTTTCCTTTGTTCATCTCTCTCCAAAGCAATCACCTTTCAGTACATCCAGTGCCTACTGCTTTCCTTTATGCTAAGGCATGCCCATACATTTCAGTGGGCTGGCAAATGTGTCGCCAAGAAATTCCTGTATGTCTATCTGGTACCTCCATTCTCAACAGCTAGCAGGACTATAATATAACAGCAGGAAATCTCTACTTTGGCATACATCAAAATCAGCAGTTTAGTTTGTCACATTCTTCATCCATTACTATCCTGAGTGCTGGGTCACAAAAATCTGACAAGCATTAAGCTGGAAGTTACAAGTCGTACCAGAAAATTTGATGTTGTGCACCTGACTGCCAAATTGATCAGATTAGAATGGGAATAAACCTCAGAGAGATAAGATTTGTGTCCCAGGTCATGCAATCTCCATGAGTTCACTCAGGTCTTACTCTAATGAGTTCTAAGTGGGAAGTTTACTGAGAAAAGAATGCTCATGTAGGCACTGCAGACTAGTTCATCCTGCACTTACCATTACAGTGGACATCTCTCACTTCTTGCTATGTTGGGAGTGTGCTCCAGATAGATGTCTAAATTTGGACAGATAGCAGCACATGCCTATGCAAGAGTAAGATGCCCATTCTTTGTCAGAAATCTGTCAGAACCTGTTCAGCTCTTGTGGTCTATTTTAAGGGCAAGTTGAATCATTCTTATGTTTGTGGACTCTGTCGATTAGATTTCTGCCAGTTAGGATCAGACTGAGAGCATGCCAATCATACGTACACCACTCAATTTAGACATTTCAATCTGCCACTGTATCTCCCTTCATGTGGTTTAACAAGAATATTTCCTGGACACAAGGCAGAAGACATGGTAATTTTGGTAACATGATCACTTTGTCATATTCTACTCTCCTCATTCAAGCTGTGTTTGGGATTTCTTAAAGAAAATTATCAATGCCTAAACCTGATTTTATAAGTAAATGCCATGACACAAATGCCATATTGGACAGTTCTGTCCAGAATATGAATTTTGATCATTAACTCAGAAAGAAACTAACTTTACACATTTTATTATAAGATAAGGTTAAATTACTCATTGAATTCAGAAGTTTGAAATGGAAAACATCTCCATGTGATTGTCATTGGTATTGTAATACACCAGTTAAATATTTGTGTAGAAAAAGACATTGTTAAAATGTCCGCAATACTTGCCTTGTATGTAATATGATGGGTTCCTCAAAGGAAGACTTAGAAATTCTGGAGAATAAAGTAAGTCTTCCAAATATCAGAGAATTTCATAAGAAGAACAAACAACACAAATAGAAACTGGTACACTTTCTTTGGAAAATAAAAAACATAAGAAGAGTTTTACAATTTAGAAGTGTAAGAGCTAGAAACTGGACAAATTAGCATTTTCTTGAAGATATTGGTGTCAGCAAGCACAGATATGAGTGTTACAGGTGCATTTCATTACAGTCTAGGTATTTCATTGTGTTAGGCATGCATCCCAAAAAAATCTGACAATCCATGCTGACAGAAGCTGTGACAATCTGACAATCTATGCTGATTGCCTTCTCCATGTATTTAATTGTATTTTTAGCATTCCCTGATTTGCTAATGATGAAAGGAGATAACGAAAATGCCCTGCTCTCCTTACTTTATTCCTCCTGTTCTACACTTCTCATGTAAATGAGATATTCCCACTTTTACTATGCCTAGATAGAAGTCAGAAACCCACAAGAAAAACCACAACGATTTATCCTTCATCATGAAAACCAGTTCTTGTACAATACACACAGCCTCCCAACCCTCCTGGTAAATTACCCTTGCAAAGTAGAAACTCCAGAGTTGGGAACTTTCTCTTCAATTTGGAATGGGAAAGTACTCATGGCATGTAAGGTTTTAAGACATGATACACAGCGGACTGTCAGGTACTCTCAATTACAGGATCCCATTTCTAGCGGAGTATATTCTGAGACCACAAAACCATTTAATGCAGCCACTTCTTATAGACATCTTACAAATCTTCATTTTATTTCAGTAATTAGTTTTTCAAATTCCTGTTTCATGCACCTCTTTCTATTATTCATTCGCTATTCTCCCTTACTACAGTCTAACCTCAGCCTTGATTTATAGAATCATACAAACATTTAGGTTGAAAGATCCTTGAGATCAAATCCAACCATTAACCTAGCACTTCCAAGTCCACCACTAAACCATGTCCTTAAGAACCACCTCTCACCATCATCTTCCTCTTCCTCCATTGAGCAAAGCCCATCTTTCACAACAAATTAATTCTGTTCTCCTTCACACTTTCTAGGTATAAATCTTTTATTCTATCATTAATTTATAACATCCATGACCATCATTTCAACTCCAGTGCTCAAATCCTCCTGTTTCTACTTCTCTTTCCACATGCCTATTTCTCCAACAGAAATAATGGCATAACAGACAGACATAATAGCAATTTGATTTTTTCTTCTTCCTTTGCTTTCTCTTCCTTTCCTTACATCCTTGAAGCACAGAAAATGGTTGTGCTCAATCCTTCTATTTGTTCCACTCTCCTTAGAGCCACAGCCATTTCAGAGTTTCCCAGTCCTTCAGAAACTCATTTCCCCACTCCTGCTTCATTCTCTTCCCCTTCTCACCACTTTGTCCTTTCACAAAGGCAAAAACACCCTAGTGTTTCCCTTAGCCACCAGTACATCTTCCTGATTTCTTGCTGCTCCTTAATAGCTTTAAACTACTGTGTGAAGTTTCTCTATTCCTTTCCTGATGGCTCTTACCTTTTGCATTCAAAATGTGCAAACAGAGCTCTTTAAATCTCTTACCATTTGCAGTTATACAGGCCTCAGGAAATGGGGTCATTTTTCATTCTTCCTGACATGCCAACAGTTTTTCATGTTTAGGAGTTTTTACTTCTGATGTTTTGGCTGCCTTGGCACAGTCTTATCCTGATGTCCCTAATTGTTGCTCTAGATGCCATTCAAAGGAACAAATTCATTGTTCCTTCTATGCTTTCTGGAGAATTTTTTGGTCTTTTTTCCTCCTAAAACTTTCAATCTCATTTATAAATTGACATCTCAATGTCAATTACTATCTCCTCTTTAGATGCTGCACCTCTACTTCAATACTACCTCATTCTTTTCAAACTGCTATCTCAGACAGTATTTCTGATACTGTAAATTCAGCATCAGCTTAGGCTCCATATAGACAAACTAGGGTTTTCATTACCCACCCCCACAAACTCATTCTGCCAGATCCTTTCTGAATCACTGTGCACAGTCTGAATGTTATCTCTAACCCAGATTGTCCTTAGATCATTAAATCCAGACTTGCAGAATCTTTCTGCATAATATTGCTCATATACAATCTATCAATATACACTTAATTAATACCCTTGTCCAGATTCTCAGAATTTCAGAGATGATTTAATTAAATTAATCCAAAGTCTCATCCTCTGGCCTGAACAAACATAGCACCTAATCAGAGTGCTGCTGAGAAGACCATTCTTCTGGTACACCACTCTGAGTGCGTAATTTCTCTCCTTGCCTCCACTTCTGGTTTGGTATATCAAATAAAGGCAATTTCACATTGGTTCCATGGACCACTCTCATTATTATTCTCACTTGGTACTGAACAGCCAACTTACAATTAGTCTTCAAGTTATTTTTCATTATCTCCTTGTTAAATTCTCAGTGAAGCACTTCTATGCTTCTTCCCATTACACTTCATACTTTGGAAGATCTCTGCAACACCTGCAAAGTTACTGCATTGCCCTCCTTCAAATCCTTTCTTAAATCTTGTTTGCTATGATAATTGCAAATTAAATTAACAGCATGTAGGCTGCTCTGGAAAGCTGAGACCACTTTCCTCAATGGCTGATTTTCTTTCTGTTCCTTTGCCTCAGATGTTCCCCATCTGTCTTTGCCTCTTATGTTATACTTCCACTCATAACTAATATGAGTAATCCTCACTGGGAGAGGGACAGACTTCTCGTTTGTTCAAAGGGATCTCTCTCTGATGACTCTGACTTTTCAGCACTACAGTAATGGAAAGTACCAGAGGGCACAGAACAGCAGGAATTTAACTGTGACTATCTCATAGAACCTGTGGAGTCAGGAGTAGAATTTGAGCAGGCCCCCAATTCCTACAGAGAAGTCATACAAGGATGAACAAAATAAAGACTGCCAGTTCAGTAATTTATCTGAAAATGTGACTTTGTTCTTCTATAGACCACTTTGCTACCAATACCTAAACATGTTCCACAACAAAAAAACTTTTTCTGCTGTACTAAGTTAGTGTCCCGAGATGTCAAAAATACTAATTATATTAAAATGCTTTCTTTACTCATTATTCTGAATCATGACATTTAATACAATTATATAAATTGCATGCCAATATGATTGTCCCTGTTACATATACTATACTGTACTCTGTAATATATCACAGGTTTAAAATATCATACTATTTAAGAATAGTTATATTATAAAATAAAATAAGAATAAAAGTAGATAATAACCATAGTTATTGGTATAATAGACTACAGACTACTACATGTATCGACCATATCTAAAATGTAGAAGAGATTCTATATGTACTGAGAAAAATGCCACTCCAAATGTCCCAAGAGCTCCAAGAGCTAGTGACAGATACAGAGTTGTAGAGCGTACAACTTTCATGTTCTCCTAGGCCTTTGCTCTCAAACAGCAACAAAGGCTGTATCCAAGATAACACACAAAACTTCCCTCCAAATGGTTTACAATGTTTACAGAGTGATTTACTTCAAATCACTGCTGATCCAAAACTAGCATCAAGAGCAGCATGACTTGCTGCAGTATATTCCTCTACAGACTGTCTGTAACACTAATGGGAAAATTCTCTCCTTCAGGCCTTCTCTTCACATGTTTTTTTGGTCATATCATTGTCCTTGGGCCAGCTGCCCAACCCCTACAGCAACTGAACCCCTTCATACATTTTGAGCTTAAGAAACAATCTGTTTGATATGTTTTTTTCCTGTATCTTTGCTGGTTTTGCTCTCTACTATGCATGCTTCCTCTATTATGTTCCTGACCTCTGGATTGATTGTTCTATCTGTCATTAGTTAAGAACTCCCTTCATTTGCTTTATTGGTCATCACAGAAACAACTTACATCACTGGATAAACAACACAAGCCTATGCTTGACCCAGCAGCAATTTGCTGTTGGGCTGCCTGGCAATAAAGCCAGACTTCTTCCCATATCCTCATCCAAAGACCTACAAAAATTCAGGGTACACCACAGGAATCAACTGAATTATGTGTCATGGTGAAAAGTAGAAAAAGCCAAGTATCCATTACTGCGAGCAGAAATTCAGGGCCACTGCCTGTGCAGAGCATAGCACCAAGTTCAGGGCTGCCAGCTCTTTTTAAGCATGAAGCTCAAGCCAATAAATGTTTCCAGCTGACTGAAATGCCTTAATGACAAGCCTTTTACCATACAAACAAGAGACAAACTGATGCATCCAAACGTCTTGCTGGGGCTGCTCTGAAAAGGGTTGGGTGGCAGGGGGCCACTGGGTGGCCAGGGGCCACTGGCAGCCCTCGCCTCGGAGGCACAAGCCCATGGCCCCTGAACAAGCAGTTTGGGGCTGGGCTGACGGCAGCCAGGGCAGCCATGGATCCGGATCACTGGACAAGACCACTGCAACAGGCCAGGCCTGAGGTCCTCCCCAGAGCACAGCACGTGTCAGAGGGGTGAGACTGAAATCATGACAGTGCCCATTGTGCCCACTCTGCCTCTGTCTGCTGCAGCACAGTGCTCAGCTGAATGCACCCTGCCAACTCCAGAAATGTGGGGAACAGCATGGTCTCGATTCAGAGATCTTGCTGCCCTGGTGCCCTGAAAAACTGTTTCAGACGCCAAACCACAGAAATACCAACTTATTGCAAAATGAATAATTCTCTGCAAATGAATACTCATAAAAAAGTACACGACAGTCAAGGCACTTTCTCCTGCTCACTTTGAAATCTGCACATTTGGATTTTTATCTGTTTTCTACTCAGTCTGCAAACTCAGAGAGAGCATATTATATAGCTGCTTTTTAGAGTGGACTGCTGTCCTTGTCATTGCACTGATGGAGGAAATAAGGGTGCCTTTTCCCACAACGAATCACTAGAATGCTAGAAGAAATATATGATTTGCCCATTTAATATTACTCCATTCCCTACTAGTTCTTCATGTCACACCACAATTTCGAATGAAGAAAATGTCCCCATTGTCTGATTCCTAATAAGCAGCATAAGATAGCATTTGGCTGCACGAAAATCACAGGAAAACTGAAATGGGAGGCCAGTATCTAATCTTCATCCTCATGTCAGACGTACTTCCCAGTCAGTACCACCAAGTGTTTTCAAACGCAGGTCAACCAAGGTCAGTAGTTTGCCAGTAAAGAAGCAAAAGTGACACAAAATAGACAGAAAGCCTCCTACTTCTGTTCCACCAACAGCCTGCCTTGTCAGTGACAATCATCCTCTGCTATTCACCACCAGCCCTTTCTCCTCTTTGCCAGAGAATGGCTTTTGACTCTTTCATCTATATTTGTTCACAGTTCTCTGAATCAACAGCTCCATCATACAGCACACAGCACTAGCTCTGTCTGACTAGAGAGAAAATAAACATAAAAATACAAATAGAGAAAATAAGTTCTTCTCATCTTGGGAACAACTATGTTCCTCCAAATAAAAACCAAATCAGACATTTGGGTTCTCCTAGGAAGGATCTTCCCTTGCAATAATATGCATTCCCAAATCAAGGAACAATCATGTTTCTAATCTTCCACTTTCTCCTTAGAAATGCACTGTGAGAAATTGCTAACTGCAAGTGAAGAGACAATATGAAACGAGGAGTTCTAAATATCATAGATTGCAGGGGGAATAGCCTAGCAATTAATTGAAGTAGAAAACTCTGTTATCAGTGAGAATTTAGTGGAAAATCAATTAAATATGTAAATTCTCACCTTTGGGGGAAAACACAAAACTAAGCCAGACCAGGATTATAAATTCTATAAAAAGTGGGACTAACAAGCCCTCTTTCCTTTAACCCTTATTTCTAACCTGTACCAATGCAATTGGTTTACGTGACTTTTTACTTCCTCCTCCCCAAACTGTAATCCTGCATAAAATTTGAGGGGTTTTATGTGATTTTTTTTTTCAACAAAAGGCAGATTTCACCAGCACATACAGAATAGGCTGTATCCACTGGGTGATGCTGAAATCTGAATGAACAGACTAATGTCTAAAAGTTTGTCTGAACTGACAAAGGAATAGCAGACAGCACTTTGTGAGAAGCACAACATACGATATGAACTACAAAACATAAGGGGTTGCGACTGCCCCATAGGTTATGCAAGCTCTTTTGCTTTAGAAGAAGCTAAAGCAATGCTATTAAAACCAAATTCCCAACTGGGAATTCCTTCTTTGAGGAAGTATGAGCTCAATTTCTAGTCCTAAAGTGAAATGCTACCATGAGATACACTGTGGGAAGTTTGTTTATGAATGAGTAAACAGTTAGTAAATAAAAAACAAATAAAGGGTACTTCTGAAAGGGTGTGGTCTATTTCTGAAAGAATAATACTTTTTGGTCCAATGACTGCAACATCGCAGTTTACTTGATTTTAGCAGCAAAAATCAAAACAAAAAATGATTATGCAGTATCACAAATACATCTTTTGTACACATGTAAATGTTCACCAACTTTTTAAATACACACAAATTAAGCTAACCATTTACAAAACCTTAAGCAATTTAATGGAAAAGAAGTATTTCTAGTCATTGGCCAGTGGTTTTTTCTGACATAGTTCCAAGACAAAACGTGTTTATTTATACGGTCAAGGATGGGCTGAAGAACAGCAACATTCTCCTGCAGTTTACAGAGACACTCACATGTCTACGCTGAAGTGTGGATGGTCCTGTGAAGATAAATTAAAGAAAATTTTCCAAAAGTTCTTTCCATTACTGAGGTCTGCAAAAACGAACAGCAGCTCCTTGACAAATGCAGGAAATATTCCATAAGAGTTGAATCACCATATAAGCCTAAACACTATGCCTCATGGGATGCAGAAGTTAAAAAACAGTCAAAAAAACCCCAAAACAGTTAAATTACTGCCTTTTTGTTGTTCTCCATCTGACTAGTGAGATGAATCATTGAAATTTAGCTCTCTGGGCCTTTGAGCTGACAGAAGTTGCCTGTTAATTTTTTATTTGTTTTACAGTTGAGACAGGCATACGGAGACTTTTTTCTTTTTTAAGAAAAATGCGCAGCATGTTTCAAAGGAAAGGAAACTGCAGTGAACAGCTTAATGGACATGGACAGTAACCCGCCCTAAGTGTCTGTGAAGGAATATAGCAACATAAATAAAAAGTACAAGTATGCAAGTCTTCCAGCTACCCCGCATGAAAACTTTAACTTCTGAAGAATATGAGAAGATACTATCCTTTTGTGTTAGCTTAATTGAGTGTTTGGGGGCTATAATTTTAAGGGTTTACAAAAAGTGATGGACTCCATTCTGTACACAAAGCTTTTATTTACAGCAGCAGCAGAAGCTATGGGTACTGACAAACAATGAATCTATGGCCAAATCCAGAAATAAATTGCAAATATACCATCTGGCACGTAAGATTTAACTAAATGTGACTGATTCAGCCCACCTGTTCTGGGAAGTTTCATTATATTGAAGTTTCACCCAATTTCTCATAGAATTTATTCATTTCTTTCAAGCATGAGGATGGTCTCAAATAAAACAACTGCAGGCATACAACTTTAAAAATAAAAGACAGTATTTATCCATTAGAGAATTAAATATAAATGCATTTAGTGACCTCTAAAGAGCAAGTTAAGCTAGTCTTGAACTAGATTAAATATTTAAATGTGATATTGGCCACACTCCAATTCTTCACCTTGTTTTCAGTGCACTTTCTGCCAAAAAGCATGTAAAAGGTTTTGTTCCTATCAGATTGAATAATATTCTAAGATAACCTGACAATGAAGGACAGGAATCTTCTAAACAATTCAATTTTGATCTTACCAGTGTATTTCCAGACCACTGATATGTTATCACATCTCAAAAAGCTCATAGTCTTTTGCAATAGGAACACTGAATTTGATATATGTCTCTTACCAGAATCTTCCTCTTATTTCCTAATACAAAACAGAATTGTTGCTGTGCTGCACAAAACATGGAGCACAAATTAGTGACATTTAAATGACTATGCAAGCTTATATACTGTTGCCAGAGCTTGAAAAATCATTTTTCTAACCCACAGGCTCCAATTTTGCTATAGAACTACTGGCAGTTTCTATAAACTTCAGCAGGACTGCAGGGTTATGTTTGTTTCGTAGTAGCTAGTTATGTTTACGACAAAAGCATACAAAGACATCTGCTATCTCCATTAAAACAAGCTGAGATATCAATGAATACCACTGTTGCTTTAAATGAAAACATAACTGGGGCTACCGATGGGAGGGAACAAAAACACTTTTTGCTGACATCTATCTAAGGCGGGATGGAGGAGGTGGGTTTGCACCAGCAGGCAGTAAACACTGTCCTGCATCATGTGCAGTGACTACGCTGCTCTGACAAAAATATGTGTATGGGAAACCCTGCATGGAGATCAACACAGTCAAAACCAAACCCTATGAAACTCCCCAATGGCAGAGCTTTCACTGGCTCTGCTATCTCCTCTTCTAGTTCCTCAGTGATGCATGTGTATCTTAAATGATTTACAGTAAAAATACTGTACATAGTTTATTCTCTAGAGGGCTGACATAATTGAGTCAGCTGCCTGTAGTTTTGTTGCACATGGAATCTGGGGCCTTCAGAATGGGAGGGAGTGAAAGAGCATGACTTTTCCATAGGCTTTGCTCCCCAAGCTCAACCAACTCTCACGGTGCTCTCTGACTCCCCGGAGAGCCTCTGTCCCAGGATGTCACCCACCCAGAAGCTGCCTGCCATGCAGTGTGTGGTTAGCTGCTGCAGTGGGGTATATCAAGCTGGGACCGTGTAGTCCAAGGCAAGTAGGAAATCCCAGACTGGATCAGGAACTTCCTTGAAGCAAGAGAGGAGCAGATCTGGTAACAAAATCAGGAGCAACAGAGGAAACTGCATACTTGTTTCACCATATCAGAGGAAAAAGCCAGCTCTGCAAGGGCACAGTGGGAGTGATGGGTATTCAAAGCCTTTTATTTTTATGTGTTTACCTACAGCTTTTCTCATTTAAATTCCAGTTTATCAATTTGTTTTGTAATGAAACTACCTTATAAATCCCATTTGGTCTATTTGAGTAAGTCATCAGATAGGAAAAAGGTAAACCTCTGTTACTTCTCTTACCTCTGTTCTCCAAACAAACACAATCTTGTCACATAAATGGATTAAAAAAAAATCCTCTGACTTCTCAGTCCATCTTTCTGTTATCAAGGAACACCTCTCAAAATGTAAATATGCTTGATGCTTTGTTCAGTGTGATATATAGTCTCATCAAAAAAAAGAAGTCTGAAACTACTATTAGAGGGAACCAACAACCAGTATCAAATGCTCGCAGTTGTGGGACCTGTCAGAAAGATGGCACAAACAAGACTTTATTTGTCACTACATTAAGACCAGAGAACAAATGCATCAGAGACAAACTGGAGAAAATACGTGTCTTCTACAGCTCTCTCTTCAGTGCTGCAATGTGTTTAGAAAGTACCTACAGTGTTCATTATAAAAGAATTCCTCAAAAATATGTCTAGACATAGGGCAGTACAAGTAGTTGTAACATTGCCCTGTGGTAGTCTTTGCCCATCTTATCAAGCCAGGTCACTTTTCTGGGTTTTCCTCTGAAGATTCAGACTCCTACCACTTTTAGGGAAAAAAAACCTAAACCAACAAAGCAACACAACACACACCAAACAAACAAAAACCCAGCTAAAACCTAGTTGCATCTCCAACTTTTGTGGTTCTCTATTCCTTGCCCACTTCTGTCTCTGCGTGGTACTACAACACATGACATTCACTTCACATGTGACTCCAGCCAGTCACATTCTCCATGTCCTTTCCAGCTTTCCTTACACCACAGCATTAAGCTTCTCTTGGTCACCAATCATCCCCAGACTGGGAGCACTGCTGGTGTGGGAAGCTGAGGTGTAGGACTTGTGATCAGAACTGGGGCACCCAAGGCAGGCATCCAAGCCTTGGACTTTATCAGAATCTGCTGCTAGGAGAAAAAGCTTCAGCTCCACATCATCCAACTGGATGAGGAAAAGAAGATGAGTTATCCTGGCTGCTGACATCCAGAAGTTCCCTTGTAATTCTCCTAGGCTTATTAAAATTAAAGTTAAAAAAGACTACTAAGTTTCATTCCATACAAGCAAAATGAGACCTTCTCTGAAGTGCTTCAGCATTCAAAATTGCCACTGACAGAAATGGACACTTGCAGTATCACCATAAAGACTCTTCCCTGAATGTTTATCACAATGGAGAGTCAAGAATCAACAATGCATAAACCACCAGGAAAGATCGTGTGTTAGTGCTACCACTTCTCTTCAATATTCACCTCAATGAGCTGTAGAAATGCTCACAGAAAAGTAAAACAGCTTGTCAAAATGACCCAGCCTTGGTTTTGTCACTATGTAAAGTCATTTTTATTCTCAAATTCTCCTTTTCACCGACACAAAGACCTAGATCTAAGATACATTAGAAGGTTAGTAACTTCTCGGTGTCTGCTGCTTTTCTTCCTAGATTTGAAAAGGAAAACTTTAACCTTTTAGAGGTCAACTCAGACTGCTCAGACTTTCTTGCTTTCCTCTACAGGAAAAATTTTGAAGATCCATTACCTATTCCCATGTGATCAAAACAGTCCACCTCTAAGTCACAAAGGATTTATCTTTACCAGAAATAGTAATAATTATCAGTAAGCAAGAAAGTAAAAAAATTGCATTAAGATTGCTAAGGCACATTTATGAAATACTGGAACCAATGTTCTAATTCCTATACGCGGTTAGATTCACAGGGGAATTTACACAGTAATACTATTCATTAATAATTATTGCTATAATTCCCTTATTATGGTGATCAAGGAAGCTTTCATTTGAAAGAGGTAACAGTCATCTGGGCCCCAATCCAGCAAAACACTTTAAAATGCTAATTTTCATAATAAAAATAACCAACTGGATTTGAACAGGACTGACATGTTTAAGATAATCTTGGCTTTGTCAAGCCTATAATGGGAAAATCAAGTAGAAATATTATAAAAGTAGTCCATTAAATCCTGCCAGAACTTTGCCTCAATAGTACACCATTATCATACATTCTCCAAGGAGCTGCTTTCTTCTAGGAGACTACGAAGTAAAATGAAGAACCTTTATCGGAACTAATTTAGAAGACAAAGATCCATTATGCAGCCAAGGACCCTTAAAACAAACATACAGCAAAGAGCCAGATGATCACAAGATACATATCTGGTACTTAAGGCCAAGATTTAAGTGTCTGACCTGAAGCCAAACTCCGAACCAGGTCTTCCATATCTGATTTTGAAATGTGAGGGGTTTTTTTATTTATTCACATTCTCCAATAAGCAGTTGCACAAGCTCCTTCAGAAACAAAGACCTGGGGTAGGTAACTGGGTGCTCAGTTGTAATTTATGGAAGAAAAGGAAGAAACACAGGAACACATTTTATTTAACATCTTGGTGACATCTGCCTTTGGACTGGATAGGAGCTGATCACAGTAGTTATGGACAAACTGCCAAGCCTCTGCAATCTTTCTGGGGAATAGATCAAGACTAACCCTGGAGAGAAAGACAAGAATTTTTGTGGACAAAAAGCTCAGTATAACCCAGAAATGTGCACTTGCAGCCCAGAAAGCCAAACATATCCTGGGTTGCATCAAAAATAGGCATGAAAAGCAGACCAAGTGAGGTGACTCTGCCCCTATACTCTGCTCAGTTAAGACCCCTGCTAGAGTACCGTGTCCAGCTCGGGGACCCCAACACAAAAAGGACGTGGACCTGTTGGAGTTGAGAGAAGGGCCACTTAAATGATCACAGAGCTGGAACAGCTCTCCTATGAAGACAGGCTGAGAGAGTTGGGGCTATTCAGCCCTGAAACTAGAAGACTCCGGGGACACCTTATAGTCCTTTCCAGTATCTAAAGGTACTCACAAGAAAGCAGGAAAGGGACTTTTCACAAGGGGATTTTAGGGAGAAATTCTTTACTGTGATGGTGGTGAGACACTGGCACAGGTTGCCCAGAGAAGCTGTGGATGCCCCATGCCTGGAAGTGTTCAATGTCAGATTGTACGTGACTCTATAACTTCCTCTAGTGGAAGGTGTCCCTGCCAAAGGCAGGGGAGTTGGAACTAGATGATCTTTAAAGTCCCCCCACAAGCCATTTTGTGATTGTATGAAGGGACCCAAGCCCTTTTATCTTACCAGATGCAGAGTGCCTGCCTCTAAGGCTGCGAGCTTGTCACAGCATGTTAAGACTCTAAAAAGCTACCTACCCATCTGCTTGAAAGAAGCAGTGCACCTCTTCAGAGTCCCCTATGGATATATGTTCTCTTTTGACCAAAGACTTCCTTCAGTACACTAGAAATTTACAAAACATCACCAGTCATAGTGTTCAGCCTTAAATTTAAACAAGGCTTTTTGGAAGCACAGACCTTCCCTTTTTTTTTTTTTCCCACCAACCAGGAAAGCAGTAGTGGTCAAGGAAGAGTGTCTTTGAATTTCTATAATAAAATCTAATCTGCATTTAGCTGCAGCAGAATGAATTTTGAAGAACCCAAGTAAATTGTCTGCCATTTTTGAGAATAACATGAGCCACTGGCTGCCTTTTTATTCCACAACGCCTGATCATGCTCTCCTTTTACTTTTTTTCTTTTGCTCTTATTTCAGACCAATTATATTCTCTGGTTATATATTTAAACATTTAATTTAATGCATAGAGTCCAGTGAATTCATCACCATTATCTGATAATAAAACCTCTCCCTATGACTCTTGGCTCTTGCCCTCTGGTAAGCAGAGATTTCTCCTTCTAAATGAATTCTGCATAATTAGGAATGAAACACAACAAGAAGTTTCACATAAAATCACATTTCAAATGCTTCATTCACGTTGCAGATGCTTTTATAATGTAACCTACCAAATTTTAAGTGCGGGTTCCTACCTCTCTTCTCCTCTCCCTGAGCAGCCAGTGGCCAGTAGGTTCTACTCCAGTGTACACAGCATTTGGAGACACCCATTTCCCATCTCTCCATCCACTTCCTATTTGTATAACACATGTTGATGGGTTTCAACATTACGGACTTAAAACCTTTCATTTCAAATCATACCACCTCCCTCTGCTTATCCAGAGCATAAAGAACAACCAGAAAAAAAGGACATCATATTGAAGAGGCAGAAAACGAGGAGAAGATGTAAAGGCCATTTTAAGGTTTACATGTTGTGTGATGTTTCAAGTCTATTAAATATAGCTCAGTACCAGAAAATACGATTATATATATCATTAACTGTACTAAAACAAATTATATTTGAGTTTCTGAAAAGAGAGTGCACTGCTAGTGGAACATAAGTGGATTGCCTGACTCATTCAGGTTGAAGGTGGTTTCAGAAACCAAATGGAATAAAAGCAAAAATCCCCTAACATTAGTGAAGAATTAGTGAAGAACATTTCACTAATTATATGCACTTCTACACAGCTCCCAAACCTGAGGCAAATGCTTTACAAACAGGGTGACCGTCTAGGTTTTGAAGTTTATCTGTATGGCATGTACCCAGCTAGCTCTAGAAGCAGCAGCAGGTGACCTGTCCCCAGCCTGCTGGGAGAGCCCAATATCTGATGTGGTTGCTGTGCTACAAGTTCACATAACAGTCCTTCCCACACCTGCACCAGCGGCACAAACATATCACACATCTTGAACGTGCCACGGCAGTGTATAGGCTGGCTCACACAAAACAAACTATATTCCCTGGTTTATGACTATGTTGACATTATATGCCATACTCCACCTATGTCCTGGTTTGAGATTATACCTGAATGATAACTCCTCTTTACTGCCTTTTCTTCTTCCCCTGTTCTCTTGAGGTGCATCACTTTCCTAACAAATGAAGGCTAGAAAGAAGCCATGCTGTATTTAAGGAGATCCTCTAAATTAAAAGTTTGACAGGTGAGGACTGTTGGAGTGTGCATGTATCCTAAGATAAGGATTTTGGAGTATACCACAGATGGCATAACTACTGCAGGTATCCAAAGCTTAGCTTAATCTACTCCAACATCCGAGGAGCAGCAACTCAGAGCCTAGAGAGAAAAATGTTTGGATTTCCTCAATGAACACCTTTGTCCTTGACCTGTTCTAACTTTATGCCCTTAAACACAAAGAAATGTAATCCTCTTGTCCTCTATCAGGGCTATCAATAATCTTTGGCTGTTCTTTGAAATTTTGTTAACTTCTTCAGATATCATAAGCTGTGGTGATAATGCCAATAAATAATTTTGCAAAATATGTTTCCTTTTATTAATTTTTTAATACTTTTGAAATAATGATTACTATGTCACTTCTTTATTAATATTATTCGAAAAATTATGTGGAACTTTATACACAGATGGTCAGCTTTGGTTAATCTAATTGTAGTTCTCCAATTCTACCTTCAGTGGAAGTATTTCATCCGCAAAATGAACTGTCCTAAACAATTAGTTTGCAAAATGATTTGCCTGTGCATCAAAAAATTTCTCTAAAATGTCTACCTATTCATATTTTTGAAGGTGTTGTCTAACCTTCCAAATGCTTTTATGCCTTTACGTTCACAGATCATTCGGCTTGGGTTTTGATCCTAGGTCCTCTTCTGTGCACTATTTCTTCACATTTCCTTCAAAATGTTCCCTTTTTTATTAAAACTGACATGCTCTAGGTGCAATAGCACATTTTCTGTGTCCCTTATCTTACCATAGGCTCTCCGATGAGCTGTCTGGCACGCTGGTGACTCAAGGAGGACAAAGGCAGGCCAGTGGTAGCCATGTCTCCCCACACTGGGAACCTACATCTCTGACTGATGGTCAGATGTCAAATTTAACAAACTTTACAGCACTCATGCAGGTCTTTTTCTTCACTCAGCCTGGATAAGATGCATTATTTGATTTCCTTTCCTTTATTCTGGCTTGATTCCAAAGGCCATTCCAGCTTTTATAAAAGCAAAACCTCTGATCTAATGTCATGCTTTGTTTTTAGAAATTATTCATAGGACTCAAATCCTCTTGTCACAGTATCGTAAAAGTAAATCTATCGATACTAGCAAAATAAGGACATAAATTACTAGGTCTCAAAATAACACCAATGGTGAAGTATTTAAATTCATTGTGACTCCATACAGAAATCCATTTTTTTCAAATGGTCTTCCAGAATGACATTCTTACCATATTTCAATGAGGGCTAATGTTAATCTGTTCAAAGACCAGACAAAAGTCTTTCTGAAGCTGTACATCAGATAGCTGAGCTGTATCTCAGACTACTGTCAGAGAACAAAACCAAAAAGTGGTTCACAGCTAATAACTCTAAAGACAAAATATGAAACAAAATAGCTTTAGCTGCATTAAGCATAAATGTACAGAGACTCAATTTCCCACACATTCTCATCTCTGAGGCATCTTATCTCCAAAACTGCATATTTGGTGAATTCAGTAATTATGTTACTTGAAAACTGAAACATGAATGGTAAAATGAAAAAAAAATATGCAATGATTTGTTCTGCAGCCAACAGATGTAATGAAACAAGATTTCCTACAGACTGAAGTCCTTCTTCTCTCATGCTCCTTAAACAAAATAATTTCAGCTTCTCTCCCAGCACATGTACTTCCTGACATCTCTTCTGGGCAGGAGACACCACCTGCTGTGCTTAGCCTGGAGGTATGTACATGTTGATTGCTGCCAAAGAAAATATATAACAGCTTTCCACTCAGGAGGGTACTGATTTGGGTTTTTCCTCTTTACTGAGCCATGGACATCATGAAACTTGTAAGAACTTATCTTCAAGGCTCGCAGAAAACCTCCCTCCTATCAGTGGGAACTAGTACCACAGTTCAAAAGCTGATGTAGAGGACTGACAGGCAGAAAGGGGTTGCGCAATCCTTGTTTCCTTAGGAAACAGTAAAATGTTAGGCCAAATTAAAGTTCCTTTATGTTAGCAGTGCTGGCAGCACAGGCACTATGAAAATTTCAGCAGCTTATTAAATTTACTGAGTTATGTAACATAAGACTGTCATAATATAGTTAAATATACATTAAAAGTTTATCCTAAAATGTTTATTTTGAATTTTATATGTACCCTGCACACCATAATTTATACATACGATGTGTTCATGTGTGAAGTAAGTCCCCAAAAGTATTTGAATTGTATTAATGATTTTTTTTTTCAGCTGTAGGTTTTCATCAAAACAGAAACCAATCTAAATGGGTGATGAGATACTCTGATCCTTGCACACCTCCAAGGCTGAGCAGCTGGAGTACGAACTGACAGTAGTCGGTACTACGGGTATATCTGCACACAGCTCCAGGCCTGTGCCTAAACCAGGCAGAGCAAGGAGCTGGAGCGGTTCACAAGCCAGCTCCAAGAGCTCTTCTGTTAGCTACTCACTCGTGAGTCTACTTGCTTAAATTTTATCATGAATATAAACAAGCTTTAGTTTTACTCTGTACTGAAAGCAAAGGTCAAACAGGATTCACGTCTTGACCACCTTACTGCTGTCTTTTCCATGCCTTCCCCAAGGGTGGACTGGCTTACACCAGAACCTCAAGTCTATGAAATTCTGATCTTTAAGACCCAGAGTTGCTTAAATATTTCCTGCCTACAACCCACATGACTGTTCATTCTCTTCTTAGTTACACCCCTGAGAAATGAGTCCAGATTTGGTTTGAGCACTTTGGACAGACAACTCTCCTTGTTTGCTTCAGGTGGGTTCCATTCAGGGAAAGCCTCTGAAAAATCCCTCTGACACTGCCTGCTTTCTGTACTTCTCATGAGGAATTCCCAGGTTCCCCTTCCTAGCTCTGCTCTGTGAGGCTGAGCAGTGTTGCTGGCAAGCAGCTGCTTGTTTTACCGGTATGAACATCCACAGTCTGATTGCTCCTGTCACAATTTCCCAGATGCAGTTTGGCTATTACGTGCAAATGCCTGTTATGAAATGACTATACAAAGCTAAATGAAAGCCTCCTGTCAAAACAGAGATTGTGATAAAGATGCTGCTCACAGAACCAACACCGAATTCACATAGACATATTCCCAGCCTGCACAAACATCACTCACTTTGAAAAGTATGGTTTTCCATTTTCTATAAAACGAGATCAGAAATACACAGGTTGCATCCCACACCTTAAATATGATCCTTGAGACGACTTCTCTAAGAATTGGGTATCAGGAGGCAAGTAACTGTCAGCAAGTTAATGCAGCTCAGGAATGTACTCTAATAACCCACACGTGGTCTACTAAAGCACCTAATTTAGTACTTGACCTTCCTAAACAGCAGGCCTGTAATATCAGTACCATACATCTGACTCTTCCAGGACTTCTCCATGCAAGAATGTGACCAGTTGGTTCAGCATTGCTCTACTGCATTTCACTACAAAAACCAATAATGGGAATTTTGTAAAGTAATGTTGCAGGCACATAAGAACACACGAACACACACACACACACACAACTGGAACATACCTAAGACATGCATCCAGCCACAAAAGGGAGCAGGGCTCAACAGCCAAAGCAAGAAGGAGACTTCAATCATAAGCCACAGCTTTCACCTGAGTTTGAACTTCAAAATATAACTGAAATAGAAATAAGGCTGACTCTCCTTAACCACCATGAAATGAAACATACCGTTGTTATCAGTTTCTATTACTGTTTAATTTAAGATTAAATTCTTTATTAATTCCAGTGCATGTTGTGGCTATAGAAGAGAATTTTAATTTAGAAGAATATTTTCATCTTCAAACTCTGTTGTGAAATAGAAGAAGGAATATTTTCAAGATGCAATCAAGTCTGTGGCCATAAAGTAATGTGCTGGCACCTGCTGCCATTATCTCTTTTCCCTGTGCAGACCTGGTAGAGAGATGGTAGCTGGTGAGTTTATCACCCTCACTGCTCCACACCTGTGATTTTTTATAAAGAAAATTACTCCCTGCTTATAAGATTACTGGATTAGGTAATTTTTTGCTATGGGTATGAACAGGCTGGTAAGAATCTGTAAGATCTGTAAGGTTTAAAGAGCCCATACTTTCAGTCTTCTTTGGCTTCTTTAGGCAAGCCTAAGTGAAGAAATCACGGTGGGAGTTTAGTGACCTAAAATTCTTTTTTCAAATGTCAGATAACTGAGCATTGGGTTTCAGTGGAAGCTATTACTCCAGAAGGATTGAAACAGTGAGAGAAAGAGAAAACTGAGCTAAGAAAAATGGGGTAAAATGGAAAGGAGGAGAACGAAACAAAAAATCTCAACAGAAAAATAGAGATAGGAAACACTTGGGCCATCTAGATCAGTTTGTATCCCTCAGCAGTTTACATACATCACCTTGCACAATTTCATACTTCGAACACCTATTTTTGACAGACCTCTAGAAACAAATTCAAGTTTCAAAGTGAAGTTATCTCTAGTAAAAACAAGAAGTCCCTGCAGGCCACCACCCCTCTTGTTTCTGCAGAGAAGAATACCTCTAGCAATATTTTTTTGGCGAAGCAGATTTCCTTTGCCACTACTCAGATGAAAAATGTGACTGGCTCTCCAGAAGTGCTCTGCAGTTATAAACTCTGGTGGTGGCAGACTCAAGTCTATCAAGAACATCAGACAACCCAGCTAACACCAGTCTCACCTCCAGCTGTGGAAGCCACTTTTCTGATCTGTTATCTATCCCATAGCTTATCTCCTGGGAGAACAGCCAACCTGGCTGCTGCCAAAACACTCACTGCTTTCCCATCAGCTCCCCACACAGCTCTTCTCATCAGAACAGCACAGAGTAGACAGGAAATGGTCTCAATCCCATCCACACATGATGCGCACCCAAAAGCTGAACTCTTCACACCATTATTTCAACTAATATGAGATTTTTCTGTTACTTCAGCAGTATCACAGTGAGTCATAATCTAATTTGAAGAAGCAATTGCTCAAATCTTGATGTTGTCCTGGCACTTTCAATGCTCTGCATTTCAATAGAGATGCTAATAAGTTTTGGAGAAACTTTTAAATGTTAAAATAGTAGCCAGGATACACTCAGTATTAGCCAAATACTTTAAAGGAGATTATTGAGATTCTCTGAAGCTTATTCTGTGAAAGCAATCAAATATCCCATCTTACTCCATCCACTAGAGTGACTAAAACAGATATATCCAGAAAAGAACAATTCTATTAAAATCTATCTTGTTTGTGTATATGCATTAATATATGTGTGTATAGACATGTAGGTGTATGCAGATGACATTTAAAAGAGATAAGGAACTGTTAGCAGCACTGCTGTTTTAATTACCATGATGCAGGATTAGCAGAGCACATGTAACTCAGCAAATTGTTATATTTCATCTGCAAAATCAGGTATACACTATTGAGTCATTTATAATTCATGTTTAGATCAGATTGTTTTCCAGCTCTCAGTGACAAAGTACTATGCTTCCGCTATTCTTTTTCAATTTTAGAATGGTATTATTTTGAGGAATAAGCATGAAATCTTATCTCTAAAATGGAGAGCTATATCCCAAAAAGCTCTCAAGCAAACTCAGCAAGGACCAGGAAACCAGCTGAAGGTACACTTCTAGTGTGCAGTTCTAGTCATCCTTAAAGTGATAAACAGGAGAATAATGTAATTATGGAGCAGATCATTCCAACAATACAAGGATAAGAACATGGAGCAGCAGGAGCTGAGGCAGTTGAGTAATCCATCTCTCTTGAGAGGAATAAGACATGACTGCACTCTGTACTGGCTGGCACAGACTCTTGAACAACAATCTACTATGCGGAAAACAGATTGGCCTTTATACTTTGCTTAGGCTTTTACCAAGAGCATCTTAAAATACTTCAGTAATTTGAAAATGCCTCCAATACAAAAGACAGATGCATAGTTATAGAAATTAGTGTATAATCAGCAGAATCTACCCTATGAAGGCCTTTCCAGAGAAATGATTATTGGAACTGACTCTGGTCATTTGAAAACATCCAAAAGGAATTCTGCAAGTATTTAGTCTGAAGTAACAGTTATATCCAGACAGATATAATCTTTCATGCTTAGAGGAATTGCAGTGAGGAGGAGACTGCACTGCTTCTGCACAGAAATACAACTACATATGAAAAGCACTAGTTTTGAACGTCTGGATATTTAATTAGCTCATAGCATACCTCAAAGAGCTTTCTAGATAAGATGCTACAGCTCGTGCAATAATTAACACAGCGCCATCACTCCTGCTGAATACTTGAAAAATTATATACTTCCATCTCAATCTTCTCTTCAAATACACGAGTCATCGTGCTCAGTCTTATCACAGAATCATGTCTATGGGTCAGACAGTGGGAGAGGCACACAACAGGCACCTCATGCCACTTTCCTGCAGCCTTGGCTTCAGTGCTGAGTTCTACCAGAGAGCGCTCTTCTGCGGCAGCTCAGCACAGCTTAGCATCTCTCTCAGACCTGAACAAAACACAAATGACTGGCAGATCCTACAAACACTGGCTAATCCCATAAGGTCAGAGAGTAATAGGGAGGCTGCAGTGTTGGGTTCCAGCTGCGCTGCCCTACTCCCAGCCTCTCTGTCATTTTACATGACAGACACTGTCTAAAGATGGTGATCAGGGCTATATGCTCAGCATGTGACCTGCTCCCTCTCTGCATCCCAGGAGCTCAGGAGAGAGCTGTGCAGGAGACAGGTGGCTTACTCCCGGCTGCTTCCTTCTCTGGGGAAAAGTACTGAATTACATTAGACCTGACCTGCAGCTCAGTGCAGCTGCACAGACCCACAGCACCACCTGATGAGCTCACAGGCAGGTGTCCTCTGCCAGCAGGAGATTAAGCCATGCTATCTGCCCCTGCAGGGAAGTGCTCACTCCTGCACTTATACCTCCCACACCTCTGTAAGGATCTTTGTCCTTTATTTCGCGCTTTTTTTTCCCAGCCAAAGAATAAAAGTAATATTCATCTTTACTGATGACAGAAATAAATTAGAAACAGCAGGAGATTGTGGCCATTTTGAATGAAGACAAAGAGCATCAGGTATATCCAGCTGCTCCTGAGATCACGAGTTCATTCATACAGAACAATAAGCAGTTCTTTAATAAGAGAGCAACAGCATGTACCATGCCAGTTATGGGTTTATTGGCAAGGAAAGTATAACATGTACTTGGAAAATTGAGTGTGAAGAACAATGCAACAAAGGTGGATAAACTCTTTCTCAAACAGAAAAGGAGTGTGAACTGTTTCATGGGTCTCATCTCAGGTATGGCACAGGTTTCAGGAACGAAAGATCTGTCTCATAAATATTTGTCCCATGGAAAAAAAAAGATGCCCTTGTAAGCACAGAGAGCAGAACCCTTATGAACACCTACTTGCAGCAGTGTGCATTGCTGCAAGTTTGAGAAACACATCACAAGGCCAGCATTTGGCTCCCACAGATCTGGCTGATAAGAAGCTTCACTTGTATGTAAATCATACTAAAAGCCTAAGCACAGCTGTGTAAGGACTGGAACTAATACAGTGCAGGATGATGCCATACTCATAATCTAAATGGAAAGGCATTGCCAAAATTCCAGAACTCAGACCAGACAGCCAGCATCACGAATAACTATTAATAAGCTGCATTTATGTCTTTGTTAATGTAGAAACCAGTCTTATAGAATGTAAATAAAAACAGCTTAACAGAAGAGTTATCTTGCTCCAGAAATTATGTGATAAATCAAGGTCCAAAGACTGAAATCATGCCTAAAATGTATGCCATTTCACTAGCATTAAACAGTCGGGTCATACTATACAATACATATATATTAATGACACAGTATACAATCTATACACTGTCATATATACAAAAAGTCATGTCATTGCAATTTAGAAATGGAAAAAAGATCCAGATAAACATTTGACTCTGTAAGAATGATTTAAACAGTAAAACTGGAGATTTTTGGGCTATTTGTCAGAGAGGTTAGCTAAGGATGACTAAAAACTTAAGTCTGATCTACATTAATTTGTTTGTTAAATTACAATAAACTGAAGCAGTATGTGAAACAGAAATGCAAGGAGGTATTTCACAAAAAACCACAAACTGCAATGAATATGAAGAATTACTGTTGTTTGCTTATATTACACAGATGTCTTGGGTCCAATCCTACAGAAACATTCAACAAAACAGCCCGTCAATATATCAGTCAAAGACACCAAGGTTCAGTCTCTCAGAAAGATTACTTTAAAATTGTATGTAAGAGCTGAGAAAGTAAAAGTCACCAACCTCTAATAAGGTAGACTCTGTTTCACTGCAGATCCAGAGGCAGTACCTAGAATTGAATAAAAACAGGGTTCAGTTGTTTGCTCAATCCTCAGTTTTTCAGTTACCAATTTTTAGAATTTGTTATGCATATTTTCATAATGTTCTCACACAATCAGATGTTTCTCGGATGCTACCAGCATTCATAAATACACGGGTTTCCAGTCAGTCACTTTTTTTGTAAAAAGATAGGACACAGCCATAAAATTCTACTAAAATTAAACTTCTAAAGCAGAGTAAATTTGTGTGGTTTTATTTTTCCTGATTACACAAGCCATTGTAGACTGCCTTTACAAATTGGCTTGGGTGCAGACTTAGGTACTTTTAAAAGTTATTAGTACCTTATCAAAAAAACTTGATCCTAGAGCTCTCTCCTGCAGTAAATTACACTGAGATGCCTGCTCCGACACAGGTTGCTATAACATCACCAAGCTCTTATGTTCTCTAACACATAATTCTTCCCTCTGTGGTATCTGTTCTGACCCCTCCTTATGCTTGTCTCCATCAAATTTTGACATGCCCTTCCAGAAAAAAAAAAAAAAATTACACAATTTTGGGTATAACTTCTTTGTCCCAACTCTTTTCTGATTCACAGATGTAGATGCTGCCAAACTACCTCCAAATCTCAATTGCCTCTCTTAGAAGTTTGGGAGTAACATCCAGCATACATCTTGATTTGATCAGTGGATCAAAGGTAGGAACTACACCACAGTGGCACTACTTGCAAATTTCAAATGCTTACAAGATCTACAGCAACCCCAACCATCATATAATACAGAGTACTCACTTCAGAAGTTGGCTACATAAAATGAACAGATTTCCAGCTCACTCTTGTCTCTGTTGTATTTCCTTTTGTTACTGTAGTTCATTCATATTACAAATAGGATTTTTTAACTGGCTGCTAACAACCAAAAGGTCAATAATTTAAGTATGTGAGATATGCAATTTTTTAAGATACATAAAGTCCAATTGCTAATTCTATGGGTGACATAAAAAATCCAAGCACCCACGCTCCAAAGCTAAATTACTCTGTAGGCAGCTTAGTCAAGGTGTGCTTGCTACTCTGTTTCTCTTGTACTCTGCCTTACTGTACTAATTCTCACTGTGCTGAGAAAAGAAGATGATGACTGTACTTTCAGCCTCATCCCTTCTCCCTATTTATAAGTTAGTGTACAAGTTAAGACACTGGGGTTTAATCCTTCTGCTGCTGCTGACATGGGCAGAATATCAGATTATTTACCAACTATAAAATTTCTATTATTTCTACCTCCTTGTAAACTACTGCAGAGAGTATGTGGACAAAACTAATTTTAATAATTTTAACTACTCTTATAGAGCCACTTTGCCATGCCTAAGTTTTATTCTCCGTTCACTTCCTTGCTGAGTACATATTTGCATGGTTGGGAGCCTTAGTAACTCTGAAAACTGGTTTTCAAAAAAGACATTTATCTCAAGTAGGAAGTTCTTGGAGTAACAAGTTATTGAGTACACCATCAGAATAATGGAATACATTCTGTCATTCAGCTCTAAACAGAAAGGTTTATATGCTTGTTTCATACTTGATTAGCTGGGTTGGAAAATAAATTAAAACACAGAAAAAATCCAACATCAAATTTTGAATGGCTTTCTGAAACGGCAAGCATTTTAAGAATGTCAATTTCTTATTAGAGTTCTCTAGCCTAACAATGTATTTTTCTAAAGCAAAGGCTTGAGAACTATTTACTATCATATTCAGTGAAACTCCCTAACACTACTAAACAATAGTCTTTCTATAACTTTCTATATATTATTTTCTATCATCCCTTTATTTTACACCAAACTCTGCACTCGTTGTTAAAAGATTTACATTCATTTATTTGAACTGAAGCTTATGACTGCTCTGTAATGTAAGAAGCAAAAAAAGGTTAAAGAAATCACCAGCAAATTTAGTCCTCACAGCTCAGCAGCTCCCCACTTGCAAGGGCACAGCTGAGGGAAGGTGATGCCTCAGCAAGATTCACTCCTGGTGACTAAATAAACCACCTTCCACAGAAAACTCTGGGAACCATCAAGCCCTACTCTTCTTTCATATTTAGGCAGCAGCACGGGAAGTCTCAGTATTTCTGTCTATTGGTACTTGAATGGAGCCACTGAGCTGCTGGGAAAGCCATGGTATTCATTTTACAAAGACTCACAATATTGCATCAGGTGTCATGAAAATATGATTTGATAATTTTAGCTCGTAACATAAGGAAGACAGGCAGAATATTTTTTTTTCCATTTCACCCCACTTTTACCATTCATAGTGGATTGTAGTGATTTGCACAAATCTCCATACATGAAAATTTATAGAAAAACAAACAGAATTTTAGGACATCTTCACTTCTTCAGCCTCAATCACACTGTGAAGCAAGAGAGAGCTGTGATGGATAAAGATTACTGCTGAACTCAATAATGCCTAAGCAATCTTAAGGAGACCTTGAAAACACCACTTTCAGACTTTGCTAATCAGAAGAACCCATCAGTTCAGCACCAGGCACTACCTGCGCACAGCAGTGGTAAAAAAAAGACCATTATAAACTAACATCCACTGAGAGAAAAGCCTTTTTGTAGTACTTGTCATATATATGAATCCATTGTGGAGGACACTATAGGAGGAGTGTGTCATGCAAAACATCATCCATGGACAAGAAACACAGGGAAAATAAGAACTTTACCAAGGTGAAAGATGATTACTTTGTATCAGAAAGACACTTGTATCTCTATGATCTACTTAGGAATGGCTTCTGGATGGGAATACAGTACACGGAATCCTGCATAAATAAAAAATATGCATTGCTTTTTTGTGCATGTCAAGGAGCTTAGATATTCCAAGTTTCAGATACACAAAGCTGCTGACTATCTAGAAATACTAAGGTTCAATTGAAAAATCAATATGCTAGTTTGTCACACTAACAAAAGGATCTTGGTACCAACCATTAGACAAAGCGTTTCTAAAGGTATAAATTGCATTAAAATTTCAGTTCTGACTCGGAACAGTGAGGACTTCTGACATTCTTCTAGTAGCTTTAGTCAAACTGTTAGTGATAATTTGCCACCCTTCCATAAAGCCTTCCTCTGCATTTTCACCTAATTCCTTTAAGCATCTTTTTTCTTCTTCCCACACATACAGCCTTTCCAACATGTCCTTCACATACAAAAAAAAAAAAAAAAAAAAAAAAAAAATTATGTTGCTTAGCTCTTTCTTTAGCTCTTTCTGGGACTATTGTAGAAGCCACACCAGTCTTCCTTAAGCTCAGATGTTAGCCTAACTCACCTCAAATGCTGAAGGCCAGGCTTAGATTCAGCTGAAAAACAGGTGCATTCACAGGAAGATATGCATTAGTGTAAAAAATTTCCAATCACAGAATTATCTACAACCCTAGAGAAACCCCCAAAATGTAGCACAACACTGACACAGGACAATACCAAAGGCATGAGCCAGAAAATATAAGTCATAAAGGAATGAGTCAGGTAAAATCATTTTTAGCAGCAGTAAACAGAAGAAAAAGTATGATGTGTAATTGGGACCCAATTAAGAAAGTGCAAGTAAGCCAACTGTGCTAGAAAATTCGTAAAAACGTCTCTAAGTGGATTTATGCGAAGGCAGTAAGGGACCCCCACCATTAGCATGCCTCTCATCCTTGCACCAGTATGTCACTGACTCATCATAACCTCACTCATCTGCCCCTCCAGTTGTCCTTGAGAAGTATTGACACCACCAGGCTGCAGACTCAAAGGATGCTGAAAGGGTGAGTGCACACCAGAGAACAGAACACATACTAGAAAGTCTGTGTATTAACTGTATCGATAACTGTAGTGAGCTGGACTGACATAACAGCTGTATTTAGATTAGTTTTGGTGATTGAAACATGGACCCAGACCAGCAGGAAATTTGAATCGTTTATTCAAAGAAATGAGCTGGTTTTATACACTTTTTCAAGGCACAGTATTTCCTTACATGGTAACTCTCACTATGTGACCTATCACACATTGCCACATCAGCAATGCACTTTCTAAATGCCGTTCTATGGGGTGGCCACGCACTGTTCGCCCCTCTGTTAGCTTCTGGCAGGCTCCTCTCCGTAGGGCTCTGCCATGTGACACCTCCTCCCCCCAGGGTCCAGGGGAAACGAGCCTCTGTGTGCTGCCATGTGCTCCTTTGTGCTGCCATGTGCTTCTGCAGGCATGTCCCAAAGCCCACAGCTCAACTCCATCCCATCTCTTCCCACAGATTAGAAAGTTAAGACTATAGCTCAAGATAAACCTTAGCTCCTCACATCATTCAGCACTCCCTCTGTCCCTGTAACAGAGGCACAGCCCCTGCAGTCCCAGGCTGAGCACCAGAGCCCTGCCTGCCTTCAGCAGAGCTGCTGCAAAAGATATCAAAAAACACACATCCAGCTGCCACCACCAATTTACAACAAGGTTAAGCAATTTTTGTAATTGCTTTGGTTAATCACGGCAACATCTCTTCATCTTCTACTGGCTGCAGGCTGTTCCATTCGATATTGAGGTCTGCAAACAGGAGCAACTAGACCTGTGAGAAGTGGAGATCCAAGGTCTCGCCCTTCTACAGACGAGCCCATTGCAAACCCAGGCTGTAAACAAGTCAACTCAACAATGCAGAAGAGAACACTGTCAGTGTGCTGAGAGCCTCTGCAGTGCTTGCTCCCTGTTTATCCTGATTTTAACTCAGGGCCAAATCTTAAGTCACTGCTTTTGCAAGGAATCAAAATTGAGTATCATAAGCTGTGCATTCATACTGGAGGTGTATCACAAAGCAAGGAGACAGATATGGCACCTGCCTGGGAAATTACAAAGGCTCTTATCCTAAAAAAATTTACATATGAGGAACCTTATTCACATAAGTAATCATGCAGGACCAGGACCTTATTTAATCTTTCTTCAGAAACTGAGCCTATACAAACAGCACACAGATGCTGCCTCCATTTTCAATAGCAAGTCATTCATTTTATATCATAGTTCTGTCACTAATTTAGCTGTAGTGTTGCTAAGAGGATTTCCAACACATTAAAGTATTATTCAAATAATATAAACTGTTTGCATTTGAAGAGTATATTGTCTATTCCAAACAATACAGCAGGAGATCTCCTCCACGTATTAAGAAATCTTTAACTAATCACTTTAAGGCAATGATGTTACCCATTGGAGAATATGAAATTCTGTTCAAAACCTTCTTCATAAACCATTTTTTTATGCAAGACAGAAATAGATTCTGGCAAGGCCAAAAATATCTGCCTGTGGCAAGCTAAGTCTAAGTATGAATTTCTGTTGCTAAAAATAGAAAATGGTTAAAAAAAAAAAAAGAAAAACAAAGATGCTAGCTTTTTGACAAAGACACAAAGTTTCTTCTTTTTGATTAAACTACCCTTTTTTCTAGAGCATCTTCAAGCTTATTTTCTTAGCATTGTTCCAGAAACCATGTGATAACATAAACTTTAGTTATGTAATTTACCATCTTACCACATACTACAGCACTAGAACACAGTAAAAGTCTCTTTGTAACATCCTCTGGGTGTGAAATGAAGTATTATAAATGTCTTAGCAGGGAACAAGTTAGAACCACTCTAAACTGAAAGCCCCCTCATTTCTATACTATTTTAATGCTGAAGAAACATCAGAAAACAATGAAAATCATCTATTTCATAGCTACCCTCACCACCTACATACCATTTATTGACAGTTGGGCAATTAAATAATTTTCTCAAAAAAGATGGGTATATTTAAATGGTAACCAATACAGAATTAGTAAATTTTATTCAATACTCAACATCAAGAAATTCACTTTGTGCTATTTATTGTTAAGTGGTATTTTCAAGTTCTGAGTTTGCTCACATTCGTGTGCCTTTAAATTGCCAGTTCATTGGAGGACAAAACTAGATTATTAGTTATTGGATTCCAGTGATCCAATGAGCATGTTTGGACACCCATAGATTCTGCTTATACATTATACTTTGAGCATTAGATGCATAAGATTTTGTGAGGTGTCCCTGTTCTAGCACGTGCTGATGATGGCTGGGATAGTTAATTTCCTGCACAGTAGCTGTGGAGTAGGTGCGGAGCCGTGTTTTGGATTTGTGCTGGAAACAGTGCTGATAACACAGGGATGTTTCAGCTGTTGCTGAGCAGAACTTAAACAAAGTTGAGGCCTTTTCTGCCTCTCACCCCACCCCAGCAGTGAGGGGGCTGGGGAGTTGTAAGGGGACACAGCCAGGACAGCTGACCCCAACTGACCACAGGAATATCCCAGACCATGTGGTGCAGTGCTCAGCATATAGAGCTGAGGAAAAAAGAAGGAAGAGGGGGATGTTTGGAGTGCTGCTGTTTGTCTGCCCCAGTCACCATTACCTGTGATGGAGCTCTGCTCTCCTGGGGATGGCTGAACACCTGCCTGCCCATGGGAAGTGGTGAATGAATCCCTTGTTTTTCTTTGCTTGCATGCACAGCTCCTGCTTTACCTATTAACTGCCTTGACCTCAGCCCACAGGTTTTCTCAGTTTTGCTCTTCTGATTCTATGCCCCCATCCTACCAGGCTGCTGGTGCTTAGTGGCCTGCAGGGGTTAAACCACATAGCTCTTACCTGGGTTGGGTCCCAACCACAAATTACTCAGCCTCCTGTGTACAACTTTCATTCACATAGAAGCAGTAACAGCCAGACAGGTGAGATCCCTCTGTGCACTAGGTCATTATAAGGGTACATCTATAAAGAATTAGGTGGTATTTCAATGAGGTACCAGTATTTCAGCTTAGGGTGGTATTTCCAGTATTTAATACCAAGGATGTTCTTCACCATTGACCAGAGCAATTACCAGCCCAGTTAAGGCTAGATATGAAAAGTGCTTTCCTATTTCACACAACACATATCAGGACGTGGAAAAAATTACGTTTACCGACTCCCTCATTTTCATGTTTTGTATCACTACTGTATTTCCTCTGAAAGATAATGGGAGAGTTTGAAAAGATAGCTGCAATAGAAGCATTTACTGAAACCAAAAGCATCAAATCAAAAAAGTTTGCCAGAGTGACGCAAGCTCAAACAATTTATCAAGGCCCTCCAAATTCAGGGTTGTCAAAGAACTGTAATGTATTTCTCCTAGGACACGAAAGGAAAATCATCTTTTACCCTCGAGAATAATGTTAGCAAAGTGCATTCAACCAGCTCAGGCTGAGTTATGCTAACAACACTGTTCACCTCTGGACATGGAGACCTTCAATCCATCACTGTAGAATTTGATAAAAATGTTCCGAGAACTGCCAAAAGGTTCATATTTAATTATCACTCAAATCAATAGAAAGAAATATTGCAGAAAATTACATGTTCTACATAATTTAAGTTTCCTGATTCCTGACTTCTCAACTTCAGAGGCAGCCTGCATTACCTTATTAATTAACCCTAATTAATCTGGTTTAGAAAGAGTAATTAATTTTTACTCCAAAGAACATAAAACTGTCACCACTTCAAAGTATGTTCCACAGGCCTGGATTTACTGGGAAGAGCAAGGAGTTGCATCTGCCCTTGTTTCTGTCATGCAGAACACCAATTAAATAAATGATCCAATTCTTCACTACAGGCTTTTCAGCTGGTTCGTGCATGCTTAAGAACTAAAAATAGATCTGGATACAGCTGTACTTATGAAACAAGAAAGAACATTGTATCAGCTCCTCGGAACAACCAAACAATTGTTAGTAGGAGTTGGAGAAGCATTGCTTTAAACTTTCTGTCAGGTAGCAGGATCCTAAATACCTTACTCATTCTAAGAACTGAAATTGGAAAACAAAAGCACTAATAATTGTGCAATCCTTAAGGTACTAATTTGTTTTTCTGACAAAATCAGATGTGGTATTCAAAATACTACTACCACAAGTATCAAGCCTCAGGAATAAACATACTAGTGCTTAAACGGTGTGCAATAAAATAACCTAAAAAAAAGGAAATTAAGTATTTGGGTATTCATTTTTATTTCTTGAGCATGGCACTGAATAGAGCCATGCTAAAAGCATGATACATTAAAAGCACTTCATTTTTATTTTTGAAATACTGTTAAGACATTTTTATTAAGAAAACGTACCTGTGTACAAGACACAAGCACACTTCTAGCTGTACTAGCAAGAAAATACCCTTTTATATCTGACTTGCATTTCCATCTTGCTTAACAATTCACCTATGCCTATTAAACCAGAAAATACTTAGCAAATTTTCTTTGCATTTATTTAAATACTCATAGAGCAACTATAAGCATAAGTTGCTGCATGAGCAGATGACTGAAGAAGCCTAAGATGCATGAATCCTGCAGCTTCTCCTGTCTGCCTTGCCTCAGTAAGAACTCCATCTCCTTCTCTTGCCCTGCAGAATCATACGCTATCCCTACAACTCATCTCCACACTCTGTATATCACCCTCCAAGTGTCCTCACAACCTGCCATATATCTCATTTAAGAACTCAACAAGGTGTAGCTGGTGTGTGTGCTTCCAGCACAACAGGTAACCATGAGGTAACACTCCTCCTTTCTGAGGTCAGTTGCAGTTATTTTGGGAAATTGCATTCTTCCTCAAGCTTGAATTAGAAATCGCACGGGTACAAAAGTTACGAGAGGAACACCAGGGAATGCACAGTACAATCATCTATGTCTCATTTCCTTAAAAAAAGGCCAAACAACATGCAGGCCCTTGTTTTTCATTAAATGTTTCTCTGGAAAACTAGATACTGATGAAAGCCTTAGCGCATCATGGGCTTTTCTGCCATTCTACTAAAGGAAACCTCACATCTAGAGTAAATCAGCTTCTCTTGGGCTAATAAGAAAATTTTTCCCCTTTTTTTAACTTCTCTGAAATTAATCAATTAATGAAAGTATTACTTTATGTAAAATTACTTCATTGAGAAATGAACTATATCATCAAGTCCTGTCACATGAACTACTATCTCTAAATGTCAGATATTAACTCTAGTCAGATCCTGGTCACTTGGATTGGATTCAATCTGAATTAAAATTTAAAACATTTCTCTTCTATTACGTGCTCCCTGATCAAACTACCTTTCCACAGAGGCATTTTTTGCTGTTAAAAATAAACATAAAACAAATAATGTTTCCTTTAAGTCTAAAAATGTCATCAGTAATAAACGTACTTTCTTTCCTTATTGCCCAATTTCTGAAATACCAGTTTATATTTTATGTTGAATTATTTAGTGATTTTATCTTGGTGCCCAGTTAACCAAAGTCTCCTCTGTAAAATCAGTATATATGATTTCATGGTTTGGCAGAATTGGCACTCTAGATGCAGAAAATGCTAATGCTGTTTACCACATCATGCTTAAAAGTCCATCTCCTCATTTTTCTATTAAGCTGGTCTCTTGGGCTTAAAAGCTGAAAGTTAGAAACCTGCCAATCTATTAGGCATGCAGCCAGATCAGAGACCCACAGCACTTCTTGAATCCATTTGAGAATGTGTTATACTACCAAGGAGTTATCTCCCTTCCGAACCAATACAGTAAAACATCAAAATATATATCTCATGGTTATGGTATTTAGATTTGGACTTGTGATTAGCTTCACAATAAAAATGTAAGATCCTGAATAAGTATCTGCTGAAGAGACTGACCTGTGCCCCAAGACAAACTAGACAGAACTATATACTTTTACATCTGACTACCTCAGAGGAAGGCAATGTTGGAGTGAGTATAGGTGGAAAGGAAAAGTGTATGGAACACATATTATCCTTTCCTGCAGAGCTCATGGCCACACTTACAATTTCACCAAACTGGAGGAGAGTGAGAAGGATGACAACCTAAGCACTATTACCTTAAATACAGGACAGTTAATGTGGGAGAACAACTATGCTGAAGTTCTGATCATCTGTTTTCCATTTCTACAATTAATAAAAAACAGATTTCTCCACTAGCGAAAATAAATAAAGCACTGTATTTTTAAGATTTTGGATGACATCACTGACAGGGAAGAAAACTAAGATAAGCTCTCAGGGATATAATGGGCCCATTTAATGAAAAATGAGATTAGGATTGCTAGGAAAGCACTGTGAAAGCTTTCCTGATTATGTATATTATGTCAGATCAGAGTCCAGAGAGACTGGGGCAATGTTATCTCTATCATGTCACACAGCACAACACGGCTCAGCTTGTGGGATGCTTCCACCTAGCCCCTGGGGTTTTCTTACCTGATCCAGAAGATGCAGATCAGCTGCCTGAACAGTAAACACAGCTCCAGTCATGTTTCTCCTGTGCTTGCAAATGGCCCACACTGCATGGCTGCTGCACGCTCTGCCAGTGCATGACAGGATGTGAGGCGCTTCCTCCTATCCACGCATAGACTGCTGAAACTCCATTGCTGCAGCTGCCAGGGAGTCATGAGACTTGGATCCAGCATAGCCTGAGCCATTTCAAACTGCAGCGCTCAGTCTCCTCTGATTTCATAGTCAGAGGAAATCAGGACAGGAAAATGACAGGTGGGAAGGAATGAAGACACAGAGTGGTACAGTAACTTTTCTGTGTGTGTACACATAAAATGTCTACTATTCTTTTAATAAGTGGATATTTTCTAGCCCGTGTATTATGAAACATTAATAAAATTCTTACAAAGAATTACAGTGAAAGAATATTTAGCTTCTAGTTAGCTCTCAACCCTCACAAGGGAGATATTCTGTGACTGCTTTTGGAAACAAGCTAATGAATTATACCAATTAACCACAATTAATTACCAGTCTAGTTTTGTCCTCTGTCTCATCTGTTTTACTTTGTTGACAGCCATTGGCAGCCATTACTTTGCTCACAGCACCATGAGTGCCCACCTGAGGGAAGAAAGCCCCTTTGAACCCCAGAGAACTCCCTGATCATTACCAGGTTAAGAAAAGACTATTTACCTTTGCTTTGCTTTCCACCCCTTCTCCTCTTAGTGAGGATAAGAGGATAAAAGATACAAGGAACAAGTAATAAATCACTACTGAATATTAATTTCTGATAAAAAAGGACCCACATCCCAAAAAAACCTTACCCTTATGTCAGATGAAAGGAGGGAAAACAGACAAGTCACCAGTGGACTGTGGCCCCCATTTAAGAGAGGACACGTTTGCCGCTCTGGCCCATCCTGAGAGTCACGCTACTCTTTACCACCATGGACTGAATGCCCACATCCCAACCTGCCAAGAAAGGAGCTCTCCCAGACTGTCCTTCACCTCCACCTTAGGAGAACATCAGGCTGAGTAAATGCATCTCCTCTTCTGCAGAAGAGATTGTTAAGGCAGTTCCTGTTACTGCACCTATTCCCTCCTACCTCTGAGGAGATCAGATCTTACTGATTCTCCTCGACAAACAGAAAACTAAATCCTTTGCCCCTATTCCAGTCTTTGCTACAGATATTCAAATGCCTTTCTATTGCTCTAACAAGTCTTGAAAAGTCTACTAGTGCTTATATCTCATAAAGAGCAAGAATTAGGAAAAATAAATGCTGATTTCATTATGTGGTGCTATGTTTATGTTACAAGGTAACATAACTTTTATATAGACAAAAAAAGTTATATATATAACTTTTGTAGTTATTTCTAGAAAGCCTGTGCCAATAAATAAATCACTTCTTCCATCTGGGCTCTGATGAGGCTTTGTGAAATAATAGCCAAATTTTGCTCTGACTGAAATCACTGTTAAAATTTCCACTGATCAAACTGGATACAACACCCTATAATAACTGTACGATCTCAACAGTGTCCACATCGTCCTAGGTTTCCCTTTAAAATATGAACTTACAGAAGGTCATTCATGGTTGCATGTTACAAAAGTACTTCAAGAACAGATGTGCACTGCTTAGGAAACTCTCGCTCTCTCAAGCATGGTGCTTTGAACCTTGCCCTCCCCAACATGGTCCCTTGAAAGCAGGGAGCATATGTTTGTATAAAGCAAAGATGATGGATTATATGATGTGCAAAATCTAGATTTGATTTATTGTTTGCTTTTGTCCTCTCAGATGTATGTTTATATATCAAGGCTAAGCTTCAAAATCAAAGGTTATATAAGACAAAAAACTTTAAAGGAAGTTGTAATCTGCCTTTTAACATCACCCAAAGACAAACTTCTCTCTGTTTCAACCCCTGTCAATCTTAAATTCTGTTTGTGTCAATGCTAAGTTTTGCCTCTCAATTGGCTGAACCATACCTGGTGAACCTTCATGCCTCCTGTAAGCCTTGGCCTGGTCTGACTGGACAGCTTATGAAATCTGGCTATACTGCACAAGTTAGAAGGCTAAAAGCCAAAAACAGCATGAGAAAAGAATATTATCAATGTCCCATGTTCCAGAGATTAATGGACTTTGAAACATTTTTTTTTTCCCCAAAAACTAAGTGAATTTCTTCAATGTATTATGAACCATTATTCACACTGGGACTGCTTTACACAACTGCTATGCTGAAAGACTTCTCCACGGCCAGGTTAGCATTTTTTATGGCAAGTGGGAACTGGTTCCTCCAATCTATTTTAGATCTCTCATTACTAGGCTAGAAATTAATTCTTCATGTTTTGTTTATATCCTAATTCTCAAAAATAACTCACATAATGGGAAATAAAAAGGCACAAATTTGGAAATGTTTTCCAATTGGAGAATGAGTTTTGGGATGTAACAACTTTTTGAGTCAGTTAACGAAAGCTTTTTGAAGAGGATTTCTCCCGTATGTTACACATTCACTAGGAGGGAAGTGGAGGAGGGGTAGAGGAGGATAAACCACAAATGAAGATGATGAGGACTTTATGTGGATGGGAATTTGTGGAAGATCAAAATGGTTTACAAAATATTAAGGAAGTGCCTGCTACAGGAAAAACACTGCAAGATCTGCACAGATGGTTAACGTTCTTTGCTTACTTATTTTTAGGACCAGTTGTTTAAGAAGTGCTTTTCATTTTCTTTCCCAGTCTACTTCCCATAATTATATATTTTTGATTAAAAACTCCCCAAAAAAGCTTGTTTCCATTTGCCTGAGTGGTCCAATCTGCTTTTCTTTTTATTGTTTTTACTTTATTAAGGAAGCCTTAACAATCAAACTGAGCAGACCGTGTTTTTCTCAGATTTAATTTCTGCTGTGCTTTTTCTTTTTCATAGCTTGGAGAATGAGGGAGGGAAATGACTGCCCAACTCGTATGTCTATCCAGTATGGTTTTTAGAGAATCCTGACCGGAAACTCATTTTGCTAGACCACAGTGTTCCCTAGCAAGCAAACTACAATTGTGAAATTCACATAAATAACTGCCAAGAAAGCTATGTCTAGTAGAAAACAAATAGAAGAAAAAACTTGCCATGATTCAGACGGACATGGTGACAGACTCATTGCTAAAAGTATGGCATAATCAAACTATGAAGGCTTTTATTAGATTTTTTTTTTCACAGTTAAGTCTATTCAAATAAATAAGGTTCTAGGACAGCTGGGAACCACCAAAAAATATGGCAAGGGACTAAAATGCTACATTTGTTGTAACTGATACATCACAAAATCTGGAGCTCAGTTCTGTATATGCAATATCATCCAAGAAAAGTATCATCATTTCATGAACTCTCACTCTCTCACAGTTAGAATCCTGTTGTCATTGGCCCTGCAATTTCAGCCTCCTTAAATTTCATCTTTCAAAACCAGAGGTATTTCAAAATTATGGTTTTACTTTCAGATAAGGAAATCCGCTAAGTAACCTGTTACCTGGGTAGGAAACTGATACTCCAAACTTAGATATTTTAGCTTTGTTTTGATACTAGGTGAGCTCAAGTAGCAGACAAGATATTCCAGGCAGTCTACTACCTAAAACTGTAAAACAGAGTTGCTTTTGTATAGTTCTACTCAACTCTTGCCTAAAGCCATCACCTTGGCTTCTTGACCCAAAACTCATTCTGCCCCAAATGACAATTTCTTACATTTATCATGAGTGGTTTGGAATTGATAAAGGAAAACATCTGAAAGCAACTTCTAAAATTGCTCTACTCCCAAAGAATTATTTATTCCTTCATCTCACTGCTTATACCAACGACTGTCTTGAAAATCTGCTTTGAGATTATAATGGTAGATGGGAGTTGAACTATACTGCACTTTTGACAGATCCACCTAAACATCTGAAAGCATCCATGAACACTGAGGAATAATATAAAGCTTTGCAGCAGAGTCTTTTTGGATGCTCTAAATGTAGAGTGTTTAACTATGCAGAGTGTCTAACTAGCTTAGCTGCCAATTTGAACCTTCACAGAATTGTATATAAAGTCTCCTGTGTTTTATAGAAAGTTATAAAAATTGCTCTTACAGAATTTCCCAATACATGCTAAATTATTTCTCACACCTTTTAATTGCAATTTCTTGGCAATCCAAGAGATGCCTAACAGTCTGCATTTTAACTCCTCCCACAGTTTAAATACATACAACTAGAACTGTTTCTGCTCAAAGAATTTTAATTAGAATCCTCAGAATTTGAATTAAATAAAAAATAAAACCTACTTTTCCCCAGTGAAAAGAGAATCAGAAGGTAAGGCAGATAAGTCTTGGTTAGAAATATATCAGTATTTATTTCCTTTTTTCATTCTGAAAACCTATTGTAAAAGCATCCATGCAGGGTTTTTTTGTTTTATTTTACTTCTGTTGCTATTTACTTTGCAAGAAAAAATTTCCACTAGGGGCAACAAGTCTATTACTGTATCTTCCAACTGAAGGACAGGAAACTATTATATTTTTCTCAGTTACTAACCCTGCACCTTTCCCTAAATCTTTTCCAGAAATAATGGGAGAAGCTATTTCTTTCCTGAGTTAAAGTAGAAACAATGTCAATATAAAATTAGTAAAAATTGCCTGTAATTGTAACTTCTACTCTACAGCTCCTCACTTTCAGATCAATTTGTGCTATGTTTGGCTGTATGTTTTGGTTGTGTTGTGCAGGCCTTTGGAATAAACTGGTTGGTGTAGCATCCCTGAATGCCAAGCGGAAAAAGCAGATCCTAGGAGGAAGCTCACCAGTACTTTTCAACAGCATTTTTATTAAAGGAGCAGTAATGTCTCCTATCACCTTGTAACATCTTTTAATGCAAACGAAAAAACATGCTTACTTGTCATTAGAGACTGAGAATGTAATTTTCTTTCAGTATTTTCTACAAAAATGATCTACATCTTCTTTGACTGCTTCATCAGTTTGCAGATTACTGAAGAAAAGATTCCTATTTTAGGCCACACATTACCTTGCAAAAACCCCCCATGAATGCAGGGAATAAATAGTAACAAGAATACAGTCAGCACAGAACAACATTAATTGTTAAAAGGAAATGTCAATGTTCTAAATAATAATGTACTATCCATCTCTGAATTTTGACAGGCAAGAGTTGAAAAATGCTGAAGTTTCATTTAGTTTTTTGTTCAACAGCTGCTTTTCCAAACCATCCCCAGTTGAAGAACTCCCAGGACTCTGGCATACATCACAAATCCCAGCTTTCAGCAGATGTTGACAGCACAGTATCTCCCCTCATACAGAGACTTTTATTCACATAGAAGCTCAATAATTCAATAAAAACTTGAGTGTGCAGTAAATGAACTAATACAAATGAACTTAGGACATGGCAAGAATGGCTTATAAAGCCCCCGAGCGGTTATCACATTTCTAAATCCTTTCTAGCACGTGGAGAGGAAGAAGGGCTGATGACACCAGGAGGCGCAACTTTGTGTGGAAGTGCAGCAGAAACTGTACAGAACCCTCAGCCCCAGAGTGCAGGTGCCTCCCCAGAGGGAGGATTACACTGACTTTTTCTGACATTGGCAGCTGGCCAGTTCTGCAACAGAGAGAGATACACACACATGGTGCCAAGTCCCAAAATATGCTAAACATAGACACAGGGATGCTGAATCACACTTCAGGGATTAAAGTCCTTCTTCCTCCAACCCCTTTTCACATCAAAGTGGGGTCAAATTCTTTGGTTTCTGTACTATTTCTGATTGCTCTTTAGAGCAGCAAGTACTACTCCAGCCCTCCTACAGTTATCTTGTGCTTCAGCTACCACCAGCTTTTTCATAGCAGGCTAGTGACAACATTGCCCAAATTAGCCCTGACAAAATATACATTACACACACCAAAACACTGAATTGCAGGGCTAGTTCTGGCAGTTGTATGACAGTTCTATTACAACACAACTGCACCAGAGCCTACAGCAGTGAAAATGCGAACAAGATTTATTTTTCCTCCATTGATATAAAATACTTTGAAATTACATGATGAAAATAATGCTCAGCTCCTCGTTGTCACTGCAAATGAATGCATACATAAAAATGAAATCCACTGGACCATGCCTTCATTTTTTTCCAAGCACATCAAGTTTGAGAGAGGCAAGAAAGATAGAAAGAATCATCAGCTTATTGCACTTCAGACCATCAGTTTCTCACCTACAGTGAACAGTACGACCTGGCGGAATTCACAGGCTGGTCATGGCTCCAGGATTAGCCATCATATGCTCTTTAAGAGCAAAAACAATGTAGGCAATTTGCCTGTGTACATATTTTCATTCTGAAATGAAGGAAGATTTATTCCCTCTACTTTTGGTTTTATTTTCCTCTACTAAGATAAAGGAAACCTACACAGCTTAAGAAAGTCAAGCTATGGTTTAACATCTGTATTTCTTTCCCCATATTTTCAATTAAATCACCAATGCACAATTTATCTGAAGACATTCTTGTAATGAGATTCTACATAATAAAAAATGCAACAGTTATCAGACATTTCTGCTCAAAAGGACCTTAGAGAAGGGAGGAGACAGGAGAGAACACATCGGACCTGCGTTACTTGTTATTAATTATTATGTTTTTACTTCTCATTCTTCATCAAATTTAATATTATATTTTATATTTCAACAACATTATCTAAAAACAGTACCTTATCAATTTGGTTATAAAAGGTTTTTTTTTTAAAAAAAAAGGACATCGAACGGAATTTATGTGAAGACTGACTGAAGAAAGGCCTTCCAAAGGGCAACAATGTTTTGTTACGTTACTTACAAAAGCATAATCTTTTTAAACTCACTTATTTTATTGTATCTGTTATAACATAAAGCTTTCTACAAGGCTCCAGTATCTTGTGTCACTGTGTCTAGAGACCAGGGCCCTACTTGTAAGAGGTAGATAGAGATCTCATGCAATGTAGTAGCTCCCACTGAAACCAAGATGCTTCCAAGAACGCACTGTTGCACACTACCTGCACTAGTTACATACAATTATATACCTGGGGTGGTCTACTGAAGCCAGAGCATTGAAAGGGGGCACAGGACACACTCTGTACATTGTTAAGGTGTACAAGATACACTGAGTGTCGTAAACGCTGAAGAGTGATTAGCCACTGTCAACTGAATTTGTGGATTCTGAAAAACCATAGGAAAATGTCTGGTTTGCCCAATTTAACAAAAAATGTTTTGTTTCCAGCCCTGTTCATCTTTAAAGTCCATCTGCCAGGACTGTGAGGATGGGATGGAAATCATAGCCCATACTTTTCGTCTTCACCATGGCCAGAATAAGATGTGGTGCAATCGCAGGGTAAAATGGGTTACAAGACTTCATTAAAGACAAAGATCGCTGAAGACCACTGCATGTGGTAACAAACACTTGTTTACACAAGGATATAGATATCTTTAATGTATTATGCTTAATACACGCACACTCATTTTTAGGATACATACTGCTGACAGAGTTGTCAGAACAGTGACTTGTGGAAAATACTTGTATCTTATTGAACTCAGCAGTGCAGAAGTGGTCTTTTAAAAAGGACATTGCTGAGCTATTTTATATTACCACAGGTATATAACGCAGTTGAAAATGCCTGCTTTATTTTACATCAAGGCAGACTTCTAAAATGTATTTCTCTTCTGCCTGCTTACACACTCATTCTTGATATTTGTACTTATCTTCCATATTCCCACCCGTATTTATTCAAATTGTATCTCTAGAAATGAGTGGTTCTGGTCTTTGTTGGGGAAGTAATAATTGAACACCGGTATGATTGCACTCTTTTAAAAATACGTGACTTTCAATTCATTGTGCAGAATGCATGCTTTAAGGACAAGAAAAATGATCTATAAGTGATTAATTTTGTACTGCATTGAACAATAATAAAGTAGCAGAAAAGAAAGGCAGCATAAATTAAGATTGCTTTTACAACTATTCCTTCTGTGTTACAAGTACCATTTTATCTAGATTCCTTGGGCCTCCAGTGACCAATTTAATTCTCTTCTCCACAAATTTATTTTCTCTCCCTTTCTTTTTATACATTCATGGCGTATGTCATCTCCTTAGGACACTCAGTACCGTCTATGGGAAGATCTGGCATCAAATTTGCCAACTCACACCCTTCTTCCTCATCCCAACCCCTTCAACCTTCACTGCCACCACTCACATACCGTAAGACCAGTAGAGCAGGGATCATTCTCACACCTGTTGCCACGATGCCTGCAGCAATCTACTACAGCATGTAATTCAGATGGCCGATAAATCACTTAGCACAGTATCCAAGTCCCTGTATCATACTATAACAGAAAAGCATGGCCATGCCGCTCAGATTGGTACGTACACTAAACACACTGCCTAACACGGGCAGCCTAACTCAACAGTTCCTTTGTACATGAACCTGTACCCAGCAGTGTCTCAGGAGTAAATCAAAATTTCAGGGTGCAGCCCATTGTCTGCACCAGTCCTGCTAGCTCTCCACAGCTACCACAGATCTGTGAGTGTCTATCTCAGCACAGAATATACAGATACAATAGCTCAAACCTATAGCACCATGCCAAGCTAACCTATGTACAGTTTCTCCTAGGAGTTGATGTTGATTTATCTGGACAGTGTAACTAGTATCTTGTGGTGTCTGTCAGACAGATGACTGTCACAAGATCATCTCTGAACCGGAGTTCACACCCTCGTCCTGATGGGCATCTAGTCAGCGTACACAGATTATAACTATACAATGTACTATAGTCTCATGTACTTAACTTGGTCTTTGAGTGAGGAATAATCAGCACATACTTTATCTACTATGTATCATAAATTACTATTTTTACTTACATACACAGGAAGTGATTTACCTAGAAAGGAAACTGAACTAAACTAAATCCCTGAAGTAACATACCAAGACAGCAGTGCAAGTGGCAACAGCACCATTTATGCATTCACAGCCTACTTCCCTCGTCCCCAGGTAACTCTTACAATGACACTTGCATCCCACAGTGACTAGCAAAGCCCTAAGATGAACCAGATGTATTACAAGAATTATATTAAAACATTCTTGATGTCGGTTTTATTAAAAAAAAAAAACAGTAAATGATGCCAAACCAAAAGTGAAGAATCTCTCCTGGTGAGAAAGATTATTCTTACCAAGTTAAGTGTCTCAAGATTGTGACCACTTCCATTTTTCTGCTTTCTCATATGACATCATGATGAAGTTGTTATTATTTACATCCATAATTTGCTTTATTTTCAGTAATTTCTATTGCATTTTAGAAAAAACAGCTCATTTAAATACCATATATGGCATTGTATTCAGAATACCATTTACTACACTTATGCCTTAAAATGGACAATATTTCTCCCACTGTAAGACAAGCTACATTTTCCACATAAAAAGTTTGGCCTGTATTTGGTGTTTCACTCTTCCTGAGTGCAGTGGAGAACGGGTTGGAAGCATGAGAAACCAAAAAAGAGGGCACACAAACATGTTGGTGTGCATTTCTTAAACCATCCTCTTTTTTAAAAAGCAGCTAGATGTTAAGTCCTTGAACAAGGACTTACACACACACACACACACACAGAGAAAGATTCCAAATAGGCAAGAAAAGGTTGGACTACGCAGACTGCAAATATAAGTGACACCATGCTATCTCACATGGTGTTAACAAAGGACACAAAAATGAAAGGAGAAATGTGGGAAGAAAAATGAGCAGAAAAATTAGTCGAATTATACAGAGCAGCCCAGGCAGCTGGATGAATCTTGCAAATGTATTGATGTAGTATTTGAATTTCATGCAGCATTCACATGATATTTCTATAGTCAACATACTGAAGACTATGTTTTGAAAAGGAAAGAACCTTATAGGCTGCAAGATAATCAGGCATCACTAAACCTGAAATACTAAACTTCAAAATACATAAATACACAACATACAATTGTATACCATCAAATTTATTTCCATTTTCCCAATGTTTCTTTTCTTTGTATATGAGGCTTTAAAAGTAGTATTTGGTTTCTGGCTGCCAGAAGAAAAACAAGTGAAGCATTCCTTAAGCTCTTTGGGAATTCATATCTCACACCTTTTTTTCAGTCCTGTTTCAATCTTCCCTATGTGGCTGGAGTATTTGATTGTTTACTGGTCTGAGCCGTCACAAATGCCAGGGTCTGGAACATGACTTGCAGCCAAACATACTCTTTGACAACACCTGTAAGCGTAAAGCTCAATGGCTTGGCTTGAAAAAAAACAAAGATCCTCTTCAATATTAATGTGGTGCAAAAGTTCTTTACAATAACCTGTCCATTGGAGACCTCAGGGAGGTCTAAGTAGTAATTTCTGATGAGAAGGTACCATGATCAGAAATTTTTCTTTGTTTTTCCAGCAACAGCCTTTCATTCAGGAGGTTTTCCTTTGTAACTAATAGTGCGGTCATTTCTCTGGTGACATCTGAGTGGTATGCACCAATGCTGGAACTACCAGGCTTTACTTAACAAAGTGTCAAAAATGGCTGCTGACCAGCAGATCCTACAGCTCCCTGGGGCAGCTTTTTCTAAATAAAAGTGGACTATCTCTGTTCTACCTAAAAGCGGACTACCTCTGTTTCTCTTATGAAGCAGGGAGGAAGGTAAGGTCTTGAAGTTTCCCTGGGCAGCTCTAGGCCCCCATTTCCAGTGCTGCTATCACAGCTGGGGCAGGTCTAGCTGGCAGCAATGGCCAAGCATTTTGCAGCCAGGTGTATTTCCAGTCTCAAATACTGACTCCTACACTTATGGGGCATTTGTTTTGTTTTGATACCAACCCAAAATCTGTGGCTAAATAAAAGGCAAGAATATTAAACCATGCAGCTGACTCGCAAGAAAGAAATAGTAAAGTAAAAGAACTTTTTTCTTTGGTTTTGAAGAGACTGATAAAATCCCATCGTAAATCTGAAACAGAACCATATCTTTACTGTGCAAAGATAATTGATCAGCAATATAAAAATAGGACAGCAAAACAGTAATTTTTTCTCCATTATGGGAATTGTATAACCCAAAATAAACAGCTTCCTATCCACCAGCTGAATGTAAGAGTTATTTTCAAGGCTGACAACTGCCTGCTCTATTTATGTAATTTAGAAGTCTGAAGTATTTATATTATTAAAATCCAGCATGTGGTAGAGATCTGGTTTTGTCTGAACAGGTCCAAGGCACAGACTACACCAAGATGATTTTTTTCTGACAAAAATGGAAAAATGTTACCTTAGTGAAGTTCTAGCTAGGAATTGTTTTATTTAAAATAACAACTCAGATAGTATTGGAAGGACCAGTTTTATAATAAGACAAATTAAATTTAAGAGTTGTGAATTTAAAACTGCTTATTTCTTATTTTATCTGATCTTCCTTGGTGATCTGTTGTTCTTTGTATGTTTCTGTGTACTTTTTTCCTGCATGTACAGTATTTATTTTCACACCAAAATACTCTTAACAAAATTAAGGAAATGGCATATTTTAACTGAACTCTTTAAGTGTAGATTGGCGAAATACGGATATTAGCAGATTTTTGTTACAAAAAATCCCACAGAATTGTAACATTGCTGTTTTATGGAAAATGTAAGAGTGAAGTTAGTTTTTTGCAATGAAAGTTTAAACTACTGTTGTGTCAGGAATCACTACAGCTTTATTATTTATTTCCTGCATGCTCCTATCAAATTTCTGTCAAACCTCCTTGTTTCCAAATTCAACTGTGTTAGTAGCAACTTTGGAGGGATGGAGAGAGTCAAGAGAGGTGATAAATCTCTTCATTTCCTCATCTAGTTTGCTGCCTAATCTCACTGCATATAGAGAACTCATCCTTATTTTCTACAGTTCACAAAAAGAAGGCAAACTGTAACTCCAGCACAAAACATCTGTGGTTTTGCTTTTTGTATGTTCGAGCAAATTATTAAAATTTTTGTAAGATTAAATGTCAATGCTTTCGTGGTTAATTGACATACATTATCTAACGGTTTTTTCCGTAATTTCATTTTGCTGTATTCCTTGCTCGTTCTGCATTCTGAAGGAGAGAAGGGCAGTTTCTCAGCTGACCTAATGAAAACACTGCCACAACAAATGAGAAACAAACCTGTGTGCAGTGGAGTCTGGCTGAAGAGAATGCTAATTTTCTGCCTCAATACTGCCTTCAAAAAGATTATTCAAGGCTCCCTCTGACATGGAACACAGTGACCAGCCAGCAAATGCTAGAGATGAAAATAACCTTTATCTGTTTTTACAAAAAGGTGAGCTAAAAAAAGCAGTCAGTCCTACCCTCAATGTTTACTATTAGCAATGAACAAAGTGACTTTATTTAGTGCTTATTCAGTAACTTTCATTGATAGGGTTGTTACTCTAGATTTTTCATTATTAAATCAGCATAATCTATCTACATAAGGCAAAAGATGCAAAAAATAAGCAATACAAACCTGATGTTTTTTGAAAAAAAAACCTTTTACTGAGATCTAGCAAATGCCTAAGAAACCCAGAAAAGAGATTAAAGCTACAGTTTTGCATACAAAAACTACATAGACTGAAGCTGTAAACTTTGTGTCCTTGTCAACTGGGTGGAGTTATTTATAGAATTCAAGTATCAAACAACCAAAAGCATGAAGACAACTCAGACGAAAAAATGAGGCTCAGCCCCAATCTATCAAAGATGCATGAATGAACCAAAGGCAGAAAATTAATCAAAATACAAAGCATAATGAAAACCTTTTTAAAGTGACAGAATGTAACAGTGGAGAAATGACTTGAGATTTCTAAACTTCCACCTGCAGAAAACTAAAGCGATGGGCAGTAAGTAGCTTATACTACCAGGAATGCACCTAACTCATTAGTACTAACTTTTTACCTGAGCAGTATTCTTGATGAATTTTAAACTTACAGTAATTAGTGACATAGGGAAGTCATTATATTTTGTCTTAGTCTTATTAAGTTTAAAAAAATAATCTTACTGAAAGTAGGCTGACATTATGTGCCGTAGAAGTATATATGAATAAAATCCTGACCGCAGCATTCTCTTGAGTGAAGCAAAATATCACCCAGTAATAATGAAAGCTGGCAGTGCCTTCCGTGACTTATGAGGACATAATGATACTAATATTGAGCTGTCATATAGTGCTTTCCATCAGCAGTATCAAAGCACTTTAGAGAGAAGAATCAGTATTTCCATTTTACATATGGGGAAGTCAGAAACAAAGATGACCTGAAACATGACGAAAAAACAAATGCCATCTCTATGCACTGAAGATTTTCTGCAGTTATAGGCAATTGTTTATAAAATTTTATAAGATTTTGATGTCTTGCTAGAAAAAAAAAAGAAAAAAGTAGTTTAAAATACAGTATTTGAAGTATCTAACAGCATGGACAATCTAATAGCAAACTGAGACATGCATCAGCATCTGCAAGAAGGAATTTTAAAAATTATACTTACACATTACTTGTCCTCAGTTGCTCATGATAAATTAAACCAAAAACACTGAAAATTATGAAAATTGTGCTATAAATACACTGAAATCTCTTGTGGGGTCTTACTGCACAGAAACAAGGGAAGATTAGATTTCTACTGATATTTTTAAATTTTATCTCTAGAAGTGCTGTTCTTTGGAGTAGTATAATTGTGATGCATTAATTTCAGCATAGTAATACAGAGCTCTGAGTCATGGTGAGAAACCTTCCCAGTTTTGTCATGACATCAGACAGGACTGCCACTTACCACGCTGGCAAAGCTATTTACTCTTTTGCATGGGATTCAGAACCCACTTAATTGTTTGGGGGTTTTTTTCCCTGCATTTTATTTAAGCTTCTCTCATGCCTTTACTATTCTAGTTACAAAATAAAAGCTAGCACGTCTTATGGAAATGGAAAGGGTATTAAAGGCTTTGTACACAGTCACATAGTGTGTCCAACAGAAATCATGTCCACGGAGGCTATACCTTCATAGCTCAAGTCAGTGAGAGCAAGGAATACCTGTTAGTGTAACATAAAGGTAGGTCTACAAGGTTGCTGTCTGACGATGCCATTGCTACTGAACAGAGATCTTTAAGGCAAGACACTGCTGCTTTGCCATACCAATTTTCAAACCTGAATGTACCCCAGCACTCCTGTACCTGAATATTAAAGTCAGTGTTTGGAATATCTGAACAATGATTAATAATATATTTGTGTGGACAATTGTCTCAATGGCAACTCACATACCACTGGCCCTTCAAGTGGCATAACATTTTCAGTGCCGGTTGGCTGACACAGACCTTGAGTTCTCAAGCAGGAACCATCACCCATCACAAGGAGCCTCAGAGAACTTACAGAGGGCTTCCACAGTTCATTTCACTCTAAATATTGTTCTAGCCAGTGTTGGAGGAAACAGCAACACACATAATGATACAACTAAAAAGTCAAGTTAATTCAAATCAAACTACTTCTTGGGGATATTACGTTATTTTTCAGTACAGTATGCATGAAATATTTTATTTGTACACTCACATACACATGTATTTATTTCCTGATGGGTATACTGCAGTATCACTGAGGAGAAAAAAAAAATCTGACAAAAGGTAGGGGAAGAAAGAAAACCAAATATAGGTTCACCTGATTTGTGATTTGTAAATCCAAACTTTTTCAAACTTTTTTATTAATAAGCTATGAGTAGAATTTCATTTTGATTAACAGAAAAGATACCCCCACACAGAGAATTCTAAAAAGACTATTTATGTAAAGAAGCACCTAGAAATGGTGGAGCAGAATAGAAAACAACGTCACCTTCCTTCAATAGTCATACCCAAACCAGATGGAACTGGGAAGATCTCTTGAAGGTCATCATACTAACTGCTCATGAAAGTGAAGGCTGCAGACTGTGTGCCACACAAGGTTTCTCAATGTGTAATTAATGCTGGAAGTTTCCCCCCCACCAAGTAGTTTTTTCTATTTAAGCAGCTTACGTATTTTGGTCCCTTGTTCCTATCTCAGAAATTTCATGTGTAATTTCTAGTTCACTATAATGAAGCAGTACTTTTCTCTGTAGACTACAATGACCAGGTCTGCTATATCCTTCTCAACAAACAAACATTACAAATCTCTTTCTGGAGATTCAAATTTAGGCCAGCGCCTAGCTCTTCTGAGAACTGGATCTTAAAATAGGATACTACTGTGACAATTCTATTAGAAAACACGAGTTTTAAATGTGTAAAATTGAGGAAGTAATTTAAATATCTGATAGAAAAAAAACACAGGTTGCTAGCTTTGCACAAGACGTTTTCAGTTCTGCCCTTGAAATATAATATATATTGTGTAGATACAGCAGTTAAAAAAAAAAATAATGAAGTCTTACTACCAACAGCAAAGAACTTGGAAAACTTTCATAGTTCACATTATTTGTAAATGTATTAAATAAAACCTCAGAAAATACAAAGTTCTTACAGTCTCAGAAATAAGGTGTATAAAACTGTTCAGGAGTTTGTCAGCCTCTCAAATAGCCAGATACAGGTGGTGAACTCCATAGCTCAGCTGTACTCAGCATTCTTTTCTCAGGGCACACAGCTCTTGGTGCTGCTATGGGTATTTAGAAAAACAGTGAAACAATGAATCCAGCAACTGCTGTTAACTGTCCCCTAAAGTTCTCCTCTGGCAGAGGGAGAGGACATAATGCTTCACCTGTGGTTTCCCAGGATAGATTCCTTACCTTGAGGCATCCTGCCATGTCATATGGTACAGGTCTGCTCCTGTACGTTTCTAGTAAGTGTTTCTCCAAACCATTCCGATGCTCTGTTATTCTACAAACGACAACCGTATGTGAATGGGCTGTGGTCCAAGTTCACATTCTGTATTATGATGACCAGTTGACCAGTTGATGACCAGAGTGGACAACTGCTTACTGATTCCCGGGAACCACTTTCCAGTCCAAGATCATTATTAGCTAACTGATGGCAGAGTTCTTCAACAAACCCATCCTCCATGTCTTCAGCCTGATGATTGTAAATGTCAAGACAGCATTACTAGTCGTTATTTATCCCCCATTATTTTTTCCCTCAGTGGCATTTGTGTCACTTGATTCCACCAGTTTACTGTGCATTAACTTCAAAGGTGGTAAATTTTAATTATCATGCTTAGTTGTATGATTTGTAGTTTCCTATTATGTTTTCTTCCATTACAGTTATAAGCAGGAAGAGGTAAAAGCACTACCCTTTTTACTGCAATTTGTTATCTTCATAACTTTACATCAGCATTATATTAGCTCTGTCTTGCCTAAATGGTCTGAAGAGGTATTGAACCAAGGGCTTCGATATGTACTAAATGTTCTTTTTACATTATTCACAGGCAATTGTCAAAGCATCAATAGAGAGTAAACCTTTCTGCACATGAAAAACACACGCTGCACAACAGGTAGGTGAAAACTGTTTTCTAGGTAGAATTACATTTTGCATGCATCAAGATGGATGTGTAACAAGTTTCTAGGATGATGTGGAACACTGCCCCTGGAGCCCTGCTGGCTTTTTTCCCCACCAGCATTTTTGGTGTTAGCCATGGAGAGACACTTGAACCATCCCATGAGCTGCATGTGCCTGAAATTCTCCGGGTTGGCCAACTTTATGGTAACAGGAAGGGTAGATGCAGTGGAGTGAAGAGGCCTATTTTCACCTAAAAATAAAGTAACACAAAGGCACCTTCAGGAAAATGCCATTTGGCATTTTCATGTGATCAGAACTAGATTTCATCCCCTGAACGAGATCTTAAAATGTCATCCCAGTTCATTCTCAAGACAGACTGGAACATGGGTTATGAAAACAATCCCTTTGTTTCCAGCCATCTGCATCTTTCAGAAATTACTAACAAAAGATATCAGTCTACAAAGACCCATCCCGCCCTGTTTTCTCCTCATTTACTTTATCATCTCTTATTTAAGACCAGAAGTTGATAATTGCTTCTGTCTTAAGTGATGGTTAAATGGACAGTAATCTTTCTTACTTATTTTATACAAGGAAAAACCACAGCAACACTGTCATGAGGAGGTCCCTTCCTCTCTGACACCTTCAGTGACTGGAAAACTCACCTGTTTCTCTTCTTATCCAAAAAGACCTTAACTCTGCTGCGAACTAGCACCTTCAAACACATAACAGGAGAGTACTGCTGTCGCTGTGCTCCTGAGAATGTATTTTTTCTGCATGAGGCAGCAAAAAAATTTAGTATGGGGTACAGGAACAGACCAAAATTACTTGGACGTAATTTTAAGAAGCAGAGGTAAGTAGAAGTAAGGCAAAAGCAATAGCTTTACTGTCTAATGGACACTTGGATAACTACACATGAGAGAATGGAAATTCACTTATGCTGCCAAGTTGCAGCACTGCATATTCTCACACAAGAAATGCATACACTCATCATTTGAGAAGATTAAGCAGAAGCTTACATATTATTTTAAAAGGACTACTTTTGACACAGTAACGTGTCTTCAAAACTGGGAGTCACCCCACACGCACATTCCCAGAATTTAGCTTAGCATGTAAGGAACTCATCTGAGGCAGGAAAAGCTCAGCTGCATTGGGCTGAAAGTCAGGTCTTCCAGTTCTTGGTTAGTGCTCTACAGAAAGACGGATAATCCATCCTCTGACAGCAAAATGTTGCTTCTTTCAAAAAAACCCAACAGCTGAGACCATACTGCGTTTTGCCATAGGTCTGCTCTGACATGAAAGCACGAGATGTTCATTATTTGAACACATGCAGGAGACCGACCTCTTCAGAGGATTTAAGAAATGAGTACTTAAACCAAGATTCATCCCATCTCATTACAGCACTTCACAGAGAGGTCCAAGTTACAACACCCACCATGGCTCATTACGTAATGAGTGGAGAGAGACAGGCACCTTCAGGCTGTGATTCATGTGTTAGATAAGTATTGGCTGCAAAGAATAGAAATGTTTGAAGATGGAACAAAATCAAGAACCTGGGGAATTATTAGTCAGAGAAAATGCTCACTCTATTACCTCCTATAAAAGTGGAGATTGGGATTGGGGCACAAAGCCCATTATTTGGCAGAGCTCTCATTTAGATCTGTTCTTTTGCCTATTTCTTAAAGCAAATTAAAAGAATAAGAATTAAAGTAACATTAGAATTAACCAGTTTATTATCTGGATTTGCAGATAAAGATGCAGTAAGTACCCCTGTGCTTGATTCATAACAGTGTGCTAAGCCTTTAAAGTTCTGAGGGCAACTATCAATATTGAAACATCTTATTCTGCCTGATATATGTCATCTTTACTGCTACATTAATATTTATTATTGCACAAAAATAGATGAAAGATGCAACCACTCATTTAAATTGTCTTAAGGAGTTATGAATAATGACAGGTAAAAGTGGACTAATAACTTATGGTCATTTTGGGGGAGGAACTGTATTTCAGTAATACATTGTGTACATTACTGCAAGAAACAGTAAAACTTTAACAACAAACCAGGTAGGAATTCAAATAATAAAATAATTGTTTTCTGGCTACCTTTATCTTCCCCGAACTTGTCAAGTTTCTTTAGACAAGTTATTATGTATCAAATAAATCTGGACAAAATATGTTCTTATTCAACTGTAAAATAATAACTTCCTCTACACTGGACAGTATATGCAATGCTGACAAACGATGACTGGTACAAATATTCCAGAGCAGGAATGCAGGAATAGTACCATTGTATGAATTATTAATACTTGGTGTTATTAATTAACATTTGTAATATTGATACAATGCATGAATTATTAATACTATTAATACCCCGTTCATAAATTGGTTGTGTACTTGGGGACTGAAACAGCAGAATGCCTATTCCACATCACTATATTTTTCTCAAAACACAATATGTAAGTATCTAGTAATGAAAGCTAAGTAGTCACTTATAAAATACTAATTAGCTCAGTTAGTAGATGGTTGTACTCAGCGAAAGAAAATGGCACTGCTTTTACAAAACTATGTAAGAGAATGATAGCTCAATAAGCAGAACTTCACCTCTAAACTGTTTCTCACAAACTGTTAACAGTTTTCCTTTTTCTGTCACTTGCTGATCAGTTGAACAAGTTACAGATTTATAATGTCAAAATGAGAATTACTCAAGAAAGTAAAGTATTAAAACTATGCGAAGTTCAGGGCTGACAATCTGAGACAAAGCAAGGCTCTCATCTAAATGCTGCTGCCTAAAAAAGCCAGATGTCTGCTTCGTCATCCAAGTTAGTCATCTGCATTGCTGAACATCTGGAGGAAGGGCTCTCCTTCGGGGGAGCCTCCTTTTTTCTCACTGCTGACCAGAGAGAAAGCACAGAACAGCAGTTTAACTGGACACACACCTTCAGATGACTAGAATTTGCTTAAATGTGAGATGAGTCACTGGTTGCCACCAGCACCACTGCCTTTTTCTAAACCATTTTTCTTTTTAACTGCAACAGTTCAATTATCCAGATCATTGTGAGGGTTTCCAAATGCTAACACCAATATAAGCCAGAGGACAAGAAGATCCAGCTCAAACCAAGAAGGATGCCAGACCTTCTCTATTGATGGCACAGCAGATTTATAGAAGAACAAAGAAAATTGCTTCTCACAGTACAAAGAGTGCCATTGTTTTCTCAATGGTTTTGGAGCAGAAATTCTTTTTGCCTGTGCAAGCAGAGAATTCACAAAGTTGTAGTTTCTCCTTCGAAGTAGAAAATTCTGCTTCTTAGTGATTTCTATTTATTAACTTTTCTGACATTTATTTTAGCTAATTAGCTAACATTATGAAATAATATTTGATACCAAAATTATACTCAACTAAATCCTATGATTTTCCTTGATTGTGATTAGTGATCTATAAATAATTATACTCTTTATCACTATTTCACGGACAAAATAAAATTATCTCAGCTTTGCAGTTCTAGAAAACAACCTTGGGAGTTTTAAAAAGCATCAGTATCAGATAGAGGAATCACCACTAGCAGATATGAGAAGCTAGATCTTGAAGCTCTAAGCAGGTGAATGGATTAAAATGACACTGAAGAATGGAAAGGAGTTTGGGTCACTGAAGAAATTGTCCCAGTGAATATACAGCCTTATGCAGTTACAGCCTATCAGCTACAACAGGTATAACGAAATTCTGTGAGGTTGTCTCTCTAGTTTCAGAAATAAATATATGATTTTAAACATTTGAATATAAGCTGAGGAAATTACAAACTCTGAAATGCTTGTGAATAGCAACACTAGTTATAACTAGCGGTCCAAGCAACAACTGGCACAGGACTAACAGTAGCACAGTGGAAAGGTGGCAACAGTAAGATTACTCACAATGTGCTGGCAACATCTCGTGTATGTGTTAAACATCTGGAAGTGCAATCCCTGTTCCTGCTCTGAGACAGGACGTCTACTAGCACCCCAAGTGCTGGCACCCCATGGGTGGAGGAGGAAGGAGAGGTGGCAGGGGAAGCTGGCAACAGGTCAAACAGTGCTATGAAAGAGCTGTACAACTGTAATGCCTTCAAGGCAGGAAAAGGACTAAACATTCTACAAACAACTTGTTTTTTACAAACAACAACATCCAAATGTACCACTTAAAGATAGACATCCTTAACCCAAACCACTGTTGCTTACATCTGTATACTTATTTTATGGGAGAAGTAGTTAGCCAGTTGAAAAAGCCCCATACACAGGACACCAACTAGTACATGGTGCATGACCCGAAGAAAAAAAAAATGATCCAAACATAGAGGAGAAATGTAGCTCAGGTGTGGTCAGCCAGATGCCACAAAGCATCTCTTCGGCTGGGGGACATAGAAATCAGCTATCAACTTGTCCCAGATAAAGAAGTTTTTGTGATAAATCCCAGAACAATTTCCAGCCAAAACTGAATAAACCTAGTCCCAGGAAGACAGAGGACAATACACAAAGCAAGGACCTTCTGACTGCACCTAGTAAAGGCACAGCAGACCAGAGAACCAGCAGTGGAGCATTGCCACAACCCACAGGGGCCAGCAGGACGAGCTGGAAATACAGGTAGAGGAAGGCACAGCTAGGACAAGAGTAATCTAAACTCTGCAAACAAGCTCATCTCCAACAATGTCCATTGCCAAAATGAGATGCCAGCTGTAGGAGGCAGACACTGCTGACCCTCCCTTCACTTCAGGCAGACTCCATTGTTAGTCTTTAAAATCAGGGAAACATAGGTTGCTCCAAAGTCCGCACACTCCCAGGAGTAAAATGAGGGAACAGATGATGAACACTTTGCTGGATCTGCACAATAAACACTTTGAGAATCAGGAAAAAAGAAAGAATTACAAAACCAGCAATGGAGTCAATATCCCAGAACAGCTGTCGAGGCAGCTTTGCAGATCTAGCTTCAGATGCTTAGTAAGTGTAATGGCACCAGTTACACCTAGCTCACATTTTGAAATACTGAGCACCTACAGAACAAGTACCAGTGGGGGCATGGTACTCTATGTAATATACTGAACAGCAAGATAATTTCTTCAAGGAATTGCTCTCTCTCCAAAGAAGGTCCAAAAAAAGATACTCTAGCCTCAGTATCCTGACCCTTTAGCAAGCAGCAGGAAGCAGTAAACACAGGGTAGTTTCCCCAGCCTGATGAGGAAAGCCTTGTGCCACTAAAAAAACACTAATTTGTTTGCTTCATTTAGTAATACTGAAAATTCATTCAATTGATCATATATAAAAAAAAAATTGACTGATTTTCATAGCAATTGATTAATTACAAGGTTTTCTCAATTTGATTGAGTACACAATCTCTGCGACATCTGTCATACTTTAAAAATAGCAATGGAATATGTTTCCTTAACCACCAGCTGGAAGTTTAATTACTTAAATGGTAAGTTTTAGCACTTACTTCCAAAGGAGATAAGATAAATATGAATTATTTTTTCCAGTAAAGTGCATACTGTGCATGCTGCTCAAAAAGACAGTGAATGCAGTTTGGGAAAGTCTGCATCCTTTTCATATCCCTTACTAATCCCTGACCCACATACCAAATACAAGCAGGAGCTTGATTTTTTTTTAAACTATTTATTTTTCAATTTATTATGACTTCATACTTAGTGATGCCATATTTTAAAATTATACTAGGCTGGTTTTAGACAGTAATTAGTTCTATATAAAACCCAGCAACCTTATTGAACATAAAGTAATGACATTATCACTTCAGAGCACAAACTGAATTGAAGCTACCCAATAAATTCTTTGAGCAGAGACAACACATCTTGGAGAGAACATTACCATTAATTTTTATTATATGAGCAAAAGTAGACCATAGCAGCTCATGAGCAAAAAGAGCAAAACCAGATGCTGTATTTATGTTGGCACAGTGTTTTAGCTTCTGTTCGTAAATAGAAATGAAAACAGGTTTTTATGTGTTTATTATGTACATTTGTACCTAATATTTAATCTGAGGTAACTGACACTTACCTTGGTAAAATGGCCTTTTGTTCTTTCTACACAAGAAACTGCTGATGAGGACAAAAGTATTTTTCTGTTATAAGCAACTTTTTACAGCATTGCACATTAATTTTTTTTTTTTTAAATCCTACTCTTGAACAGTTTTAACAGCACACAATATTCACTTACTTAGAAAATAAACTCTCAACAACTACTCTTTGACTTATTTTATTTCAGATTTCAAAAGGAAAATTCCAAAAAGCACAGCAAGGAAAATAAATAGAAAATACTTTCACAATAACATTTTAACTTTTTCCCTAGCAAAACACTACTCTATATCAATCAAAATTCAATTCAAATCTCAAAGAACTTTAAATTCTTGGAATTAACTGAGTTTATTTTAAATGTGGTTTTTCATTGTCCTGAAACTCTGAATCATCAATGCTCTAAAACTAGAATTTACATGCTAATAAAATCACATAAAAAAACCCAGATAAAAAGCAGACTGCAAGAGCTCTGAAAAGACTCAGTGTTTCACAGCTATTTCTTATTATTTTTTCCTCTAAAATTCCTGTTAATTTACTGACAAAGTATTTCTAATGAAACAATATTTTTATGCACACTGCATTTTTTGTAATACGTAAGTATGCTTATCTACCTTCATTACTGCATTTTCAGTACAATTTCAAAGCACTCCACAAATAAATAGCTCAAAACTCTCACATGAAAACATCTGTGCTATGTGAAAAATTACTAAAAGAAATTATCATGCAGGTGATCTCTGTTCACCTTATACTTGAAATTAATAAAGAAATATATGGAGTACATCCAAAATGGTACCTTCAGCACAAGTACAGCAGCCTCCTATACACACAGAAAAGCAGTAAGGAAGTGTTTTACCAGGTCATACAGAAAAAATTCCAATCATCTTTTTTAGTTGAATCACATTTTAAACCTCAATAACCACACAGTGAAAAAGAAAGCCAGCCAGCAAAGATTGGTGGAGCAGAAGTACTTCTTAATGCAAAAGGACATATGACTAGTGGTGTTAGCAGTAAGTGAAATATTCAGTCAAAAAAACAGAGAACGAAAAGCAGCAAGAAGAGATGGGCAGCAGTGAAGCTGCAGACTGTGGTGAAAGAATGTTCCAGACTCCCAACACCTGCATCTCCCAAACTGAGTTGGTGAATAGTCCTGAAATAGCACATCACAGTTATTGGAAACACAAGGCAAAGCAGGCCAAAAATCAAACACTTAGCATGCTCAAGCTTAAAGATCAGAAGCTGCATTTTCCTGCCGAGCTCTCAGCACAGCAAGCCACAGGCAGCTGCCCTGCACGAGGTTTGCTGTGCGAGCAGAAGCCTCCCCTTGGCAGCGCGTTGCTCTGAACCAGAGAAGCACACTCAGGACAAGCTGCGCAGCACGGCGGCATGGCCTAATCAACACAGAACAAAGCCATCGCTGGCACCCGCAGCTCATCATTTACAAACACGGGACTAATATGAACATAGTGGTATCTTTGTTCTCAATCTGAAGCAGTTATCAAAGAAGATTCAACATGGAAAACTGATGTGAAGGCATGTGGAAGTAGGAAACTCTTCACAGGATTTATCTGAACAAAAACTTCAAAGACTAGAGTTTCTAGTAAGTTAGGGACTTACTATCACAAAAAATAAAGTTCAAACTGCTTCATTGTTCTGAATTCATGGAATGATGCTGAACTTGCTTTGAAAGGTTTAAAACAGAATTACACATTTACTTGACTTTTATAATAATATCTATTAGGAAACAGGAAAACTATGACTGCACAGTTATGATGTTAAGTATTTCAGGAAGAAAGTTCAAGCACTGGCTTTTGTTTGAAAAATCAGTTTAGAATTAAAACAGCAGCAGAAGCTGATTTGTGGCATCACAGTATCACAATATTAAACCACGCTCCTGCTTCACTAATTTCTAATCCTCACTTAAGAAAGCATAACCCATCTGTAGCTCAGCTCTTTATTTCACAAATAAAAATACTTTAGTGGTCTGGTGAAAGCTGTTCTTCACACATCCAGAAGCAGAAGAGAGAATCCCAACGAAGCTCTCCTCCCACAGCCTTTGGAGTGTGGAATATCAGATAGTTACATCGCTGCCTACAGAAAGAGCTCTACAGTTTACTTGCTAAGATCGTTCTCATGTGTGATGAAAGGTGAACCCAGGTTTGCCATCTACCTGCTGATCTTGATTTAAAGTCTTAAGAATTTATCAAAAAGTAGTATCAGGCTACACAAATCGACATATATTCTGGAATGCTTTTCAAATAAGTAACCTGCCCTAAAGGAGGACCAATATTAAGAATAATACAAAAAAGGAGTGGGAAATATAATCTCATCAGAGATCTTTTTCTGTCCCCTAAGCTCTCAGCAATTCCTAAAAATATTTCTGCCAATATATTGTTTTGTGTCAAAGAAAAACTGGAGACATTTGAGGATAGGATCTCTGGTGTTTACGCCTCACGGTTATAAAATTAGACTCAGATTCGTTATTTGGAATATAAACAGCTTTAAATGTTTAAACATAAAGTGAAAAGTGTTCATCTAATACTTGGAGCTATGTTGTACCTGCAGAACATTTTGCATCCTGTTTGTGCCTTAGGAATTGAATTTTATTATTTTCAAAAGAATTAACATAGTTTTGACTGGGGTAAAAAAAAAGACTACATGAAGTTTTTAACCCTGCATACCGATCAGGTATGCAAGATCGGCATGCAGAAATGTCTAGTCTATTTGTGTTTATTTTCAGCGTAATATTTCAGAAACACTTTTCCAAATATCAACAATATTAATATCTGGTTTTCATTTAATGAACATTCATATTAAATAGTTCCTGAATGTTTGAAGGGTATTGAACATTTTTTTTTCTTTTTCATTTTCATGTACTTACAATGGTAAATTTCATTGTACTGTAGCAGGCATTAAAAAAAAAGTGTTGGGGTGGTTGGTTGGGGGTTTTTTCAGTGAGATGGGGGAACTTGGGAACAAATGGAGAAATACTTTCTCATGCAAAAATCTACTTCATTCCACTTCAGAATTAAGAGTACAAGCAAATCTGTCTAAAAGTGCCTTCAAGATGGGCACAATTATGGAATGGTCTTTCAGATATTTACAGATGCAGCCAAACATCATCAAAGTGTGTGTTCAGCTTTCCAGGCATACCTGCTTCAGGCCTCACTTAGCACTGCAGAACTGTCACTCCACAGGACTTTCTGCGTACTTTCAGCCTAATACACTGGTGGAATAAACTGAATGGTTTAAGTAATGCATTAGACTATTTAAATACATTTATCACCTCCTATCATCAATTTATTTCCTTCAGAACCCCTCTTCTGGAGAAAGGGTGTTTTCTATTCAGTTTCTTGTCCTAAGTTACACTCTGGCATAGTCTCTCTCTCTCTTTCATCATGAGCAAGGAGTGAAGAGTAAAAAGCCAGTCCACTTTTATGGCAAACCTGGGCTAAACTTGAGTATTGCAAATATTGTTATGCATCTCCACTTGGGGTAGTTTGAGAGAGATTACTTCAAAACAAAACCGTGAAAAAAAGGTTTGAATTCCTAGTGTCTTACATTACAATGTAAGATGTAACCAAAAGTATGTATTCTATCACCATCTCTTAAAGCCAGGTGGGGCAATGTTCTTTATCTCTTCCCTGACACATTCCTGATAACTCCCTCCAGGGGCTATTCCTGTTTAATGGGCAATCAAGGACTCACCGCATGACTCCTAAAATTACATCAGCCCATTGTGAGATGCTCCACTCAGGGGAAGGAACCAGTCATTCTCACCTGGATACAATCTGAGGTTTGGAACACCACACTCAGTCCTTACCTACTGGATTCCTAGAGGACAAGAGCTACATAACCACTGCTGGACCTTCAAGTGGAAACCAGACCCTTTTCTACAGGATCATTGCTTCAACAGGACCACTTCATCTGGACTGCTACCACCGCCCTGACTAAGAGGGTGTCAGGTTGTGTCCTGATTCTGTCAGTGTTCTTGTTCTATTGCATTTATTTTAATTTTCCTATTAAATTATAATTCTGCCTTGTGATCTCCCACTGGTTTGTTTTCAAACTAGTACACCTAGTCTTTAATTTTCTTTTTTTTTTTAAATACATGGGTCTTACTTAGGCACTTATATTCACTTCACGTTCAGAGAAAACTAGGTTAAATGAGTCATTACAAAAACACGTCTACTTCTGCTGAGTGATTAACTCAGACATAGATATCTACCTTTTAGATGCCTAAACTGGGTTAGATGAGTATCAGCAAAATATTTAAGGATGCATTCTGAGGGATCATGAAAACATCCCAGACTTCCCCACACTTCCCAAGGCCTGAGCCCAGAACTGCAGAGGAGCAGGGCTGCCACAAGCAAGGGAAAGATAGCAGCAATGGCTCCATACTGTGGACACTGCCCAGATTTTCTCAGCTTCTACCAAAAAGAGAATTCTTTCCATTTGACACTCAGCTGACACAACTCTTTCACCTGTTAAGAGGAGGATAACATCATTTAAAGGAACTAATTATGGAAAGGAATCTCTGTACAACTACTGAAGTAATCTTTTTCTCACTTTCCCAGTTAGATGGGGTAAAAATACTTCATGACATTTCCAAGGAGTTAATTCAATTTGTTTCCAACCTGTTTATGGAATATTATTCTCAAGAGATCAAATTTAATGAGCAAGGGTATGTCTAAAAGGAAAGGGAATACAGATCTGAAGGTACCTGACTGAAGCTCTCTAGCAGTCATGCATATGAAAACATTTAATAGGCATGGGAAGCTGGAGGTAAATGCACACTGGAGAAGGCAATTTTATTCCATCAAATGACTTCATAACTGGAAGATAAGAGTAACTTGACTGGGATTCATGTACCTTACTCAGTAATTTTTACAGTATAAAGGCTTTTCCTTTCTTATTAGATTATTGAATTAGGTTGAAGTCCAAAGAACTCTAATGTTCTTCCAAGAACTTGGGTGAAATTCATTAATTCCCCTGATTCTATTTTGAGAACTTCTCATGAGCTGCTACAACTGCTACAACTCATTGTTAACTGTAACATCATACCAAGAACAACACTAAATTATGCGGGTTAGAGGCTTTGTCTAGCTACTCTGAAAGAATCTACTTTTATTCTGGCATTTGCTGTGTTACAAGAATTGTACTATGCTGAGGGTGTTGCATACTGACACTGTTTGTTTAACTACTGGAAAACTGCCAATAGAAAGAAAAATGGGAAATTGTTTTAATGAAGTGGTTTCCTGAACAATCTTGGATGAAAAGTCTCTCTCCATACGACTTTCGAGCTGCACCTCTATCTAACACTTCATCTCTGTACTTCTGTAGTCTCTTATATCTAAGAATCTTAGAGCTTTTGTCAATATTTATTACACTTCATGGCAATCTTATATGGAAAGAAATCCATCATATCACTCTGATAAATAAACAATGAAAATGTTGTAAAGTAAGAAAACATTATAATGGATTTGAAAATACTTCACCCAAAAAAACCCCTAGGTTGTTTGATATTACATTTGTTTTCATATAGTATAGATTAAATTAATTATATGGATTAGATTAAATCTTTTGTATAGTTTATGCTTCTGAGAAATTAAGTTTTCCAAAACTGGTTTTCTGTTTGGACTAACACTGCCATGAATCCAAGTTCAGTTCTTTTGCCTGTATATCTCAGCTATGAAGCAACATACTACTACTGTAATTTTCTTTGCCAATATACTCCCATAATGTATTATGAAACACCATATAAGCCAGAGAGAGAGATTCTTGCTGATGCACAATGTAGTTAACACTTAAAGACACTAAATCACAAATTATACTTTTAGCTTTCTGCAGCAGCAAAACTAAGCAATGACGGGACCACTAGGACATGCACTCGGAAAAGATTCTGTGACCAAAATGGCCATAGTCGCAGTTCAGTGTATGCACGCCTAATGCATACCACCAACCATCAGCAGCAATTCTTGCATCAAAGTCTCATAACTTCTGAGAACACTAACACACAACTTTTATGAAACAGTCCATCTTGGTTAAGGCTAATCTAAGAGTAAATAGCCCTTCTCTTTAAAAAGAATACATTTTACTGTATTTTACTGCTACTTCTTGCATTTTCAAATTCCAGCTTTACAGTCCTGCTGCAATTTGTCAAATTAAAGGGCTCTCTAACAGTAGTTTTCTCTTCCCAGTGCAGGTACTCACAATCTTTGATCAAGCCAACTCTGAACTCCTCTTTATAAGCTAAATAAATTGAGCTTCTGAAGTCAGTCACTGCACGGTGTTTTTGCTAGACCATGAAGCATTTTTGTCATGAGCTATATGCCTTCAGACCTTTCACAGTAGTGAAAAAAATTTCCTTTTTCTTTGGAATATATGTGCAAGAATTAAGCAAAACTCCAACATAATTTTTTAATAAAATTAACATTTATTATTTCATATGATAGATAGATGAAATTGGAGACTTCTCATATGGCTATATAGCCTTTCACATAGTTGTAGAGAGAGCTGGACTCAATGATCCATGTGGGTCCCTTCCAACTTAGAATATTCTGTGATTCTGTGGAGCTAAAAGGTCTCCTTTTTCTAATTCATGGTTTCACATGTTCACATGAACATACTCCCATACATGCACACACACTTTTCCTGTTTAACAGTGCCAATTCAATGACTTAAATTTCACAATAACTTTAGGAATTCTGCTATTAATAGTAACACTTCAACACACAACACATTGTAATTCTTCTCCATTAAGGAAATCTTAAGGCTCTTTTATTTAATAGATTTATGAAGTATTAAATGCAATTAATGAAGCTTTATTTAGTCAAAGGAAACAACCACATTATCACAGGATAAGCAAACTTCAAATTGTATTAAATCAAAAAAAGCATTAGTCATATTCATCTACATGTGTCTTATAATTTTCTAATGTTTTTTTCTCATGTGATAGAATCTCTGATTCATCATTCATTTCCAAGAAACATGACTTACACTTTTGTGGGTGCATTAAGTCATCATAATATTTAATTCATAAATGTTGCTTTATTACTATGCACTTAGCTGTATACTTGTATAGCACCAAAATTAAATCATTTTTGCAGCTGTCAATGTGCCACACATTTCTACAGTAACAGATAAATCCATAATCACACTGCTGATTGTCAGCAAAAGTACAATGGACAGTTTTATCATTGCTGGCAAACAAATGTCACAGAGTCCGCTGAGAGCCATGCTGTGCCATGACTGCTGTATGAAACACACTGGAAAATCATACTTCTGGAAGGGTTAACCACTACTCCCCTGCCAGTTAAAGACTGAAGGCCACATAAAAAATGAGATAATTGACAATTAAAGTGTTAGGAGATTGTAAGTGGTTCAGTCATTATTGGGCTTGATCCAGTTCTGAAAGAAATCACTGAAAGAGTCCCCCTGATGATGCAGACTGTAAGTAACGCTCCTAAAATAAATCCTATTCAAGTATAGGCTTGAAGTTGTCTTCTATATTTTACACATTTAGAACTACTAAGAAAAGCAAACTGCTATCACTTATCAGTTTTATTTTTAGCACATATCCCTCTGAAATACTTAATTAGGTAATCTAATGTTCGACTTTACTACGACATTTAGCTCTGCAGGAACACCAATAAATGGTATAAAAATTAAATGCATAGCAAAGCTAAGTTTTTTATGACACCTCTTCGCAATTCAGAAGGCACAATAAACATCAACCAGTTCACAAAATAATCAAATATTGACATTTCACCAATAAAGCAGGGTATCTAATATATTTGTTGATGAAATTAACAGGAACTAATACACTAAGAATATTCATCATTGCTGCCTGAGTTGTTTTTTATGCTCTTTGCGTTTCCCACCCTTTTTTCATTTTTCATCCACTATCTGTTGTGAGCAAATGGCTTATTTTAGGGACCTTCAGGGATTCTCCATGAGCACACCTGGTCTTTCATTTCTGTTTTAAATGCTAGTACTTTCACTTAAAATAAATGTTACATTCTGGAACAATTTCCCCAAGACCAAAAATGCAGTTTTTTCTTTAGTACCAGTTACATTAGGCCTTTCTGAGTATTTTTTGCTCAAACATATGCTTCAAGGTCATTGCTTTAGAACATCATTTCATCCTAAGAAAGTGTAAAAGTTAGTGTGACCTACTTTATGATACACATATGCTGACACTGCTTTCAAATGAACATCTAATTTGTACGATTAACGACACAGGTGAACAGTTTAATGGGATATGGAAATTATTTACCCTGAACTGAACAGGAAAAAAGAATAAAATCACTCCACAGATACACGAAGGAGAGGTATGTGTTAGTGGGTGAGGCTTGCATGAACTCATGACAAAGCCTGGAACCTCGTTATCAAAGAATGTTAATTTGTAGCTTCCTCATAATTTTTCTTAAGCAAAATTGTGCTCACTAACAGTATTTGTCTCCCCCTTAATGCTAGTGTGTGCCACCAAGACCTCTGTGTGGCTCTGTCCCAGTTACTGCAGTTGCTATCCTGAAGATGAAGACAAAACAGAAGTGTTAGTTTATGGCAAAACCAGTGCCACTCTGCTTTGGCTAAAAGACATCCTTTCACGACAAACTGATATTTTAGTTTTATGGTACCATTTCTAAAACTACTTATGTGATTGGTGCCGAATTATAATTGCAGCATATTTGCACTATCTAGGTGCAGTGTTGACAGTTATATCAGTGTGGTATCATGGAAAAAATTGTTGCTTAATTGCTCAAGAATTTGTTCAGAAGCACAGGCATATTTTGCAGCTATTGTTGAGCCCTATTCTCCTAGACTGTCTTCTTAGCAATTAACCCAATTAAGTGAATTTAAACTTAGGTCATGCAGGTTTATGAGTGCTAACAGTAATGTTTCTGACAGTGGAAAAGGCACCTGCTGTTATGCACCTATATTGTCCTGAGTTTCCATGGGATTTAGTTTGTTTTGAATTTTTCTACCAAAACTAGGATGACAACTTCCTAAATTAAAAGGATCACCACCTGTAGCTCTCTAGGAGCCATAAATTTCCAGGATAGTAAGCAGAATGAATAGCAGACCTTGAAATAAATTACTGAATTAAAGAACTGAGAGGAGGGAAGGGAGGGAACGGGCAGTGGGGGCATGGAGGGAAGAACAATAAATTGAAGTGGAATTAAATGACCAAGGGCAACCCTATTTTATCCACAAATAAATCTTACGATCAGCATGTGGTCAGTAAGTTACACTTCATTTGAGCCGGAGAATATTAAGGATGCTTGATGCAGTCTCCAGCTGTGCTGAAAACAAGAGATGTGGTCCATGCAGAAGGTGGACATTCCTTTTTCCTCATTGCTGGGGATGTGCCATTTTGCCTTCATTAAAAATGCATGGTGCATGCTTGGCCAACAAATACACTGAATCTAAATACTGAAAGTGACATGATCAGTATAGTTAGATCTATCCACATATACTATGCTCCCGTTTGTCCTTGGATAGAGTCTCTTAAATCAACTATCACATCTTTTTCTTATGAAGGACTACTCTTGAAGTGTTTCCTTGTATGCATGCAGTTCCCCCTCGTGTTGGCACTCTACTACTCATCTCAATTTGTCGACATGACTGTTTGTGTGATATGGATTCGAGTTTGTCGCATACTTTGATACCACACTTCATTATTTGCCATGAGTCTGTAAATCACTTTGGCGGTGTCACTGAGTAATTAAAGAGGTGGTCAGGTCAGAAGCACAAGTACAACTCAAAAACTTTCTTTGTCAAAAACACTTCTTCCTCTTGAATCAGAAAACAAGTTCTCCTATTCACAGGAGGATCTGCCTGGGGAAAGATGAACTGCTACTGTCATCTATCAATCCACAGTGAGTCACTGCAACTTTCTTCAGCTTCAGAACAAACTCCCAAAGAAAAATGTGATTAGCAGGTTGCTGGCACAGATAAATCCACATTCACCCAGGCTCAGGCATTTTGTCTGGAAACAGAGAAAATATTTCTCTGTCTCAGCCATTAACTTGAAGCAATCACAGATGGCCCATTATATTATATATGCATTTATAAGCCAACAAACCCAAAGAAACGCCTTCTGTAGAATAATATAGGGCCCAGTTACCAACAGAAGTTTTCCAGAGTGAAAGAAGAGAAAATTAAACATATTGTTCTGAGGGAGGGGAAAAAAATATGGATAAAATTAGATTTTAAAGACATTCCTATACATGTCACTTTTGCTAAATATCTGGCCAGTGCATACAATACTTGGAATTTTTTAAAATTCGGTATGTTCTTCAAGTTAATCTGTATTATGCAGCTATGTCTACCCTAGAAATTAAAGATGCTCTGAACCATATTACCTGACATAGAGTTCCACTGCCATAGCCCATATCCACACTACTGCAACTTTATATGACAGAGCCAAGCAGACACAAACTCTCTCCTGGGAAATGGTTTTGGACCATATTAACTCCTGAATTACACTCAGGATTGTTTCTGCATGTCCCAGCAAGAAACCCTTCTAACAAGTTAGCAGGACAGGCGGCTGAACATAGCTCTCTGGATTAGCATAGTACAGTTACGAGGCAAGTGTTCCTAAGATCATTTCCAGAAAGAGGTATGAAGACTGAGTATTACTGCTACACACTTACTTATTATGCAGAACCAGTATTCCAAAAATCCTGCAACTAACAGCTTGTGATTCTAACTGAGCATTCGTAGCACCTTGAGTCTAAATGTGTAGATATTTGTGAAACTTACTTTTTCTTCCTTTTAAAAAATCATCTTTTTCTTTGGTCTCAGACTTTTGTCTAATCTCATTGGTAATATTCAAATGCTCTTCTTTTTGGTTAACTAGAGGAGCTGCACATGATTTCTGATTAATAGCAAGTCTAACCACACAGAATTTAAGATGTTCTTCTTTACCTATAAGGCCCATTAAAATTTTGAACATCATCTCAATGTGGTCTCAGCATATAGATGCTGACTTTGGCAACCACCTTGCCTCAGTACAGTCACCACACTTGGAAATGGAGATGCTCTGGCTGACACTGCTGAGATTGCCTTAAAGCTACACAGCACCTGGAAACAATAAGCATGCAATTTTCATATGACACGCATACATGAATACACGAGTGGCAACTTGAACTCTCAGCTCAAATGAAAAAGCAGCTAACATTTGAGTTACTGACTTCAATGTCATTACAAATAATGAACATTGTCAACTAAGAACTATATATCTATATTTCATATCCGGATGTCTAAATGTATCTATAGATATAGCTACACATCTGGACCCCCACATTGAAGTCATTGTGCTCTCTGTACACTCCATTACCATACTTACTGTTCTCAAGATAAAAAAGAGCTTGCTGTCTGGTCCAGACTACCTCCTCTGTAGACATTAACTTCCACCCACATGGAATCATATCTTTACAAGAGAATAAATTTTTAATTACAAAATGTCACTTCGAACACAACAGACAGTCCTTTTGGTCTTTCCACAGTAAAACTCAAAAATAGGATGAACATTAGAACTAACAAGTATAACAGGAATCAAGACATGTTTTCAGTTAGCAGCAAAGTAAAAAAAACTGATATCTTGAGATGATTCTTGAAGTAATTTCTTTCAACTTTCACCTGACTTATGCACCAAACCACAAAGACTCTTTCACTAGGCTCTTGTTGGAGAGGGATGCACAGCCAAAGAGCTGGCATGGCCAATGGAAACATTGAAATCTTCAGTGTAAATCCAGACAATTCTTAAATAAATAAATCCAATTATAAAACAAAACTTAGATATGAAAAATAAGAACAGAGGTTGTCTTTTTATGCATTTTTTTCTTTCAGTATAAGAGTGCATTTACACTGCTATTGAACAAAGTAAAAATCCCTGTGTCAGAATGAAATAAAAATATATTGTTAAAACCGTGTTCCACACAGAAATTGATCAGACTAAAGTTATCTTTAGAAGGTTACATTTCATGTTTGTGACTCCACAGAAATGAAGACATTCAAAAGATCAGTAATTTTGCTGCTGGTGGTCATGAAGTTATACAACATTAAAAAAAAAATTGGTATAATACTTGTTTTTATTAAAGATAAACCAGTTGACATTAAGCCAAGTTTAACATGACATTAAAAAAAAAAAAGTTTCATTCTCTCTTGGATGGAGGAATTTGACATTCCAACATTTCATGGTGACTCATCTACCTGACCAGAATGCACTGTAATAATTTGCCTCCAGTAATAATAAGCAGCATATTGAGGCAATTATGATCAATTTTACAGATCCTCTGGAATATTCTTGAGGAGGCATTTTTACCAGAAATGTCACAGGTGCAATGACAGGGGGGAAAAAAGTACAGTATTTGAAGCATTGATTATATTAAATTAAACTACAAAATGCACCTTATGCAACAACAGAAAAACAGTGTTGCCTACTAAACTCATGAACAGCCAGCTAGACTGAAATCAAACCATTTATTTAAATAGATAGCTATTTGTCTTCATTAAAGGTTTGGCCCAAATCTAAGCTATAATGGAGCTGAAAGCACTAATGGTTAGAGAATCAATGTTTCTCCTAAATGATAAGGCAGAGAAGGTTGCAGTACATTTACATGTAGCTGAGATATTAATCCACACAATCATGCAGTTCTCTGTTTCCATGGCAACCATTACAGAAGAGTTTTCACCCTGAAGGAATTTTTCTTTCATGGTACTACTGGAAAGCTGCCATTGGAACAGCATTGGTTATCTGCTGCCCAAAGCACAGGAAATTCAAGGATAGGTATAACTACACTCTAACCTTGAGAGAGGCTGAGCCCATCGAGACCAGGAGGGAAAGTCAGGCAGATCCACATGGCCTGGAGTATCTAACTTTGCATCCCCTTTCACTCAATGTCCTGCAAAAAACCCCACAGCTGGAAATAGGTGCACAGAAGTTAAGATTCATTTCAGCTGAATGAGACTATCATAACAAAAGGGAAACAGATTCGAAACAATAGAAGTGATTCTGTGTAAGAAACACCTGGTATCGCATAGGAGGAGAGTCCAGCCCCTCCTCCAGAGGCAGTCTGTGTTGTTCTGGCAGCCTGGCCACCCACCCCACAGAGGCTTCTGGACACCCTGCTCGGGGGCCTCTTCCCTCGCAGTCCATCCAGCCAGCCTGCATACAGATGGAATGGCCTGAAGGAGCCAAGGCACAAAGTTTACATGACACAACTTGGGAATTACCCAAATAACACACTATTCTCACACAGGGTATTAAAAAAACCCAAAACACAACCATTTCTGTAAGGACATGCTTTATGGCACATTTGAAGGACTTGAGACTTCCTTATATTAAAATATTATATATAAATAATATATAATACTCTTCCTTATATCAAATATTAAAGAACTGCACTTTCAGGATGAAAAACTGTCCTTTAATGTTAGATTAAAGCAGCTTCCCAAGAATATGCCCTTTGCTCTACAGCAAAGTGTAGATCCCACAGCACCTTCCTTAAAAACAAAGTGCCTGGAGTGCCCTCTCCTGAAACACCCCCCAGATTCCATCTCATGTCTTGAGAGCTTTCTCATACCCTCCCATAGCCTAAATTACTAGTGGGGCAAGAGGTAGGTCCAAGCTATTTACTGATGCCTTACAGCAGATAAAAAAAGGCTGAATCTCGGGTTAAAAGTTTCCTGAGGAAGACACGAAAAAATTGATTCATCAGATACTCTTCAAGAAAGGCCAGAAGACAGGGCTACATATTGAAGCCAATTGTGATAGCTGTCTGTGGCAGAACAGCATTTAAGAAACCACTGCAAAGCCTGCACTCTTCCATTTTTTGAAGCAGATCAACAGCTTTCATTCTGAAACAGAAATCAAATAACTACAAATCAAAAATACTCTCAGATTGAAGAAGAAATGAAAATGTCGGTAACATGAGATTCTACCCCATAATCCTATTATTTTATTTTAAAATAATCAAATTATATTAAGGGATCATTTTCCACAACTGTTCAAAACCACAGGTCAGCTCAAAGCAAATCATGCTATCATGCTGTCATGCTCAGAGTTTTATTAGGAAGCATGTGTATTTTAATCTCTTGCTATTTGTGATAAAAATACCAACTTTCTTCCATTTGTCTGCTGTAATCAGTACACTAATACAGCAATATGTGACTTCTAGTAACTGAAATAACTTCTAGCTTAAAAGTATGACAAAATAATACTTCTATAACAAGTATGAAGTGGTAACTCAGATACACATATCCAAAAAATGTAAACAAATAAAGGAAACCAACTACAACAATACAAAACAACATTGCTTCTCCACTGTATTATGGTAACACAAGTTAAGTTATCTGTGTTTGCTTGGTCACTATGCTGGAATACAGGACAAGAAGTATGCAGCAATCTTTTTTAAAACAAACAAACAAAAACCAACAAAAAACCCACAAAAAACAACAATGAAACAAAACCAACCAACCAAACCTCCAAAACAACAACAAAAAAATCTCCACACAACACCCTCCCACAAAAACCAAATGAATTTTTTTTCCCACTCAAGCTTCCATTATTGTCTTTTAATTCTAAGATCACTTTGGGTGTTTAGACAGAAAATTAGCTGGTAGAAGTTAGTTTATGTGGTGGGTTGACCCTGTCCCCTCCTCAGCTGGACAGGGGTGAGAAAACAGAATGCAGGGCTCATGGAACAAGGTCAGGGAGCAATCATTCAGCAATTACTCTCACAGGAACAACAGATTCAGCTTGGGGAAATCAGCTTAATTTATCATCAGTCAAATCAGAGATGGGTAATGAAGAGTTGCTGATGGGCTTGGCCATGGCCCGTGGCAGGTCTGTCTTGGAGCCAGTTGGCACTGGCTCTGTTGGACACAGAGGAAGTTTCTGGTCGCTTCTCACAGAAACCACCCCTGTGGCTGCCCACTACTAAAACCTGGCCATGCAAACCCAGTACATATTAGTAAATTCTCTCATTGCTACATGACAAGGTAATTTGTTGAAAATACATGTTTATCTGAGATGACTGCTACCTGCATCAGCAGATGGAGAATGCCAAATCAAAACACTTAAAAGTTCCAAATTATAATAACTGGAATGACTTACATTTTTGAAACCATTAATAAAATATATTCACATTTATCCAAAAAGAGCAAATGTATGATTACTATCTTTTGTACACCTAAGAATTTAGCATGTGAAAGCATATTTATCAAATACTCCTCTGATCATCTTTTCCTTACACTTTTGTCTTCCTTTAATCAAGGAAGACAAAACATTAAACTATCACTATGACAAAGATGGGAATAATTCATTATAGAATATACTTTTTCAGTCAACTAATTTTTATTAATGCTTTTCCTGACAATTTTATGGTACTTCCTGCTAAATTCTACAGGAACTCACACAGTCTGTAAACAGAATTTAGGTTCTCAGTTCTCAGTAGGACAGAAATGTATTTCCAGAGAGCTGAAACACCAAATCTATAACCTTCCCATTTATTAAAAAAACAAAACTTGAATACATTTCCAAATCTTCCACACAAATACTCAAAAGGAATGTAAAATTTAAGTAAAATATTTTAATAACTCTACAATGCATCCATTTTGATTCAATGGGGCATGTTTTGTGCCTCAGGACTCCTAGACTGCTGGTTATTCAGATGGCTCACTCACATTTATTTGTATCAACAAATAAACAACAAATCTCTACCAGGGGATCATTTCAGCAGTCTGGGAAGTTTTTTCTCTTTTGTAAGAGATCTCTAAATAAGGTCTCTTAAGCTGTAATAAGTTGTAAAACATGCCAGGTTTCTCAAGTGATTTCTAATGTATTTTTCCAAGAATTTACCAAGCTGTTAAAAAGGTGTTCTCTATTAAAAAGCAAATTCTTCAGAGACAAATAAACTGAAATCAATTTCACATCTACATAGTGGGGGGAAAAGTCAAAGGCAAACCTCACTTCTAGGTCTTTTGACTAGAAATTCAAGTTCAAACATCATCATCATCATCATCATCTTTTTTTTCATGAAATCCTGTCATGGAAATACTTAATCAGTGACCTGTCAAACGCCTCCTCGTGACAGTATCAGTATCAACAAATGATGCCCTGAGGCTTCAATATGCATTGACTTTTCTATTACTCCACTTTAGTGATAAACCCAAAACCAGAACCAGAACCAGAACATAAACCATGACCTACTTCTTCCATTTTACAGATTTCATTTACTGCCTCTAGTGATAAACTACTCTCCAGGGGCTACATCAGCATCTGAATCTGAGAGGGAAAATGAACATAATCCTAAACTCTTAATAGTCAAAGCTGAAATTCAGTCCCTGAGAAAAGAACATCCTTGCACATACTGTACAGACAACCATCTGTCTAAATACATTGACAGAATATTTTTGTCTGAACAGCTACCAAAATCCCCAAACAGAACATAAAACTTACTCAAAATTAAACAAAATAAGCATTCTAAAAGTACCATGATGCAAAACACCCCACCACAAAACAAACCAAAGAACCTCTGCAGCATTACTTATTAATTTAAACTGAAATAGATCTTCTTGTCATCAGGCAATGAAATTCAGCAGATTTCCTCCTCCTTTGCATCTATGATAATTATTCAAACTTTGTTCTGTTTTTTACTGTGATTACACCTTTCAATAGCTTTAAGTACTGCAGGAAAAAAAGGGAAAAAACTACTTGGCCTAAATACAGCATATCAACAAAACCAGCATGCGCACAGTCCTACATGCAAACATCTACAAGGGCATTACTTGGGATATCACCCATACAAGGACCAGAAACCCGTATCAAATGGGTTCACAGGAGATAAAACACTGTGCCTAGAAAGATAACAAATCCAAGCACTGTCTTTAGGGGATTATGTGGTAAGGCTCTGCATGTCCGTGAGCTAAACTAAGCTACGCAGGCGGCTGAAAGGAGATAAATGACACCGGGATATAGTTTAAGGGAACTTTCTATTAAAGGACCATTGAGATTTGCACTGTTCAGACAGTAGCTGTGGGGTCAGTGTGTTCTCCCAGATTCTCCTGAAAACGTTTTGTTTTCCTACAGCCGATGACTCTGAGCTCTTCCAAAACAAAAGGTGTAATCAGGTACCTGCATTAAAACATGGGAAAAAATTAACCTGCTTCACTTCACGTAAAGGAGGCTGGCATTTTTGAGAAAATGAGGCTGGTGTAGTTTAGTTTGTTCACATTAAAAAAATAATAAATTAGATACTCAGAGGCAGGAAAAAAATAGTCTCTTGAGGTTGACGCTTAGAAGATATTGTCCCCTTCCTCTTCTACTGCTCCTTATGTAAGTATTACATTGAATAAATGATCACTACGAGAGTGTTAGAAACCTTGTTGTAACTCAGCACTTTTTAATAAACACAAGATATAGTAAAGGTGATTAATTTTCAAGTAGGAAAAAACAACTTTTAAACTTTTCAGGAGCTCATCTACTAAAAACATATATACTCTCTGCTTTTTCTCAAAATTTAATGTATTGCATCTGTGGCAAACAACAGATTAAATCACTTGGGATATCATTTATTCCCTTGAACTCTTCACATATTTCAATATGGAAATTAACCTAAAGATTGATGAAATATGTATTCAAACCAGTGTTGAAAATGCTTAACATTTTCCACCCCAAACCCTACTCATTTATAAACAACAGATTCTATTCCAAATTAACAAATAATCTGAGTATGCAATCTGAAAATACAGCAATATATACATATATCCCTTTATCAATTCAATTTCTGCATCTTTATGATGGCAAAAATGAGAACAAAATCTTTCAGATCAATAATTAATGGGAAAAGTTTTAAAAGAAAACAGAATGACTACATTAAAATGAGGAATTCCATTATCAGCAAGTGAAGCTCAAAAATACTGCAAAACTATACAAAATTTAAATATACCAAAACAGCTCTCTTCCCTCCCTTCTCTGAAATATTCAACACTGTGTTTACACATGACTCAATAAAGATTAGGGGAACACAGGTACTAGCTGGTATCTGCTATCCCTAACTATTTAGGGAACCGAGAACAAAGCAGCTGCCACAAAATAACAATATCCTTTTTTTTCCTTAATACCACAGTAGCTTTAGTTAAGCATTGTTCACATGGCCTTTTGGTAGCCTCCTGTTTCTATAAATACATCAGCAACAAAAAGAGAGCTGAGGAGATTCCCATCCTTTACTGGAAGAGGGGGAAACAGTGACAAAGGGTGAGGAAGAGGCTGAGTTACTTACTGCCCTCTTTGCTCAGTCTTCAGTAGTAAGGTCAGTGGCATCCTGGCCTGTGTCAGGAGTAGTGTGGCCAGGAGATCCAGGGCAGTGATTGTCCCCCAGTACTCAGCACTGGTGAGGCCACACCTTGAGTGCCATATCCAGTTCTGGGCCCCTCACTACAAGAAGGACATTGAGGTGCTGGAGTGTGCCCAGAGAAGGACAGTGGAGCTGGTGAAGGGGCTAGAGCTCAAGTCTGATGAGCAGTAGCTGCAGGAGCTGAGGCTGTTTAGACTGGAGAAGAGGAAGCTTTGGGGAGACCTTACCCCTCTATACAACCATCTGAGTACCTGTAACAAGGTGGGTGTCAAGTCTCTTCTTCCAGGTTACAAGGAACAGGAGAAGAGGAAATGGCTTCATTTTGGACGTTTAGATGGGATTTATGTCTTCAGCAAGAAGACAGCAAGAGTTGTCAAGCACTGAAGAGGATGTCCAGGGAAGTAATTGTGTCACAATCCTGGAGGAATTGAGGATGTGTAGATGCAGCGCTTAGGGAAATGGCATAGTGGTGAACTTGGAAGTGTTAGGTTTATAGTTGGACTAGATGATCTTAGAGGTCTTTTCCGACCTCAACAATTCTATGGTTCTAAAATAATAAACATGTTTATTTACTACAAACTGAAGTATTCAAATACTTATTTGTAACATATCCACATTAACAGTGGTGACAAATTCAAATTGTTTAGTTACATTAACATAATCACTTAGAACAAAAGTAAAAAAAAAAAAAAACAAAATAAGACACACACAAATGTTACGTCCGTGAGAAAATACAGCTTTCATTTCATTTTCATTAAATCTAATTGTCTGATTTACTTGCAGGCTCTTAAAAAAATATTGCTAGATCCAGAGATATCAATATGTCATTTAAAAATAGAGTTTAATGATTCAGAAAGAACCTGAATCAAATTTTTTAAAGAATTAATGGGATTCCCACTTCACTGTAGAGTTACAAATTGTGGAATGACTCCAGAATTACTGAGCTATTTATCACGTTAAATTGACAACCCCATATAGTGAAACCATCAAGTGGACACTCTGCAGCCAATATGCTCGAAGGTACATATCAGATCCAAATGAAATGTTCAGGTAATTAAGAATCTAGAAATTAAATTAAAACATTGTTCTATGTTTCAGTGTATATCTAAGGATATATTAAATACTAAGTACCCAGAGACACCAAAAAGCACAGACATAACACACTTGTCTCATACAATGTTAAATCCAACTAGCTTGGTATCTCCTCCCAACAATCACAAGAAATTCTATTTTTTTCAGAGGTGAAAAGCAGAACCTAAATGAATGAGCTCGCAGCAGCTAAGACAGTGGGTTATAAGGAGGTCATCTTAGCAGAGGGTTCAGGTATTGTTCAGGCCTATAGAAATGCAATATATGAGAATAATTTTATGTAGTAAAAGTAGTTGATAGAACAATACTGAATAACATTGACAGAACAGTAATTGTAACACTCTTAACATTTACAGGTCAGATCTTTTCATCTTACTTGCAGTGAACAAATAGTACATTGAAAGCTGTCCAATTAATAGCAGCTAAAAAACTGAATTAATCTAAACTTTTGTGGACAAAATAAACTTTTAGGTAAATTACTTCTCATCTTCAAAGTTGTCTGCAGATAAAGCTCATTAAAACCAGTTTTATGCCAGTTCCACTCCCTTGATGTCAGGTAAATTATTCCCAATGCAGAACTCCACATCTGTGATTAATGTTGGACCTAATAACCAGCTAGTAACAGTGAAAATCCATAAAGCTTTCTTCTGTTTCTTTCTAGGAAGTACAAAACCTGCGGAGGGTGCAAGGTACCTTAAATTAAGGTAAAACACTAGATTCAGCTTCTTTCCATTTTTAGCATCAACTGGTAAGTTTCACAGTAACACAAGCTTCAATGGCAGAAATTTGAAATATAAAAGTTTGGTAAAAGGGAAAAAAAAATATTGGTTATTGAGAAAGGGGAAGGACAATCTTGAAATAAAGATGACTGCTTCTGCAGAAACAGTTCACTCAGTTATAATAAATATATTTGTGTTGGAATTGCATTAAAAAGATAGATGAAATAGTCATGAAATGCATTTGATGTGACATTTTTTTTTGGTATTTAATAATTGGAAAATGGAATTGAACTTTGTCACAGTGTAACAAATAATAAAATCTCCACAAAAGTAAATTAGAATACAAAAAGAAAATTCAAGATTCAAACTGATTACAGTTCAATTCCAAATATAATAAGATTGGAAGAAAGTTTCGAACAGTGTTTCACGCGTCAGTGACACGCCATTGCAGTTTTTCAATAAAGTATCACTTGTACAAGGGTTGTGTTGTCATAAAAATCCTGTTGCTGGGAGTTTCTATAAATGGACGCAGGAGAAAAGAGCAAACTAAAAAGAGAACCAGATATGATGAGAAGGTGTAAAAGTCTACCAAACATGCACAGGCTATGGAGATTTGTTGTCCTACTGCATTCTCAAGACACAAAGAAGACCCAGAGCCTGCGGAACGTGTGTAAGGCCCCCAGGCCATGCCAGTGCCAGCGAGGGGCTGTGCAGTCAGTCCCCATCCGAGGTGCACCTCAGAGACACCAGCTCTGCACGTGCTGCTGAGGGAATGCAGGACCTGTGAGGGACCCTGTGCACGCCTGCCCAGAGGCCACTGTCACACCAGTGCAGCGTCCCTGGGGAGTGACCAGCTGGGCTGGGCTCCACGCGGGTGACCGGGAGTGACGGCGTGTGTGGCACTGTCTGTGTGACACTGTGAACCTGTGGGGGTGAGAACAGCGGCAGGAGACAAGCAAATGTACCATGCAAATATCTGCCTTTAATAATAGCCTTATTCTATTCACAATAAAAGCTTAATTAATAGAAGTTGTTCTAATACATTTTCACTGTAATCTGACTCTCTCTGACTCACTCCCTTATCAGGGAAAAGAGAATTTACAAGCATGTTTAGATGCTCTAAACAAGATCAGGACTTAAATCTCTTGCATACTCTGACATGCATTACAATACCTGCAGAACAAAGTATTTTTGTCAACATGTATTTTTTTCTTTATACAATTTATCTCTGAAAATGTACTCAAATAAATGGGTTTTTAATACTTTCATTAAGAAGAAAAGGTACTACAAACTCCAAGACACGATCAGCTCAGATCTTGTATCTGATGCATGAAGAGACTCCACTAGCCTCACAGAATGACAAATTTCTTTGAATTCCGTAATTCTGGCTTTAAGTGCACTGCAATTTGTACCCATACACACTGACACAATCTCCAATAACTGTTGAAAGCAACATACACTTATAAGTATCTTTCAGCAGTAATATCCCACAAAACAACTCACTATTAACTGCACTGTTGCTCCATAAAAAAGTAAAACAACACACAAAAAAATTCCCAAACTAACCCAAAAAATGAAAGAAAAGAAAAATGAAGTAGTAAAGAATCGTATTTTCAGACGTACAGTATAGAAATGTTATTTTTAATGAGGGGGAAAGGAGACATTTTCTGTATTACTGAAGACTGACAACTTTTTTATTCCTTGTACAGCAATATCTTTTGCCACTCATTTCACACAGGTACCCCTGAAGTTTTTCCCAATCAGCACCCTCTTCAACTTCCAAGCATTCTTAGACTGGTCTTCAGAGATATAGTTGAGACTGAGCTGCTGGCTCTTAACTGACACAAGTCATTCAGAGAGCAAGTACTTCTTCCTCATGCTGCCCACATGTATACACTTTTTCTTTGAGAAAATTTAATAATGGCTGATTTTCTCTGGAAAAGGAAAAGAAAAAGAAAAAGAACTTGTCTTAGAAAGCCTGTATTGTAACATAAGAGAAGCAGGCAATTTCCTTACTCAATTTCAATGCCAATTACCAAGCTGTACAACTTACAGCTCTCACTGGGAGCCAGCACCTGCCAACTGTCACTAGACCAACAGAGAGAAAAGAGACACAGTAATGTTTTCATACACTTCTGCAGTCAGAATTAACAAACTAAAATAATTTTTAAAAATCTAACCAAAACACTATTTGCAAATGTCTGTAAAATGGTAAGAGAGTATTTCTTAAAGTCTGCAGCAAATATTTTAAATTTTATATCCCACTACAGTGGGAAAACATATAAATCTGTAGTTCTGGATAAGGAATTCAAATCTATGAAGGATTCCTTCATTGCTTTCAGGTGTCTTCAAAAGAACCTTCTAGGTCTGACTGAAAAACAAGAATACAGGTGTTTCGACTTATCTATATGCAGAAATGCAAAACTTTGCAACTAAAAAACTTTACCTTTTAAGTGTCCCTATCTTCCCACAAACTGAAATATAAATTAATTGGTAGACTACAATTCCTCCCTCAAAAAGGTCCAATTATATACAGAAAATCACAAATGCATGCAAAAATGTGTGTAGTATAACAAATAAGAAAGATTACATTTATTTGGAAACTTTTATAATGTTGAAGAAGTATAAGAAAAATAAAGTTTTTGAAAATATAACAACAACTGAGCTACAAGTATTTAAAAAGCAAAGCTTTTTGTGTACACAAAACTGAAAGGTTTTGATAAAATCATAGTCCACAGTACCAGTATATTCAATCACCAAGCAGTTTCTTAAATTGCCGGGCTTGAATTAGTCTTAGGGTTTTTTCTATCAAATCTTTGAATCATCATTAAAAATAATAATTCCACTATATGGATTTGCATCTTTGATTTGATTATATGCTCCTGTACATAATAAAAGAAAATACCTTCTATTCTGGTATCGCAGTCTTCTTCATAATTTTTGTTATTTTTTTAGACATTTTGAGAGATGGCAAGTTTGCAGTTCAAATTATGAATTAGGTTTCCATATTACATCCTGGGGTCAGGTGAAGCCCATAATCTTGGCCAGTCAAGCTTTCTAAGACATTCAGAATTACTATGCAATTAGCAGCAAATGTTCAGAGACCAAATCAGCACTTGCAATTCTTAGATGCCTTTCACAGGAACGAAGTCTGAGAGACAACTATCTCTTAGCAGACAGGTAATTTCACAGGTAATAATGTTCCCAATTGGGAGTATCTTGAAAGACCTAACATAACTTCAAGAACACAAGAATTGGTTGCACTCCTACCACTTTTTGAAATCTCTCAGTGTACTCTGTTTTTGACACACGGTCAGTGAATTTATGAGCAGTCCTAAGCCAGACTAGGGCAAAATCAGACTACTTGTTTTAAATTGTTGATGTGAATTTAAACTCATGCAGACAACTTCAGACTGAACAATAGAACAAGCTAGGCAAATTAAGAAATGTGTGTTTGCACTCGTTAGCTACTGCCTCCTGTGACCCTGCTTCTCATCACTCCTTTTCCTGAGATGGGAGATTACATCTACCTAAGGAGTTCTCAGTCCATCAAGAGAACTTCCAGGGAAGATGAAAGAACAACCCAGGATGAAAGCCTGCTTTCCAGGTTTTAATGAGCCTTGAATTTTGAGACAAGCATGAATACAAACAATATATCAAATTAATATATCCAGCAAAAGAAAATTTTGCTACTTTTCAGGAAGAATTAATTAAGTTTTAAAATGTCACCCAAATGCACATACTGGCATTTTTTCATATGCACTAAAAAAACTCCCAGGTAAAGATCCCATAGAACAGGAATAATGAAGTCAGAATAAATAAAAATACTCTGTAGATTAAGAGACATAAACCTCTCAAAAATAAATGTGCTTTTTACATAAGTTCTTAGCAATATCCTGAAGGATTGTTTAGAGGAAGCAGAAGTGTCTGTGTTCTGTGAAGTTACTCCCAACGCCTAAATAATGATATTCTATACTATGGTAAACATCTTCAGCGAGAAAGAGCTCAGTCCAATCCCAAACTTGCATCTGGATGATAAAGGTTAAAAGCCTAATGTTAACAGCTAACAAAAAGTCCTCTCATTTAAATTCACCTATTTTTAACTCTGAATGTTGTGTTCTGACAAAACTTTCATATGAGGAAGGTCAACTAACAAGCGAAAAAATACTGAGAATGTGTATTTAATAACTGATTCTCCCAGAACAGGCAAGAATTAGCCCCTGGACACTTTGGAACTATTACCTATGTTTTATGAAGCTGAACTGGAATTTCGCTGCTGGTACACCAAAACTTCAAAAATTTAGTTTAGTAGCTACACAAATAACCATATTTCCCTTTTAATGATTTTAGTATCTTACAATGTCAAGATACTTGCAATGATACTTATGAGATATGTCAAGTATCTTACAACCTTACAAATAATATACTTACAATGTATCCAAGACAAATGCCAAATAACTGCTCTTTGGCTGCTTGCACACCCCATTAAATAGCACAGTATCTTGCCAGTACCCACAAAATAAATGTTTTACCCTTTTAGAAAGGCACTTGATACTTATTAAAAAAAAAGTGTAATACCTCATTCTACACTAAAGTCCTTGAAAAATAGGCCAAGAATATCCTAAATATTTGGACTGCTTTAGTTTAGACAGTAACAAACAAGTATCAAAACTGTTCTACCTAGAAGCAAGCTAACCTTAATAAGCAGCTGTCTAGAGACAGGTACTAAACTGCTGGAATAAAAATTACATTTCAAGGTGCTCTATATCCTTCACTGTGATTATATGAATACAGTTTTCTTTTAAGCTGGTCTGCAAATAATATCCAAAAGCTGATTATTTCTGTTACATAAAACATGTAGGTGCTTTGGTAGTATTAAATAATCACAGAACAGTAAATTCTGACCTGTTTCCATTGGTTTATGTGATATATGAGAATTTTTTTGACAGTGGCCAAAAAAACCACACATTGCTTCCATGCTCTCCTTTCTTCTCTTGGCACTTGTACCATACCAGAGTGCTTTGTATTTGTTGGTTTGGGGGGGGGGTTGGTTTGTTGTTGTTTTTAAAAACAAAAAAACCACACAACACATACATGGGGAATCTTAGTGACTTTATCTAATCACTGTCAGTTTAAATACTATGTTAGCAACACTGCCAAGGATAAGATCAGCTAAAAATATTTAGTAGGTCACAAGAGCCTGCTACATGAATGTAAATAAAACTGAGATAATGCATAAGTATATGGTAATGCACTGAAGTATATTTCCTTCAGAATTGTCCTAGTTAAAAAAAAAAAATCCTATGCAGATACTCTGTGTTTCCTTTAAGTATACGCCTAGGCAAAGTCTGGATTACATGGAGATGCTGTAATGTCAGATACAAACATCACATTTGACTGGAGTTAACCCTTCTGAAGGAAAAAGAAAAAGCCTTTTTGGCTTATGGATGCTTCAAATAAGATCTCATAGAAATGAGACAAAACAGGTTTTATGGTTCAGCCACATTTAAGACTGGGTCAGCTGGTCTGTAGAGAACCCACAGAATGTATTACTACAAAAGAATGTGAACAGAAGTGGCAACAGCTCTGCTTTATTACAAACCTGAGGCTGTTTTAACTAAAAAACTTCCTTTATGCCTTTAAGTTTCTGTAGCAATCTCTGCCATTATGAGCAGCAGATAAGTAAACCCCCATTTGCACAACAATAAAATACTTGATTTAATCAAATTTACCTTTTTCTCTGTTTCACCTATACGATTAAGTGCAAATTAACCCTTTTTCTTACATATACCACTTTTCTCCATGCCCCAAAATAACATTTTGGAATCACACAGCCTAATAATAAATTAATCAAAGAATTGCTGGTAATGAAAATGCAATCATGTCTTTTTCACTCAAAACCCTTTAGTTATCTCAAGTATTCTTAGCTAATAAAACACAGATCACATCACATTAAAAACAAACAGCTATTTAATATTTTAAAACAATTACCCACTCCACTATCCCAGAGGGAGAATTTATATTGGTCTTGCTCCTGTTTCATACTCAATATGAAATTTCCAAGAAGAAACAGGGAGAAATACTTCATTCCAAGAAATTCTTGAAGTAATTACTCATTTTTTGCACATGTTGACAGAAGATCGCCAGAAGAATAAAAAGCATCCACTACCAAGTAAATGTACTTGTTGATTTCAGCAACACAATGCAATTAAGTTGAAGTTTTTATGCTGACATTTTAATAATGGAATTCATAACTTCTAAACTCAGTTATTCAAAATCATCCTACTTGAGATTATCTGCTTCTCTTCCCTTCTGTATTTGGGAGTATTTAATAGAGGTAACTTTCTTCTTCAGTTCACTATCTTCAAAAAAACAGGAGTGCATGGGGGAAAAGACCTTGTATACAGACATGTTTGAGCATATGAACGTTAATGTAATAGTGACTGAATGAGGTCAATGTGTCAGATAGGACAGTTAATTTCTTCCATTAAGGAATTTTTAAAAATAATTTTAATTAGGTTTTGCCAGTGCTGTCCAGACTCTTATTTTATAAATACCAGCTACTTAAAAGGAAATTAATTCTTCATCTAAACTCCTATTTGCTTACACATATAATCTCTTCATAAAAAGGCAAGAATTATCAGGTAAATTGGTTGTTATAGGAATTACCACATACATGCATTTTTCAGTCAATGCACCAGTAAATTTTTAAAAAATCTAATTTTGAATGGGGCAGATCAACACCAAGAAATGAAAGAGGCAATGAACTATTATGATGAAGCAAAGAAATTAAGATCTTATTCAGCATTACCTTAAAACTCTGACAATAAACCTTTTCTCCTACACTGACTTAAAAAAAACCAAACAAACGACTAAAAAAACCAGTCCATAAACAAGGTACCCAAAGTATCCATCTAGCAGGACTTAATGCAAAACTGAAACAGAAGATGTTTAAACAACAAAGTGTAAGTATCACCCCAGATGTTTAGAATGGAAGTCAGCATTGGAACTGTTCCAATAGTTATCCTTCATTGGTTTTGCTTTATTTTTGTTCAGGTTTTATTTGTTTTAATAGCTGCAGAGTAGTTATGTCAGGAAAGAAATTAAAGCCATCAAAACCAAAATCATACATAACTTTTGAAGCATAGCAAATGCTGAACTTTCACCTTTATTTCCAAAACAACCTATTACAGTCGAGTTGTAGAGTAATTCTGCCGTTGTGATGGCCTGTTTATGCATTTTTCAGGGATATCATGGCTACGACTAGTCTAAGTGGCAGAACTGGATAATTCTTCAATACACATTAAAAAACTTTTGAAAAACTGTAGGGTCAGAAAAAGTCAGAAGGAAAAGGTATAATAAAAATATAGCGCTGAGAGAGTTCAGGAAGTGACAACAAGAAGACGGAAAAAGGATTGTTTCAGAATGCCTAGCTTCCAAGATCTATTTCAACAGCAGCTGGTCTCCCTGGGAGTTCCTTTATAATGAAAATCTGAAGTGGAAACTGTTCAATATTCCAAAGTTCATTTTTATAAAAGAAGTAAACTGCAGACTGCTGATGAAAGCGGAGCTGGGCTGCTGGCACTAGTATAAAAGGGAGATGACCTTATTCTTCAGAAGAAGGCATTCAGAAAACAAAAAATGTGTTATTTCTAGCTGCTCTTTCTCATTTATCTTACTTTTTTTCTTTTTACTTTGCTCAAAAGTGATCATAGTGAAAAAATGCAATGCTTTCTATAAAGTCCTACTAGTAATAGCAGAGTTCACACTGCTAGAAAGAGCAAGCCTTATCAACAGGTACGTTATCCTTCTAGGCACTTTTACAAGTTTGCTAATAATACTTGGTAAAGGAAAACACAGTTTTGCTCTACAATATAAACACATTTAATGTATTTTCAACTTTATTTAAGGTTTTACCAGTGAGTAGTTGGGAGGACAACTAATTGCCTTTACCAAAACAAAGTCAGCTTTATTCCAAATTTCAAAGAAAGCATTCTAGTTGGAAATACAGATATCTAGAAGGAAGTATTTATCAAGAAATATTTGAGGTGTATGATGTCTTCTCTTTTCTCACAGAAGAAAAATAAATTGGTTTGTTTCTCCTAAGCTCTGATGAATCTTAAACACGAAAAGCCTCAAGAAAAGACACAGTGAAAAACAAAACTATATGTGAAAGATCAATTTATAATATTCATAAAATAAAGACAGCTTTCAAAAAGTTGTATGTTCATCACTGCATAACATATTACTTGAATTATAAGTAGGTACTAAAAAAAAAAAAAAATCAGTGTTTTTACAGTACACAAAAATTTAAAGTTACATGGGTTTCTGTCCTGATTGTGGAAAATCCAAAATTTCCCATCTCACTGAAGCTGATGTGTTAGAACCAGTCACTCTTCTGTTGTCTCATCCCTCTGCTTAAGACAAAGCACCTAGTTATCTCCCCATTCAGTAAGCACTGATCGTTCCCAGAAAGATTAGTGCCATAACTAGGAACAACATTGAGACAACATGAACAGCCTGTTCCACTTAGCAGCATCAGTGTTTGTTTTAAATATTTACATTCAGATTTTGAGTATGAGATTTTGTATGAAAAAGAAATTTTCATTAAAAAACGTTGTATTAATAGACCCGATTCTTTTTTCCAATGAATCTGAAGAACTACAACTTGTTCCAACGTAAGTGTTAACCGATGAAGCTACTGCATCCTGCTATTACCTCCCTGAAAACAGACCTATAATAAAACATCAAGCCTAACTAATGCACAGCAAATCTAGTAGTGCATTTGAATACAATTACCAATAAAAATTATAAAGGGAATTCAGTCTGTAACATTGTTTCATTCACACACTGAATATTTTGTCTGTTGGAAGAGTGATCTTCTCCCTTTCAGAAAGTACGGTTCAGACTGTATATTGACATTTTCCCGCCACAGAGAATTAGAGAATAACCTCACAGGATATGTCAAGCTGTAAAAGATGTCAGAATAAGAGATGTCACAGTATAATCCATATTGTAAGGGACATGGAGAGGTTTCCAGCCCAACCCCCTGCTGAAAGCTAAGACACTTGGTCAGGCTACTGGGGGCTTTATTTTTTCGGTCTTGAAAACTTTCAAGGAGAGAAAATGAGCAACTTCTCTGAGTAACCTGTTCCAATTCTCGACTGAACATATAAACATCTCTCCTTGATTTTTACAAACAAATTCAATTTAGCAGTTGGTAAGCTGAAGTGCATTACTTATATTTTATGGAAAAGAAAACCAATTTCATGCCAAATCTAATACAGCAGTAAATTCAACTGTCTAACAACTCTTAATATTGGCTTGACTAGGAATAACTAATAGTAACACTTGTGTTCAAATCTTGCTGAACTGGAGAAAATTGAATTGTCTATGGTAAAAGAGGATGTTTCCCATAAAGCTATAAAAAGATCATCTCATGACTAAATCCTGATCTTTGTGCTCCAAGCTAACTCATTTGCATGGGAACAACATATAATCCATCCACTATGTGTCAATTATGAAAGCATTACGTAAATAAAAGCAAATAACTTGTCAAATATGTATACCTGTATTTCTTTGTTTTAACACACTATATCACACTAATTATTCAATCTGTAGTGCCAACCATAGCTCAACCATGCCCCTTATTTCAGACACAAGAGCTACTAAGTTATTGCAAATACTATTTTACCACGTCCAGAAGACTATCTTATGTAAACAAAACCACTATGGTGCAGTGGTAACTCCACCATTTTTAACCAGATCTCAATTCAGTGAGAGGAATACAGCATCTTTTTCTAAGTATTTGTCTCACAAGGCTGTAACAAAACCTTGACAATAAAATGAAAAAAATTAGTATGACTCCAAACAAAACCCAAATCATCAGTTATTTTATTTGCCAGCACAGAACCTCATAAAACTTAGCTAAGCAAAAATACAGGGAATGCTACAGTCAGAATTGCTGATTTCTCTGCATAATTAGGACTATTGGGGTTGCTCGGCATTTCTAATGTTTACAACTACTTACAACTTTGTCAAAGTGTCCTGTCTGTCCTTGCTTTCTCACAATGCATATAAAACGTATACTTACATGCCACATCGAAAAATTTGTTCAAGATTCCAATTTTTAAAAGGATAAATGGAGGAAAACCACAATAATTTTTCTTCAGAAAATGTCTGTGACTATGGCTTGAAACCATTAGCATAGACAAGCTTCAAGTTAATGCTATGCTCTTTCATTTTTCTCTGAAAATATAAGAACAACCAACTGATAAGAAGAAAGTACTGTGTTGTTTCAGCGGAGAACAAAAGCCACGTTATAGTCTCTGAAGAGGAATAAAAATTGAGACCAATGTCTGCTAAAAGCACAGAAAAAGTGACTAGTGACTGAGGAAAGGAGACTAGACTGGGCTGACATAGTAAATCAGGATGAGGAAGCTCCAAGGAATAAAGAAGAGTAAATGGAAGGAAAACTGACAGGAAAAAAGGAAGAGGACAGGACTGGCTGAGACAAGAAAGCAAAATTTGGAATGGTAAAGCCCAGGAGCACCTCAAAAACTGAGACCAGCTACAGGACAATAAAGACACTGTGATTAAGATACATATAAATGATGGAGTGAAAAGGACTGTGCTTGCAGAAGTCTAGCAAGAGCCCTCATGTACCACAACACATTCTAAAGCCGACAGTAGAAAGGACTTCAGTCTTCCACCACTCTTCCACTACCTGAGCAAATGCACTACAAGTGATGCCATTCTGTTTATGTACTGTTGAACATAAAAGGGACTGCAGTCTTACAATGCTATCACTCATGATGGTAAAAGTTCAGGAGTTTTTTGCAAAGGACTAAATTTTTCCAATTCTCTTTGTAACCACAGTAGGTCCAATACAATAAGAAAATAGGGAATTTACTTGGAAAACTGAATTTTTTCTGCATTTTCTTGGTTTGTTGTTTGTTGGCTTTGTTCTGTTTTCCTGGGTTTTTTTAAATTCCCTTAAATTTAATTTTCTAGATTTTAAGGAAGTATATGGAACAGGTATGTACATTTTACTTCACAACCAACACAAAAGAACACTATTAAGGTTACTAAATCAAGCACTCAAAAGGTGCAAAATGAGAAACTGTTGTCTATGCAACCATAATTAACTTCCCTCGAGTGTGTTTTTTTATAATATTTAAATAAACATGAGCTTCTTATTCAAAGTTACCTTGCCACAGAAGATGATACAGAACTTAATGCAGATAGGACTCCTGTTTTATCTACTGAAGAACTGGGCTTGCAGAAAGAAAATGGGACAGGGGCTCTTTAATATGCCACAAAAGCTTTAATGACTGAAGTTCTCTCTGTTGTAGTTTCCCTCATTCCCCTTACTGTCATGCAGCAAACCATTTAACCTAAAATTTCCATAGTTTTTAATTAACTACAAATTCCTTTTTTTTCCCCCATTCACTCTGCAGATACACTCACAGACGTAGAGCAGTCAGGACTGTCACAAAAAGCAGTAGCAGTTATAACTAGAGCAACATATTTACAAGAATGGTAGAAGTTTCAAATTGGACACCAAAAATGAGTGAATACTTTTCACCTAACCTTCTTCGTGCCACTTTTAACCATCTGTAGAAGTCTTGTATCATCTTAGGTAGCGTTTGATAAATTGGTAATACTTTGTGGGGCATTCTGATCACATAATGATAAGCACTTTAGCAAAGCTCATACAGATGTTATCAGTTCTGTCTTCAAAGCAGAGCTGAGTAACATGGAATAAATAAATCATGGGCTCACAGAAAGATCAATGAAAAATCTTGAATTCTCTAAAGTGAGCTCAATCTATCCCATGCAGTGAAAGACAAGGCTCCTGTGGAAAAAAAAAGATACTATGTGATCATGTCATTAAGACTGTATCAGAAGTACATGCTCAAAAAGGCACTTAAAACCTCTTCGTTCCATAAGCTTAATAATGGGGGATTTCTCTACAAAAGGGGTTTAAGATACTCAATTTAAAATTCTATGAAATCAAGAAGGTTCTTGCATGACCATGAAGTTGTGTTGAGGCTGCATTACTTTTTAGCACCTGTCAGAAGTAAAACTGGAAATCTCTTGTTGGTTTAGAACAGCATTGTGGATAATATAAATATTGACACGGACAGAAGTATTTTGCTTAGGTTATTTTTACTTTTTGCAAAATTTAGAGATGGAAAAGATATATTTTTTTTATAATGTCAGCTATTACTAAAGACAACCTAAGCAACTGATGCTGATAACACACATTTGAATGTAAACGACCAAACAAAAGCTTCATACTACCAACACTTTTCAAGGTGAATTCTTACTAATGAAATTTTGGTCCATAATCATTTATACAACGTGGGCCAGAGATCATCCTTTCACAGAGATCTGTACATTATTTGCACTGCAAGGACGTTTAGAAGTTAGTAATGGTAGATGAAAAACACTGAGAATTTTTATAACTTAAAGTTATTTCAGAAAGCTTTCCCCTTTCTTATGCAATTTCAAGGCCTGTGCTCATTATTTTTACTGGTTTACAAGTAATTCTATAGAAAAGAGTGACACTAAATAAAATATTTGTTAATACCATCTTTGATACAGCCACCTCTGCACAGGTGGCTGCATTTTAAAGGCGTATTTTTCCCTAAGTTGTACAGCCTAATAATTACATAATGGCTTATTTTTGAAACGTTAACAAACCCTTAAATGTTTCATGTGCTTTAATATAACTGTATTATAATATTGTTATATAACTATGACTATGCTAGAATATAACATTTAAAAACATTGGCAGCATAGAGGTCACAGTTTACTTTCATTAGTAAATGGAGCATAGTTGATTAACTGCATAGATAATCTTCCGTAGGTTTCATAAGCAGAATTAAACAGCTCTTCATAGAACAGATGCAATTCCTAAAGAGCCGCTCATCGAGGTGCGGCTCAGGCGCGGCACCCTCGGGCAGGCTCAGCCCTTCCAGGTGCCTCAGCAATGGCATTTCTGCCCTCACCAGCAGGCTACTACAGCCGCGCCGAATTACCGACATTTGTGGAAAAGCGGCACAGAAAAAAAGGCGGAATTAGCATTTTACAAGGGGAAAACAACGTGAAACGCTATTATTCTCACTGCAAGAAGGTGCAGTGAAAAAAACCAACACCCTTTTTAGCCCGTCACCAGTAAACACACCCAAAAGGCAGATGAATCTGCGTACCGCGCAAGGTTGCGGCTGCTCCGCCACACAGACCATGGTGCTGAAATGATGCTCTGGAAGACCACAGTACGGACGCGTTTTTACACACGCTGCCAAAATCTATACGTGCGCCGGAGGAAAAGGAGAGGAAACCGCGCACGAGGCTTCTCCTGCGGCAGCATCCCGGTCCCTCGCCAGCCCGCATCCCCTCGCTGAGCCCACGATCTGCGGAGACAGCACCCGCCAGGCGATTACCCGGGGCAGGCGGCCCATTTTCGGCAGCCCGGGGTGCCGAATAATCCCGTACCCAGCGGGCAGGCGCCCTGGGAGGGGGAGGCTTCCCCCAGCCCGCCTCGCTTACCCGGCCCGGGGAGGGCCGCCGCCCCCCCCCGCCGCAAAAGAAAGGG
>VZRR01006239.1:0-23905 GCA_013398015.1 Oreocharis arfaki | reverse complement strand
CCCGCCCCGGCCGCGCGCGGGGCCGCCGGGGCCGAGCGGGGCCGAGCGGGGCGCGGGGAGCGGCGGCGGCTGATTGGACGGGGGTGATGTCACTCGTGCGCGCGCGAGCGAGTGGGAGCGCGCGCGAGCGGGGCCGTGAGGGAGAGCGGGGAGAGGTGAGGGGAGAGCAGGGGGGCGGGAATGCGTGCTCGTGTCCCCTGTTCCCGAGGAGCGCCAGGAGAGCCGTGACGGGAGCAGTGTGGTGAAAGCGGGGTGAGGAGTGCCGTGGGGCGGAGGCGCGCACCGGCTGGCAGCCCTGGCTGCGGTGGGCGGTGGGCGGGATGAGAGGGGCCTCTGCAGAGCGGGAGGGGCGAAGGTGAGCAGGGCTGGAGGCGAAGGGGGCTCGGCATCCCTCCATCCGCGCCCGTCCCGCTGGCCGTGACACATGACTGCAGGTGGAACAGCACCCCGCGCTGTCCAGGGAGCTTGTGCGGCTGCCGCTGCCACAGAGGCACACTCACACGTAGTCACAGACACACCGACACAGGCACAGACTGACACAGGCACAGCCGTGCGCGCTGCACATGCCCAAAGGGCGGGTGAAGCCCAAGTTAAGCTGCTGCCCCTACCCCGAGCGTGGCTCTCAACTGGGCCGGCATCCACGGACCGCTTCAAAAAAGAGCTGGGAGACGGGATAGACCTCAAGGGTGCAGTCGTGATGCTCGGGACCCCCGAGGGATGTGCTCGGCAATGTCAGGTTCAAACTTTCAATTGACACCCTTCTCACGAACTATGAGGATGATTTTGAAATGACACGATTTTTGTTCAGCCTCAATTTATTTTCTGAACTTTGCATCTTCTGTATAGGACCGTATTTCTTAACTCTTTTTCATTACCACAAAGACTAGATGCTTATTTTTAAAGCTTCTAGTTGTCCCCTCAGCCCAAGTCTTATGGTATTTTCCATATTATAAATTGCAGAAATCAAATCTCCCCGAGGGGAAAAAAAAAAGGCAAATATGGGGCTTGCTGCATACCCTCTTGTAGAAAGTAAACAGGTCCAGAGAAGTGGAGATACGATCCACTGAAGAGTCATGAGCTGCCAAATTTGTGATGACTGCAGCAAGAAGGACTCATGAGGGGAGGAACATGGAACCTGCAAAATTTTGAGACATGAGTTCACCTTGTATATGAAAGGCAATTTTTGACAGTAGCAGGGGCTGCAACCCCACGACACTTTATATTTACAGAGAGTGACAGATAAGACACAGTTACTAGTAGGCACAGCAGAAATTACACTTGACTAGGTTGCACCACCTTCATGACAGTAACGACCAGAGAGTGAAAAACTTCAGATAGTCCAAGGCCCTCTTCCCTTGTTGCTTCATGATCAGTCCTTATGCTGGGAGTAACACCAAAGCAACATACATTTCCCCTTATGAAAAATCAAGTTTCTGCAGTAGAGAGACATCTGAAGTCCCTTTATTTCCAGCCACTTGAAGTAAGGAGGGAAGGACTGCTTCACTTCTAGCTGTTATCTTGGGTAGTTCTCACATGTCTGAAAGGATTTGAGCTCTAAAACACAAGATAGCACTGGCTTTACAGCTTTACTGTTTGCTGATTGCACTAAATACGGTTATGTCAAGTTCAGTGAGCTCATACTCTCACAACCATATGGGTCAGAAGCTTGTTGTTCAAGGATAAAAAAGATAGTTCGTATAAAACCCCAACTCAATAGATTTTCATTTAATCATTCCAGAGCTGGATATTTAGACTTGGGTCTTTAATTCCTGTGTCTTAATTCAATACTGACCATTGTATGTGTACACAAACATTCAGAAGAGGAGAAGAGCTGTCGCCATTGGTGTGCTCTCAAAGCAGCAGGGACAGAGATTACACGCCAGGGAGAAAATTGGTTGGTAGAAAAGGTGCATAAAAAATGGGAAATAATGACTGACCAGCCTATTAAGGTAAACAGGTTAGATTATGCATATTGGCACAGTATATAGACATGAAACAGAAGGCATTTGAAGTATTAGTGAGCTTTGAATCTCTGGCACAGACTTCACATGGATGTCAGTTTTTAGACACCTTAACTGCTTTCTTATGGTGAGGACTATAAAACTATTTTAGCCCTTGCCAATATTTAGGGCAGTCTTACGACTGCTCTGAATGGCATTCAGTTGCCTTAGGCTGCATTTTGCTGCTAGAAGCTCTAAAGCACAACGTCAGCTCCAGGATGACTTACGGAAGGAAATGCTGGCCTGCTTGGCATGTGCCCTCTGATGTACAGCCTGGGCTGCTTTGTACAGCCAAGGTGCATCTAACACTTACAGTAGTCTCTGAAGGATGTTCCTCCCTAATATTCAGTAATTTCAGCTTCTGATTTCATTGCCAGGAGTTAAGATGGCTGTCTTGCACATTTTGAGGCAGGGTAATTTTTTACTTAAATATACCAGTGGGTGTCTCTGCACTGCACAGAACATCTCTGTCTCTCCCTTTGCTTGATTCAAACATCCTTCACTAGAGTCAGGGAGTCAGTAAAGCAAAACAGAAACAGAAGACATGCAAAAAGCAGAAACAAAGTGCTTTCAGCACCATGGGCATTTGTAATCATCAGCTGGTCATTATTCCATAACGCTCTCCCTATGATCAATGTATATTTTAGTTCATACACATACCTACATCCCTGGGTACTTGATCCTTGTGAGGAATTTGCTCCCTAGAAAGAGTCACAAGTCGTTTGGGATCCAAACATAAGGACAAAATAGACATAGCTGCAGCCTGCAGCACTTGTGGAGGAGCAGCAACCACTGGCCTCACTTCATATTTTTACAATACTCGTAGCATCTACCGTGGGAGGAAGAGGGGGTAGGGAATATGAAGCAGGGACAACAGCTTTCTGTTATTGTAATAAAATGGAGACAGAGGCCAGCATGACCTTTATATACCCCTACCCCGTCCCAGAAATCTTTTAGAGGATTAATGAGATTAGAAGCCCCTTTTGTTTTGCTGATGGCTGTTTATTTGAAAAATGGCTTTTCTTGTAAGCATACAGAAATGACCATATGTTACTCCATACTCCAATGCTGCCTTGGGATACTACTAAAAGCAAAGAATGAATATCATGTTCCAACTGCAAGTTTTACAAAAAACAATTAATTTGCCCCTCAACTCTGCGGCTATGGAGTCTTACCTGGTTGAGGGTAATGCTTTAAAATACATTAAGAGTATTCCTTTGAAGAATATTGCTGCAGCTTATGCTGCTGGAAGAAGTCTAACAATGTTAACAATCCATTTTAAAATCCATGGTTATTTGGATTCCAGATGTATATTTGCAGAGATAATTTGAACTGTGGCTATACCCAAGCCTATCATCCATGAAATTGACACATGCAAGTTCCTTTTCATTGCTCCCAAATGATGCAGAATATTTCCCGTGATATCAAATATTTTAGAATGAAAGGAAGTTTTAGAGCCAGACTTAACTGAGTTGAACACTACTCCTGTTGAATTCCAAGATTTTCAGAGTGAATGAAACACATCAGAAAGGTAGTTTTTATTATAGAGCTTAAAATAGAGCATACGGCAAGACTTAAGGTTGAAATTAGATTCTCATTCGTATGAGTCTATTCTCATAGAATAAACTTCTCTGAAGTTTAATCTGTTATTTCCTATGCTTGATCTCTTTCATGAATCAGATGTTTCTGGGAAATGATTCAGACGTTTTTGGGGATGCTAAAGGATAAAATTAGATATTTTTAATGAGAAACAACTTTTTCAACCATTCTTGTAATGGGAATACTGTCCCTATATCCCTCCTCAGAAGGGATTAAGAACTTGAGGTCTGGCAAAAAAAGTATCTTAGAGCTCAGACAGGTTTTTTTGTACAAACAAAAATATTAACATCTGACAAAGAACTGTAGCAGGAGAGAAATTAAGAGGATGACATGATAACATGTTTACACTCTGTTGATCACTGACTGGTACCACATGCTCTGTATACCAGCCGAATTTAGGACATTAGGTTGCTCTAAGTTGCACTGAGGTTTGTTTAAGAAGCAGTCACATCGTGTCATGGGTTGGGTGAATACAAAATTAGATTTTCTTCTCAGCAGGCAGATCCTAACTTTCCCATGAATCTAACCCCACAAATGAAAATATTTAACTTTCCCTTGAAATTAATTTCTCTATGAGCTATTACCAGGATATCGAGTTTGTACCACAGGACAGGCAACTCAAGTACAACTTTAGAGAAGCAGAAATTGCCCAGATTCTCTCCAGAGTCAAAAGTACAATCTCTCACCAGTCCAGTCCATATTCCATGGGTGCATATAGCCAGATGCATAGACACCGCCTTCTCATAGCAAAACAAAGGAGGAAACCAAAACAAACATTTTTAGAAAGTAGATTGCGTGGCCCTGTATTGGCCATTTCTCACCTGTGATGTTGATTCTATTGATTACTGTTGCGGGCCACAGTTACTCAATTAGCCCAGGTGAGAGACCATCATGTCACAAATACAAAATTCTACAGTTTACTGACAGTTTCATGTATAGGGAAGATATTTCAGTTTTCTTTAAGTATATGTGAAAACCTGCATGAACACTATGCAAAAAGAGTACTAGTACTTACTGCTGTTGCAAGTCTTTAAATTTAAGAGGTATTGTGTTACCTTAGTTTTCTCACCCTCCTCTTATGCCTTAGAGTTTTGCAAGGGCTTAGTGGGTTTTCTTCTAAGAATTTCTGTCTCATTCACTATAAAAAGTGAATATATGTGATACAGTGTCTCTGTAATACTTCCTTATGTTCGAAACACTCAACTGATTCAGGCATGATTTACAGCTAAGTGGTGGCTGAGTAAAAAATTCCTCTTTTTTTTTCATTGCGACCATGAATGCAGTTCCCAATGTTCTCCAGGGTTCTCGCCTTCAAAACTTTTCTTCCAAAAATACAGGTATGACAAGATTTTAGTATCTTTATTTCAGTATATGCATCTAAGATACAAAATGGCATGTGGAAATAACTAAATAGACTTCAAATATCTCAGCAACTACGTACCCTGTTGTTTTTTGTTTTGTTTTTGTTTTTTTTTTCAGAAATGCTAAATATTTTCCATATTCTTTATGGGCAACAGAGAAGGCAGACAAGATTACCTAAAATCAGGGCTGAGACTGGCACTTTGAGCTGGTTGAATGGAGAATAAAGAAGACATCTACTGTCTCTGAAAATAAAAATGACTGAAATGGCTTGCGCAGTAAGATATAGGCTGTGAAAGATGGAGCTTAGTTCTCCTGTCTTGATAACTTCTTCTAGGCACTTCCTGCTGTTGAAATCATGCAGTGTAAGGCTTTCACAAGAAAATACACAGATTTCAAAGAATGTCACTTCGTTCAAACCTCAGTAATAATACAGACATAATCTTTACTCTGGCCTCTGGATTTTTGTGTTCTTTCAGCATAATTTTTTGAGGTAAATATATAATGCATATTTCTATGTCACTTTTTATTTGCTTTTTAAAATAAAATATTCATCAGACATACAAAAAAGAAAGAATTAATTTACCTCAAAGAAGAGGAATTTCTGTGCAGTAGGATTCAGCATATTTGTAGAGGCTACAGCATGCTCCAGTTTTCTGAACAGTGTTGAAGTATTCTTTGATGATATTTTAAGAAGCTCTTTCAGAAGGAGCGTTTCTGATAGAATACTCTCAGTCACAGTAGATACTTGTGTATCATATACTTAGCATTAGTATTGGATGCTTTCCCCTAAGGTGTGGCAGATGCCTTGGACTTTTAGTACATTTATATTTATACTAGCCTGCTAGTCACTGCTTATTAGCAATGTGGGATTTAGCTTCCTTTTCCTAAATCTTATCTGAAATCTGCCTGACAGAACAAGCCACCGAAGCTGATACAGCCCTGCCTGATCATGGGAGGAAATGGAAGAAAGATTAGTGCTAAAAATTGTATCTGTTATCTCTGCTGTTGGTTGCCATCAAGGTTAATAGTGGGTGTCTTCTTTGTTACTGCTGTTGTCTTCAGTTGGGGAATATGGGCATGTCTATGTTGAGGCTGGAATGCTGCAGTGCTTTCAAAGCTCTTCTGAGAAGATCTTACCATTCAAATGCCTAAAACAAAACAACCACAATATCAGCGCAGTGGTAGACGCAGCCAAGTTTATTGCTTGCCAGCACATTTGCCTGATGATCACCAGTACAGGAGATAAGGTGTATCAACATGATGTACTGGAGCAGCATCAAAATACATCACCAAAGACTACCATCATCCTTGCTTAGTTTTAATTCTTATTTCATTAGCAGAGCAGCCCTGCTTAAATATCACATTTTCTCTGTATCTTTGTTTTCTTAATATCCTATCTTAGGTAACTTAACCTCAGCTTTATCAGGTTCAAAAGTTGTGCTACAGCTTTTCTTTCCTTGGGTCTTGATAATATTGGGCATTGTGTGAATGACATGGCAAGCTTTTATGTGACAATGTAGATGCTGAAAAGCATGCTGTAGCCCTTCAGCTACAACATGAGGGACGTAGAAATCTGTCACATACCTGCTAGTGCTAATGAAAAGGCTACAACCCTGAAAGCTCCATCCACATCTGAAATCTGTTTGTTCACCTTGTCTTGACTGTGTGTAGGGAAAGATATAGATAGATGATAGAGAGAGATAGAGATAGATTATATCGAGGTAGATGCAGGCATGTATGCACGTTCCTATGTACAAATGGATTTAGAACAATTTTCATCAGGAAGAAAAAAATGAAAAGGACTATGTCCTAATTTTCCTCCAATAAAGTCTTTTCTTTTTGAGCTCCAAAAAGTCTTTAATCTTCTCAGAAATACATGACAAAACTTAACGTAAAGAGTTCTCGTGGGACTGATGCAAATTGATTGCTCAGTAGTTGAGATCTTCTAATAAAAGGCTAATCTTTAAACTTGACCAGAAACTTCCACTTCAAAAGATTATACTTTTTTCAAGCAAGGTATATTTCTTCTAAAAGGACACAAAAGTAAAAGAAATAAAGGGAGAGATAATAAAATGCTCCAGTGAAGCTAGGATTTGTTTCGTGGTGGTTTGGTGCATTTCGTGCTTAGCAGATACAATACCTCAGGGGGCAAAAAACCCAACAAATACAGTTGAAAATTAATGCCTCTCTAGTTCCTAACATTTTTGTGACTAATCGCAACAAGATGCATCATTACACTGCAATGCACGCAATTCCTCTGTTACGAGGGTAGTTTGGAAACAAAAAATTAAATTAAGCCAATTATCCATTAGTTTTGTTTTTTTTTTCCACAGAAACTGTTCTGAACAGCAAGCAGAACTTGAAGGTCTCTATTTTAGATGAATGACATAATTTCTTCTTCTTCATATCTCTCCCATTAATCTTCATTTATTTTCCAGAAAGCTTCAGTTAGAGACTCTTAATCCTGCTGGGATTTAGGAGCTAAATGTTACTGGGGTGCAGACTGTATTTGAGAAAATACACACCTCCTAGAAGAAACATAAAATCCAGGTAATTTAAGTTATTAGAAGCTATGAGTTTGTATGATAAAAGTCTTAGGTACCTGAAATGACAGTTAGGTGGCACTTAGGTCCTTTTTTTAACCTACCTGTCTGCTTCTCTGCAGATATGTCAAGACAAAATTGTAACAGGCTGGTCTAACCTCCTCATACAGCAGCCTAATCTATCTTGAGGAAAGATAAAAGGCAGCTGATGTCAAATACTAGGAGTTTTTTAAGATTCCTCGTAATAGATACTGAGGAAATTGAGGAAGACGATTTAGATAAAAATGTTGTTGCCTGCCTACAAAAGCAGTCGGAAAAGAATACTCAGGGTAATTAGTAGTGACTTGGAGTCAAAATGGGAAAGTGTCTGAGAGATGTGACAAGGGCCTGACCTGGCATGGTGTTAGTATTTGCATTGTTGAGAGGTGTGATAGGGAATGCTACATGGCTTACAGTGGCAGAATAGTGGAGAGAAGGCTCTCAGCCAGACACAAGAAATAGGACACAGTGATTATGTGGATGATTGGGATTAGATTTATTGCTAATATAGTATCTAAATATTGCCAGTGCAGCATGTAAATAGCAACTCTATCATCTATTAAATGGATTATAGTGCACTCAGGTTGTGGTCCCTTCCTGTTTAATCATGAGCTTCAGTGAGACCCCCTTTTTAAACTTCTAGGTGTGGCTTAGTCCACTTATTCTCAGATTTGGTCAACAGTTCATGTCTAAAGGGTTATAATACAAGCTGGTTCAGCTAGAAACATACAGGGTCACAGTCTTTGGCCTTGTAGAATTCACAATTAACAAAGCAACAAAGCATCTATGTAGCTACTTCAGGATTTTGTCTCCCTGTTTGACTGGATCTTGGTGCTTTTCATTCATGCATGCAAGATGGAGTATTTCCTATCTTTGGGCTGAAGACACCCTGCAGGAGTCCCTACTGGGTGTGTGTGGAGGCAGGAGGCACAGAGAAGCTGCCTGTAACCTTAGGATACCAGTTTGCCCCATTGGCCCAATCTCCAGCAGGATTTTATACCCTTATGTAAGCTGATGTGCTCCAAAGTAAATGGCAAACACTTTATCTCCCATCTCTGGAGCACATTAATTATGTGAGCACCTAGACAGTTCTTCCTGCAATACCCACGTGGTGTTTGCATCTTTGGACAAACCACATTGGCCATCGGAGATGGGGAAAAGGGGTAGGAGGCCAGGAGCAATGCATGCAAAGACCCATCACACTTCCTAAAGTCGAAGATGGTCTAGATGGCAGTGGGTTAGCCTGACAGAGGACAGGTGTTACTTTAAAGTAGAGTGGACAAGTGGAGAATCCATCTGAAGAAAACCAGTGTGCTGTAGCAAGGGGTCTGTGGGTTATCCGAGATGATTCCCAAGCACAGGTGAACAGTGTTGTAGTGCTGCAAGAAAATCAAACATTGTATTGGTACTTAAAAACAGCAACATGCACAATTTGTAAGCCAGTCCTTTCACCCACCACAGGTCTGGCAAGGTACCATGTTTGTTTTTGGACATGACAGCAAATGGATGTGAAGCAGTTGAACAGAGCTGAGACATGCTAAGAAGAGTTACTGTGTTATATGAAAAAATCAGGCAAAATGGGATTGTTTAGCCTAGAGAATGAGGAACTAGCTGGTGACATGACAGCAGTTTATTATGGAAAAGGTGGAAGAGAAGGTGATTCACCTGTTGTTCAAGCCCATAGTAGAGAAGACAAGAAGTAGTGGCTATAAATTACAACTATGATGCACCAGCTTAAATCCTAATGGTTTGAATTCTACAACTTGGGAGCATTGTAAAGACAAAAATAATCTCACTAAAGATGACCTTGCCTCGGGAGTTTGTCTGTAGCAGGTGATCCCTTTAAAGCTCCTTCAGCCTTGTGATTGATTGCCTTATCGACGTCTAAATCTCAACTAGACTGTTTTCCTGTCTCAAGAGCCATGGGCAATAGCAAAACCAAGTCCTGGGTATCTTCAGTGCCAATTTTAGGTTATCCAGGCAATGGCAATATTGTGTTCTGAAGCTGTAAAGGTTTATTTTGCCTGTATTACTTTTGCATCAACTGAATGGTGATGGAAACACCTGCTACTTTCTATAAGAAGATGGTGCAACACAAAGAGTGGCTACTTCATTTATTATGCTGCCTGGGGCCTGCTCAGCCGTATCGTAACCTGTCAATTTTGAAGCAAAGTACTGGAAATGCCAAGGCAGTGTCTAGATCAATCTCACCTACCTTCCTGTATCTACTGTATAAATGCCTACAACCATACAACTCATGCTGATCTCTGTTCACGGTGAACAGAGAAACTAGGCAATTTAAGGATGTAATTCATTTAACTTATTGTAGATGTCCATATCAGGATGAGACTAACAGAAATGCTTATTTTTCTCCATTGACTAGAGGAAGACTTGATGAATAGCTCAGATGGAGAATTCTGCATGACAAATATCCTTATTCTTTAAAAAAAAATTATCTGATGTGTCTTTACTCAGAGTCCAACAGTATTGACATAGCAGTATTAGATAAACAACTGTGATGACCAGCAGCTGTTCGAAAAAAAAAGTAATGTGGAGACCTCACTCCACCTTTCAGTTAACTCCTACAGCTGTCAACAGCAGATAAAACTAGGCGGTAGAGATTATAATTAAAGTTGGAACTCATGTTGAGATGCAAAAAGACTATGTGGAGAAAGAAGTATTAGTCAATTTCACTCCTTTTGTAACAGCTACAATACTTTCCTGTTCTTTACCACGAAATTTCGAATCCCAAACAGGTTTCCATGGATTTTCCAAGGCAAAACCCCATAATCTTGCTAAATGGGGGAAAAAATAAAGATACTATACCTTGTAAAAAATATTAGCTGTTTCTTGTACTGTGGAGTGTTTTTAAATTTGGTGTGCAACTCTATTGCATTGTAACTACTCAGCCAGCACATGCCTGTATTTCCTAAATATCAGCATATTTTTTAAAATTAGTACACTGAATGTGGCTTTGCTAAAATGCATCACAGATAAAACTGTTGTGTTCCCCTAAAGTAAACTGCTAAGCACTGAAATTCAGACATTTTTAGAGAAATTGATTCACTTTCTTGTCACTATCTCAGGCAAAGATTGAAAAGACTCTTACACACAAAGGCCTCCCATTGCTGATGAGGGTAATAAAACTACATACATGGTGAAATTTGCTGGATCAAGCTCCTAATTTCTAGCTTAGCATTTTAAATACAGTAGGAAAAATTATTCATCAATATTTAATGTACATATTTACTTATTTTCCAGTGACCTCCAGATAGCTGATATGTTCCAGACTGCAGTCACTGAAATTGCATTATAAATAAACTATAGGCACAAAAAGCCAAAGGCACAGGTGGGTAAATGAGGAGATCCCAGAATGCCACAGGGTTATTGCTCTCTGGAGTTAACACTGAGAACGACAATATATCCCCTTACTATGATTTAAAATGTCTCCTCAAAAGAAGCAGGTACTCCAAGCAAGAGAACCCAAATAGCTGTGAGATATTCCGTAACACAGCAGATATACAAAACAAACAATAGATCAGAGAACAGACTGAGTGCAAATCAGAAGGGAGTGCAAAAGTCACTGCTTATTTCCCCAGTGTTTGGCTTAGGTTGAAGCAACATGCAAATTGTTCCTGTGTGGGTAAGCAAGGACTGCGTTGGAAGCAGATGCAGATGAACACTTTGGGCTGTGGCCAGGCTGCTCCTGGTCTGGCCTTTGGCTGCAGTGCCAGTGGCAGAGGACATTGAGACACCATACAACTGGCCCCAAAACACCCACAGATCAGGGACATGTGTGATGGGTGAGATCACGTGTTACCTTTCCATTCAGTTTCTGTTTTCAAGCAGAATCTGAAAATCAGCTCTGTCCAGTTAAGTCCAACTGCATAAAGGACTTTTAGACTCATCAGGACACATTTCAGGCATCAGCAGTGACACTGTCACACTGCTAGGTGATACTTTTCGACAGACCCAGTCATCTTCACAAAATGCTGCATCTGCACGCCAGAAAGGCTCCTTCTGTGTACAAACCTGACATCAGTAAAGCATGAAAGATGGAATTGCTGGTAATGACCACATAGCAAACAGAAATTTTAAAGCCATATATACAGAAAGCAAAAAATCAAGACCAGAAAGTCACTTTTAAGTAGCAAAATTAAAAAATATTCTGAACAAAATATCCAACAAGCTAGCAGCCTGGCAGCAGTCTTACTGGAGCTCTAAACTGATTTTCAGCTCACAGCTGCTGAACACCAGCTGCGTACACCTTATGTGGCAGCCCACACGCTTTTCCTGCAGCTTTCCAAAGGCCCCCCCTTGGTGAGCTGACCTTTTAAAGAGATTCTGGAGAAGGAATGCAATGTTTTCTGTGTGACCAAAAGGAAGGCAAAGTTGCTGAAAATCAAAGTTTTGATTTATCGCAAATATAAATTACTAGCCAGCATTGTGCTGGAGGGAACAGAGGGGCTGCTCACACCACAGGTTAAACATTCCTGAGGCTGATGAGCTCTCTGCTGCCGTGCCGGTGGAACTGAGAAAAGTAAGTGTAATCTCTACAGCCTTGCTATTCCTTATGCTAAAGAGATTCCTACAGGTGTTATTATTGGAGTGACTGTACCATCAATGTCACCTTATATTTGCATTGGGAAATTTTGTTCAATTTCCTTATATTATTTTCAAACTAGGATTTTTTTAGGCATAGAGCTTGATATTTTCCATGCCCAAATACAGTCTTTAACAAATTCCTAAAATGCTGGTGTTTGTCTTCAGGAAGCCCTAGGACTTTATCCTTTGGAAATGGCCTTCTCATTAGATGGGGACGTAGTTTTTTGTACTGTTACTTCTATAATTTTGGTCAAACTCAGATGAATGACTGCCCAAGTGAGTGAAGACTGCCGCTTTTTTACAGGTTAAAGGTGTAATGAGTCAGGGCACAATAAGCATGACTGAGTCAGAATATATTCAGGCAAAAAAAAAATTAAATGTGGCTGATGTCTGGTACACAGACCAGCTGGCCTGACATTGCCCATGGCATCATTATAATCTCTCTCTGTTCAGCAGTGTGGCCTCATTGCCACTGCCTGCTGGGAAAGATCCCTGGCTGTGCTAGTTTCCGAATGGTGCCAGTGAACTGTTTGTCAGAGTGCTTGTTGGTCCAGATCAAAACTGTGCCATCACTTAGGAGTGCAGACAGGTGGGTGCCCCAAGACTGTTTAATTTACTAGTACAGCTTTGACCTCAGAGTTCCTATGTGTCATCCTCACATACAAATGTGCTTCATACTCCCTGTTCCGTAACAAGCTTGAGTTGCATGAGCAACAGAGAGAATCAGTGTTTGCCCAGAATTACCTGTGGCAAGCCAAACCTTCCTTGAAACTGCTTTTTTTGCCTAACCTTAGGACACCCATCTTACTTTGCAGTCCTGGTGTTTTGCTAGAAGCAGCCTGACTCAATATCTGCTAGGTTTGATATGCTGACCAAGGTGGTACTGGACCAGACAGGGCAAAGGGGGACATTGGAGAGTTACCAGTTAGAGCTACTGGAGAGACCAGGAATGCCTGGGCAGGGGAAACACCATCAGGTGGACACAACTGGTTGAAGCTCCATGAGTAACGTTTCCTGTTAAATACTGCCAACCCAGAGCAGGTTCACAGGGCTGCTTTGCACACTACTTAGCATGTACACTCACTGAGACAACATCTTGGTGGGGAAAATAGTCTTTGCTTATTTTGTCCAAAATTACTGTAATCTATGCATTAAAAAAGCAAATTAAGCTTGAGTAGAAAAGTTTCATTTTAGTGCTTTGTAATTTTTTAGTGTTTGTCTTTCCCACATCAATAATGTGGTTTTAAAACAGATTTTCTGGCTTGACATGTGAAGTAAAATGCATGAATATGCATTTATCCTTTCCCTACAGAGGTGCCATGAACATCCTGGTGCTATGGCTAAGTCAAAGCCCTATAGGAAATGCAATTTAGAAATTGAAAATTTAGGTAACAATATTTTCATTTAAATAGTTTAAGCATTTTTACTGGTTCGTTTCAGACAAAATTGCCATAGGACATCTTTCAGGCTGAACTCGGGAAGGATGGCACATACACTGTTGCAGTGCTCTCTTTGCCCCTGCAAACATTACCAACTTACAGCTGTAGGAATGAGCTGCTGAAGAGCATGTTGCTTTAATATTGGAAAAATGAGTTTAGAACAAAGACAGGCTGCAGTTAATTACAAACACTCAATGCTCACATCTGAGAGCTCTTCAGTAGTAATGAGAGCAGATATTCTATATTTGGTACAAGATATAGTAGAAGAATTTGACAAACAGTCTGTCTGATGGTAAAATTAAGGACTCATTGACTCTATGGGGTGCTTAGATTTGTAATGAATTGTCTTCAGACAGATTACTTGAACTCTTGTGTTTTTTACCAGCATCTGTGCAAAATCAAACCTGAGGAATTCAGTGATGGTTTTATCCACAAAGGAGACCATCCTCCAGCAGCCTTTCCTGCTTTTCTGGTAGGAAGTTGTGCCATGTTAGCTCAAAACTTCACCAAGCTTTAGACATGGAAATTAAAGTGATGACTTAAGAAAATGAAAATGAGATTTGGATGTCTTTTAAATACAACATCAGATGGACTATAAACTAATGAGTATAATCAAGCCTTTGCTTTGCAGTAGCAACATATGAGACAATTGAGATAATAGGTCAGAGAATGAGACTTAAAACCAGGCAACCTTTTAATATAGAGCTTACATTAAATTTTACTTATTCATCAGATCCCTTATTGAAATTATGAGATTTGGAGGCACAATATGTGCTCATTCTGTCACGAAGGCATAAAACCTCCTTATTGTTCAGTTGTAAGTGTGTGTATTAAATGAAAAGCTAACACAAGATTAAAAATGGGGTCAAAACCAGGGTGATTACATTTTTTGTCACAGCTGGCATTTGGTGATTATTTCAGTGTCTTACAATGCGAGAGACCAATTCCATGAGAAATGGGTTATCTGCACGCATCATGACGCAAATCCAGAAGCCCTCTTCATATTAAAAATGTTCCCTTATCTCCCAAGAATACACTCCAGATTTTCCAAGATTCCGCGTATCTGTTGATGTATTTTGGAGCCAGGTGCGGTGATGAAATTGCAGTGCCCCTGTGAGGACACAGGTTTACATCACCAGCAGACGTCACCACCTTTATTTTCCTTGGCTCTTTCAGACATGTTGGTCAGTATGTGACTGGAATAGTCAGCGGGTTAATGAGGATTTGGCTGGCACTCAAGCAGCCTGTGTTCCTGGGGTTCATACACTGCAAGTACAGTGCTTGAGGAAGTACGCTTGAGTCAAAGATGGGAGAAAATAGCCTCAGTTAAGATTAAAATTCAAATGAACTGTGACTACATGCTCATGAAGGGAGCAATTGGACAAACTGCATGGTTTTACATGACTGTATTTCTGAGAAATGCTCCCAATAAATACCAGAGATTAGCAATACAACTGATAACCTTTCGAACATTTTTTTTTCAAAATGTCTGTCCCACATTAAAACCAGAGATTTCTTTTCTCTCATGTGTTTTCCCTTTTTTCCAGGAGATGATTCATTTTTCAGCTCCACAAGACCTTTATCCAGGTCCTTTTCACCAACTTCCTGTCCCAATTTCTCATCATCTTCTATGGAGTCTTGACTCCAGCTATTTATGTGCATCGCTAAGGACTTCTGTGCCTCTTAAAATCTGGGCCTTAAACACTTAGTGTCTATTCTTTTTACCAAAATGAATGTGGAAAGTCTCCACAGGTGCCAGTGGGAGGTCAGAGGGTTAATACCCACTGCTTGTTCAGGGTTGTACAACATGGGGAGAAACTGCATCTTCGATTTCAGGTTGCGTACAAGGACAAGCTAAGTGTGCACGGGAGCATCTTGGAGACAGTCCAAATTCCAGGTTCTCTTCAGGGTCCAGATAGCTCAGCTAAACGTAGAGAGGGTGATGGGGTCACGGCGAATTCAAGCTTTTGTGAAAGGGAGCGGATACTCTCAGCAACAGGCCCTTCTTCTCACCATCTTTACCATTATACAGTACTGCAATAACTTTAAGCCCAAAAAAGGGAATAATTTAAAGCTCTACTTTTCTTTGTTTCTACACAAAGACACAATAAAAAAGCACTCTCTGGAAATGCAGTGGCTCTAAACATTCTCCCTGGTTGCTTCTGAGGTTGTGTAGGAATCAGTAGCTGTCAAGTATTCGCGAACAATGCTGCAGGTCAGTAAAGGAAATGCAAAACTGGCTCAAAGACAGGTCAGAAATGGTGTCTCTACATAGAGCTGAATCCTGTGTAATTTGGGAACTGATGAGTGTTTCTGCAGTTTTCATTATGAGGGAAGCCTTCTGTTAGAATAATATTTTGTCCAGCATTACACATTCCCTTTATCTAGGAAGCTGGCAGGGGGAGAGGACAGAAGCTCTTCAGGCAGTAGAAGTTGAATTTAATGGGATTCACAGAAGAGATTTAAGGAGCTAATCATCCTTATAGCTGCTCGAGTTCAATTTTTATCCCCCAAAGCTACTAATTTTTTAAGCATGTATTTTTGGCAGTGCTTTGCAGCAAATATCTCCCCTTGGGGCACACTGAAATGTGCAGACTGTGTTACATAAATGAGCTTCTTTGCCATCTCAGTAACCCATAAATGCCAGTGACACATAAAACTAGGTATTCCCTTATCTCAGCAGGCTGACCTAGTCCTAGCCTTACGCTTAATAAAGTCAGAGGAGGACACAGTGGCAGGCAGAGTTACAGTGCTTCGATGCCAGGATCGAGAGTCACAACTGGCAGTATGGGATGCCCACAAAGTACTATCCAAGCATGAGTAAGGCTCTACACCAGGATTCAAAGAAATTGGCACTTTCACCCTCTGTCAGCCAAAGTAAATGCCATAGATGGCCATATGCTTGATATTCCATACATATATCGATATACATATGTATTCCATTTGGAGGAAAGAGGGTTAGAAAATGCAAACCAAGGCAATGATTTCTTTGCATGCATTTATCCCTCCCTTAGTTACCTCTGTTGTGAGTTTGGTGTCATTTAAACTAACGGAGTAAGAGGAATGTCGTCCACAATTTGGAAGGAGATATTTGGCACTACTTGGGCACCCCTTATGCCTCATATAGACCTTGTTCTCATTGACACAGTGCTTGTCAAGGAGCTGCAAAGTGATTTTAACAGGGAATAAATAGGTAGAAGAGTGAAATAACTGTGAGTTTTGTGGTTTTTATCAACTCACTTTAGATGGGAGAGATACACAGCCCTGTTTTCCTTGAGTTCCCAAAATTCCTGGCTTATTTGAACCCATCTTGTACAAGTCTCCTATCTCCATAACACGTCTTCGTTAAAACACAAGGGCATTATTTTAGCATACTGAATGCAAGGACAGCTGAACAACTCACCTCACAGCAGTTTCCTTCAAAAAGAATGCGTGTCCTGTGCCGATATGGCAGAAGAGGGTCATTCATTGGTGTCTGGGCTCACAGCCCTGCACTGGGAGACAGCCAAGATTTGTCTGAAGCTGGCATTCTTGCTGCCAGGGGAGGCAGGCTCTGGAGAGTTTCTCATCATTTGATATTTACTGCAGCACGCTGAAAGAAGAGTTGGGTTGAAATTGGCCAGATGTGGAAGGGTTGAGATGCCACCACCATTTTCAGCAAGTCTTCCAAAGCTGAAAGCAGCCCACATGCAGATGTTAGAGCCTTTCCATTGGCTCTGTCCCTCCAGGAGTCCCAGAGGCAGAACTCCCAAATGGCTCCTGGGCACAGGAGGGCACAACACACTCTTAAAATACTCAAGAGAAAAGTAAGTCCCTCTGCTGACCTCAAGTTCCATCTTAGATAGCTGCATAAAAAAATAAGTATCAGGGGTTTGACTACTTCAGTTTTCAGAATTAGCACGCAACCCATGCAATGATCCTCCCAAACGTGTCACATTCCTCCAGCCCTCCTATGAGTCCTTAGAGTTTTTCAGCTACCAAGTGCTTTGCAGCACTGTCAAACATTTTCTTTATTTGTTTGGATAGAAGCAGTTTGAATCTTGTAGGTTGAGTACTGGGAAAAGGCTGTGATGGTTAGTAAGGACTGTGAAGACACAGTGGAAAACACTTGGAAAGTACTGGGATGTTGCACAAAATTTTTAGTGATTGTGGAAAGGCCAATAATAGTGAGACATATCGAGGAAGAAAAAAGTCAATGAAGATGAGGAGCCAAGGCTATTACAGGTCTTCCACCTGGCTGGTATCTTGTGTGTAGCAACTGTGGCCATGTTGAGTCAGGCAGAAAGGGCCATAAATCTCACCAGATGAATTACATGCCAGAGACAGTACCTGGATCTTTTCAAATGTATTTTAAGTGTATTTATCATGTAGTCACAAGACTGAAAAGTCCACAACTGTACTTCATTTATTATATCTTTTCTACCTAGGTAGAGAAGTCACTCCTTAACCTCAAAAAAGGCAGGTCAGCTTCGGTGTATATTGCTCATGCTACCTGAAAATAGAATATATCCTGTTTCAGGAGTATCCCACTTTCTGAAATCCCTATCCTTACATTTAAAGAGAAAAATATGTAAATTGAGATTGCCAAGATTGTCTGTGGATTTGGATGATAAATTTGTATTTATCCCTATAGAATTTAGGCAATGGGATGTTTCATAGCAATTTTGAATTATATTATTTTAAAGGTTTTTGATTTATTTTCTTTGTGCTGCCATGTTGATAACCTGGAAGATAGGCAATATCACATACAATAACAACAGAAGCAATTATTACACTGGTGGCATACTAAAGGCTTATTTTATCATATTTTTATAACATTAACATGCTCATTAGAATATATGATCACATATCTCAGATGAATGCCAAAACCCAATAATCACACAGTTACTAGGAGCTACTCCTGCGGTCCCACAAAAGCTACACTCGTTTACTTTCAAACTTGTGGCTATGAGCCAGTGTACATGGGCAGCCTAAAATTATTAAACAAGGAGCTGCTTCTTCAGTTGTGAGAATCTCTCTGGCGGTAGACCTTCGGTAACTTCTGGTGCCACTAAATCAAAAGCCTGACACAATTCCTGACTCTGTGTGGGAACTTGCTTAGACTTGCTTAATTTCTCACTTGACCAGGACTGAGCTTTCAAACCTGCACAATTTCTGTGATATTTGTAAACTGCTGATAATACAGAACTGTACTCATCAAACCTTGTTTTGCATTCTGGTGAGAAAAATAATTACTATAAGCATATTTCTATAATTAAAGTAAAAAGCTTTGCTTTTCATGGTGCTAAAACTTCTTTTTAATTGGATTTACAAACTGAATTAGTTTTATATAATTGCCTTGGATTCTGTAGTTCAGCTGTTAAAAATCATTATCCCAGCTGGCCCCTAGCAGTCTTTCCCCATTTCTGACCAACCAGTCCTGAATACAGACACATGTGAAGTGCTGCCTCATGCTCCGGGGGGTGATGGAAATGTGGGAAGCTATCAATAGCCAGCTCAGGCTAATGAAAGCACATCTCTGCAGGGCCTGAGCAAGCTGATGATTGGTTGTTAATTATACGGGGCAAGTTCAATGGCATTTCCCTGCAATAGGTTATGTCTGCTTGACCGTGATATCTGTTCAGTTTATACACCCATTTAATTACACTGCAGTCTTCATACTGGCAAAATGCAGAAACTCCTATTAAGTGAATAATTCAGAAATAAATGGGGTTTTATTCTTGTCAAATAAACTCATAAAGAATTTTCATTGTGTGTGTATGCAATGGAAATACCAAGGTCTATTTACTGTTCTGGTATCTAATATCTCTGTTCTAAAAGTGAGTTCTCAGCCTGTTCTATGTAGCTCCCCTTTTCATCCTCACCTCTGCATTTCTACCAAGTGGGCTGTCTGTGACTGCTTCTAAAAGCCCCTCTGCCCACATTTTTCCTTGCTTTGTGAAACTTCTCTGCACAGAGATTTTAAAACATCTTTAGAAGAAGTACTGTGTCATCCAACTCAGTTTCTCTTCTGCTTTAAGCACATCAACCATTATATTTTTTTCTTGGTATCCCAGGCTATGAGAGTTTTTATCTGACCTCTCCTTCTCCTTTGTGACTTATCTGCCTTTCTCCTACATTTCAACTCTGTTTTCTTTCTGTGCCTACTAGTTAGTTGGAATCAGTCTGAGCTTCCTGGCTGACACCTTCCAGATCTAACATTTTGCTTTTTGCCTCTCTGTGTTCAGACTTGAGTCTCATCTTGTCTCTCCCTTGTCTGAATCAGAGTAACAGCTACAGACTGTAGCTGCACTCCTTTGCCTCCTTCATATTTTTTTCTCTTTCCAAATAGTAGTAGTTCTGTTAAATCTCTGTCTGTCTCTTTGTCTCTTGTAATAGGAAAGTTGTCTTTGTTACAGTAGAAATGGAGTTCTTTTGAGGTGTTGTGCCCGTATGTTTTCTGCACATGGTAATGTACAGCTCATGAAATTGGAAAAGGAATATTTTGGACCAGTAAGATCATTTAAGGGCTTCTTTGACACTGCAGAGTCCAGACTTGTTGAGTTTCCAATGCAGAGAAAGAGTGCCAGTCATGGAGTAAAGTATGTCTACTCTGATATGTACATTTGAGTTAGAGCCACGGGAAGCACCTTTGATCCTGAGACATGGTCTCAGGAACCCAGCCAGCTCATAAACAATGCTAAAAGGCCTGTCTTCCTAGAAATCATTTTGTATATAGCTATGAAAACATTCCAGTTAAGCAGTCAGACGTGTTATCATAGCACCAAGCTCTGACCCCTGGGGTCACATACGATCTTCTCAGAACTGGAGTCTCAGTAAGGTTTTTTTCCTGCTCTTTACAGACTCTTATACAGCTTCCAAATCTGAGTCACAGTAGCTGTATTCACTGCCTGGAAAAAGAATTCCTATTCATTATCATCCCTCCAGTACTCCTTAGACTGCCAAATTGCCATCAGTGCTTTTACTCTTAGTTTGTATTTATCTTCCTGTCTCACTGGCTTAGCTTCTTCTTGTGTTCTGTGTTCTTTTAGGAATGATAATTAAAAAAGATACCATGCATTTGTTTGAAATAATACCTTTTCTCAGTGACATGTCCAGCTGCAGGCTAGGGTGCTGACTTGCACATATCCTACAGCCATTCATCACAGTACAAGACTGTGAAATCACTTCACTGAGAGCTATGGACCCACCATGGGAGAGGGCTGTGAGACCTCACCTCTTTGCCGTGTCAATTCAAAACAGAACTGTGTTCCAAGGGTGCCAAAGAGTAAGAGTTCAGCTTTTCTTTTGGCAGCTGTGTGGGCAAAACTAGAAGTTTCATGAAGTATTATTTTTTGTCCATTTTTGGATTTTGGATGGTATGTAGAGGTTCCTACTTGATTACTAAAATTCTGGGTGATGGATTATTATTATCAATATAATCGCTAAAATTTTTGTATTGTACCCATGTGTGTTTGTAGCCATTTTATCTTCTTGGGCGTACTGTCAGACTATTTTTCAGGTACATAGCATGATTTATACCCTTTCTCTTAGAGTGAAACTTATTTCACTGGAGTAATCATGGTTTCCAGTCTACCTTTTATCAATGACATCAACTCACTCACCAGCCTAATTCTGCTTTATCCCAGGAAAATCACATTGTTGTGGTATTACCTTTTCCCCAGAGGAGACTGAATTACTTTTATTACTTCCTGCTTGAACAACTGCTAATCTCATTTCTGGAGTTCTTCCAGCAGGATGAGTATACTTCTGACACGATGGATTCAAATCACCCTTGCCAGGATTTAACAGACTGAAATATCTTTCTTCAAGGGCAGAGATTTGATTTCCTACGGAATCTGTGATTTAAGGACAAGTGGGGTTTTTTGCACGGTTCCCCATTTATCCTCCTGTTTTAATGAACTTGCCCGTATTTTGAGTTTTCTGATTCCATATTGCTAATTAATTGCACTTACAGCCAAATTCTACAAAAGATTTACAACCTGTAAGTCTCATGATTTCTGTCCCTATTCAAAATTTAAACAACCCAGAATTTGTTGTTCAATTCCTGTTTTCTTGCATTCATTTTCCAGACTGTAACTTTTTAGTTGAACTCCTGAATAATCTGCTTACTTTTAAATCTAATATTCAGATTCCCAAACTTTATTGATGTACAAAGAAGTAAGGTCTAGGGCCAAGAGCTCATGAGCAGCCACAGGACAAATGCATATTATACCCAGCCTTCAGCAAGGTAGTACTGTGGCTGTATCCTCAAAATACATGGAAAGGATACTCCCATTTCTAAACTAACAAATTAAATTCCCCCAAGATGAGGCAGCAAAATTGCAGCAATGAACTTCTATTCAAAAAGCTTTCAGCTTTCACATTGATTACTATGCCTACAACAGGGCTCTTCTGGGTCTGGGGAAGGAGAAGATGTCTGAGGATGGTGGCAGGAGAAGAAAGCGAGAGCCTTTCCCTTGCGCGCCAAAAGCTCCTCCCCCCCACCCCCCCGTCATTCCCTTTCTCCACCAGCCCTTGCACAGTTCCTGCAGTGACTACTACACTGTATGTCAGCTTGCTCAGGGATCTCTGAACAGTATTACTGAAGAAATTTGTGTACCTTAATTTCTGCTTTTAGCTGGAGGTGTTTTTTTCATAGAAGTCTTTCCCTTGAGCAACAGCCTTTCAGTTCTTGGGGAAGAAAATAGGCTGGTTCCTTCTGCTGTGAGGGACTAATCCAAATAAACGTCTTAGAGAAGTAAGTGGATAGTGGCAAGTGCCATGGGTCCTGCTGTGTCTCCATTTCCTCTCTGGGTCCATAATGTGCATTTTTCCTCTTAGCAGAAGGATTTAAGACATGGGCCTGAGACTGATGGTTTGCTGCTATTTAAGAGAATTTGAAAAATAAGAGAGTATCTTATCAGTGTGTCTTGTGAGAGGATAAAGACGAATTTAAAGTCAAAAGACAAATTGGGTTTTTTTGCAACTCAATTTGGATAGAGTGGACCCAATCACAGTTTTAGTATCACTTAATGCATTGGGATCTCTAGAAGCCTCACTGTGCTGTTGTAACATAAATAATAACAACATAACTGATTCCTTCTGGTGATGGATCTGATCTCATGGAGGAAAATCACAGATATAAGAGTAGCAACAAGAGACCTATTTAATTATGTTGAGATAACAAATTGTCTGAATTCTGACAGTCCAGGTTTCTAATTTTCAAAAGGGTTTGGACCTGTCTGCTTCCAACCTGTTCGGTCCTACTCAGTGGGAGCAGTTTGATATGGACTGAAGAGAATATCTGTTCTCTTTCACTAGTGCACACGGTGGTAAGGGCACCACAACAGCAAGCTGAACCTACGGGAAAAATGATTAGCAAAGTATACAGTACGAACAGTGAAAATCTGATCTTCTTTCCATTAACTTCACTGCCACATAAATTTCAATTTACCTTTAAGGTTATTACCCACAAGAAGTTACTTATTTTGAAGCTGATAACATATGTGTCTGTAGTCTACCACTTGTGGTTTGACTATCCAAAACATAAACAGAGTTTTCTCAGCTCAGAGATTTTGGAGCAGTGTGAGTCTTCAAAAGGGGCTGGATTCTGAGACAAAACTGTGCACCCAGATATTAGGTCCATTAACAATGAACTGCATTTCTAAATGGAGAGTGTGACTTATTTGATTATCCATTTAGTGAGAACATGATTGCTGAATACCCTTTAGAATACAGTATTTAAATCAACTCAATTCTCCATGGATGTCTTATTAACTGCTATTTGGTAGAAGAGTGGCAATTACTTGGCTCTAAAATTGTTCCTTTCCCTCCAACGAAAAACATTTTAAGGCATCACACAAGTGTACATGTGGCAGTGGGCAGGCAGTTTCCTTTTCGGCTCGGGCAGTCAGCCATTCATCTCCTGCTTTCTTTTCCAAGGTTAATGCTTCCTTCATCATGTCTTAGTGGCAATAAAGTTTGTCTAGGTAGATTTATTCTTGCCTATTCACAGAAAACAAATATGAAGATCTTATAGATTCATTTATTTCAAAGCTGCAGAAGTAACTACATCTGCGGCAGAAAATTCTTGTTTGGGTCACACTTTTTCTCTCTGCCTTTTTTCTCTGAGCTTTTGCTTACCAATTTTCTCACCATCCTTACCCTTCTTATTCTGTCTTCTTTGGAATTTACCCCTGAATTCTGTTGGGGTGATGATGCTTGAATCAGTGTATCCATTAAACGTACCTTAAACCAGGTACACCTACATCATATATACTGGCTACCCTACAAATATGATGCATGCATGTTCTCTGATGTGGGAGCCTGTGAGCCT
>VZRR01006238.1:499691-542528 GCA_013398015.1 Oreocharis arfaki | reverse complement strand
CACCCCACAGCACCTCAACATCATGGCACCTACAGGATGGCCACAGAGTCAGACCCAGCCAGCATAGATTTAGGAGGGGCAGGTCCTGCCTGACCAACCTGATCTTTTATGACCAGGTGACCCACCTGGTGGGTGAGGGGAGGGCTGTGGATGTTTTCTACCTGGACTTCAGCAAAGCCTTTGACACCGTCTCTCACAGTATACGCCTGGAAAAGCTGGCAGCCCATGGCTTGGACAGGTGCACTCCTCACTGGATGGCCACGTCCAGAGAGTGGTGATTAATGGTGCCACATCCAGTTGGTGCCCAGTCACCAGTAGTGTTCCCCAGGGATCTGGTTTGGAGCCAGTCCTGTTTCATACTTTTATTGATGATCTAGATGAGGGGGTTGAGTCTGCCATTAGCAAATCTACAGATGACACCAAGTAGGGGGGAGTGTCAATCTGCTGGAGGATAGGAGAGCTCTGCAGAGGAACCTGCACAGGCTGGATAGATGGGCCGAATCCAACAAAAAGAGGTTCAACAAGACGAAGTGCCAGGTCCAGCACTTTGGCCAAAAGAACCCCCTGCACTGCTACAGGCTGAGGACAGAATGGCTGGGAAACTTCTCAGTGGAAAAGGACCTGGAGGTGCTGACTGACAGCTGAACACAAGCCAGCGTGTGCCCACATGCCCAAGAACACCAAGGGCATCCTGGCCTGTATCAGCAATAGTGTGACCAGCAGGACTAGGGCAGTGACCGTCCCTGTAGTCAGAACTAGTGAGGCTCNGTAGTGTTCCCCAGGGATCTGGTTTGGAGCCAGTCCTGTTTCATACTTTTATTGATGATCTAGATGAGGGGGTTGAGTCTGCCATTAGCAAATCTACAGATGACACCAAGTAGGGGGGAGTGTCAATCTGCTGGAGGATAGGAGAGCTCTGCAGAGGAACCTGCACAGGCTGGATAGATGGGCCGAATCCAACAAAAAGAGGTTCAACAAGACGAAGTGCCAGGTCCAGCACTTTGGCCAAAAGAACCCCCTGCACTGCTACAGGCTGAGGACAGAATGGCTGGGAAACTTCTCAGTGGAAAAGGACCTGGAGGTGCTGACTGACAGCTGAACACAAGCCAGCGTGTGCCCACATGCCCAAGAACACCAAGGGCATCCTGGCCTGTATCAGCAATAGTGTGACCAGCAGGACTAGGGCAGTGACCGTCCCTGTAGTCAGAACTAGTGAGGCTCCACCTTGAGTACTGTGTCCAGTTCTGGGCCCCCCAGCTTGGGAAGGATGTTGAGATGCTTGAACATGTCCAGAGAATGGCAACAAGGCTAGTGAAGGGTCTGGAACACAAATCCTGTAGGGAGTGGCTGAGGGACCTGGGATTGTTTAGCCTGGGGAAAAGGAGGCTCAGGGAAGACCTCATCACTCTCTACAACTCCCTGAAACTAGGATGTAGCTAGGTGAAAGTCAGTCTCTTCTCCCGGGCAACTAGCAGTAGGATAAGAGGACAGCATCTTAAGCTGTGCCAGGGGAGGTTTAGGTAGGAAGAAGTTCTTCACAGAAAGGGTCATTTGATATTGGGATGGGCTGCCCAGGGAAGTGGTAGAGTCACTGTCCCTGGAGGTGTTTAAGGAAAGACTGGATGTGGCACTCAGTGCCACGGTCTAGTTGAAACAATGGTGCTAGGTCTTAGGTTAGACTTGATGATCTCAAAGATCTTTTACAACATAGTTGATTCTGAGTCTGTGATGCTGTAAAACGGTGTGCAAATTAGGTGAATGGCCATGTGCTAACACCCTTCTGGAACTCACCTTCTCAGACAGATTTGTGTGTATAGATTGCACACCAGAGGTTCAAAGACCCTCCAAAAAAAGAAAACAACAACAACAACAACAACAAAAAAACCCCAAACCAAACTCAACATCAACAAAAAAACCCCTGACAAGATCGAGGTACAAATATTTAAATTTATCTCATGAAGGACAAATTTTTGACATTGCTCATCTACTGTAGTTTTTCCAAGCACGTCATCTCTTCTAGCAGCACTGATCCTGTAAATATGGAGAAACTTTATTGTAGTGTTTGTTTTGGAGAGAATGAGAGAGTTCACAGCATTGAGGTCAGTCCATGAGAGGAAAAAGAGGGAAGAAAGGAAAGATTCATTTTTTCAGGAAATAATTGCCTCAGAGTACATTTTTCTTTTGATGTTGGCTTGAATATTGTTTCCATCATACAAATACATTTTCCTTTCTTACTATTTATTTCATATCATTGGACTTCAGGCAATAAATTTTCTATGCAAGAGATATATACACAAGGGGGTTTTGATTCTTTCCTATCCTTCTTTCCAAGAGCAAGTCACAAATACCTACCATTTGAGGGGGTTTAATACTCTAGTAAAGCTTTATTCCTTTATCAAACAAGAGATTTTCTGGTTTGTTGGTTTCAAAAACCTTCCACAAAATAGGTTTCAAATGCAGTGCATGGCAGTGCCATTTTGGTTGAGTGCTGATGCAAAACGTACAATCTATAAGGCTATTACACTGCTAAAGCCACATAACTTTCTTTTAAAAATTAGACGTTTTGTTTCCTAACAGACAAAGCCTGACATGGTACGTGTCATATTCTCATAGTACTACGTCTCAGAGTATCTCGGCCGTTTTTAAAATAATACATGCACTGTGCTGTAATTATTTTGATAGTGTTTAACAAAGTTGAAAACATTATGTGCTATTTTAATGGTATTATTGCCTTTATTCTTCTTAATTGGCATTTTATAATTTCATTCCAAATTCCTTCTCACCGAAAGAATCAAAGTTTTCATTGTTTTAGTGTAACTGCAAGGGGATGTGTAACTCTTCCTAGCCATGATATCTAACCTTTGAACTGTACAAATGCATGTGAGTAGCGCTAGTGATATCAACTGAAACAATGAAATTATATTAGTACCTCCTAGTGCCTATTGTGACACCAAGCCACCATGGGCATTTTTTGTTTGGACAGTAAATTACTTTGGATAACAGAGCAAAAAGTAAATACTCCTTATCTTCTGCACAGCCATTTAGTCCAACTTCTCTCTCATTGATACAGTTTTACATAAAGTATTATATACTGTGTGTGTATTTTTCACACACTTGGTTATAAATATATAAAATTATGATGGAATGGAAAGGAAGTGTTGTTTGTACTTTACAATTTCTTATGTAAATTCCATTATTTTTTATTACGCTCCAAGCTGATACACAGTTCTTGTTATTAGTACCTTCATCTTCCTATAATTTTGTATTTTTATATTCCAGTATTCTCTTTAGCCCGTAACTGTGACTCTGATTTGTTTCACTTTTCAATAATAAAATATTAATTCCTAATGTATAGGGATGCTCTGGACTTATGAACATATACCCATTTCTAATATGTATTTTTCCAGAAAAGAGTCAGTGTACTTCGATCTGATAAAAAACACTCATACATTTTCTCTAAGCCTACAACTCGTGAGTATTATAAGGCCACATAATAATGTCAACATTTAAACAGTTCCTTAGTGACTCTTAATTGCTCGATACAACCAGCAGCTAATTTATGAGTTTAATCACGGTAAATTTATCAAATTAAAAATATCTTCACACTGAGAAATATATGACACATTTAGCACACAGTACTTTCTACATTTTTGGGTTTATTTTTTGTCTTGGATATTTCACTTATCTAGATCAATGCATCTTTGTTATAGAAGAAATTATGAAGGTATTTGATGCTTACATCTCCAGTGACAGAACAGCAGATGACAAAATGTCTGGGCCACAGATAATTTTTCGTATCTTCTAGGCCATATCAATTTTTCCTTAATTAAACAGTCAGTAGGAGGCTTGCAGTTTCTCTGTTTTATGCAAATCCTGAATTAAAAAATTACTTGCCATTTTTAGGTAAAATAGAATTTAGTAGGTTTGTGAAGTAGTTTTCTTAACTGAAAGGAAAAAAATACTGTGTGGTAACTCTCTTTTTTTTCCATGTGAAATTCATACAATTTTAAATTTAAGTGCAGGAAAAGCATAGTTACCCTTACTTTAGCATGGAGGAAAATAATTAGAGAGACACTCCAATAAAAACAGCAAAAGCTGTGAGAGATAGGGAAAAGAAACTGGAAAAGGCAGAATAAGAAAAATAGCTTCAAAATGTTAGGTTGCAGAGAGTCAAGAAAAAGCAAGCAAGCAAACACTTTCTGCAACAAGCCTTGTGTTCAGTGCTAAATGCTTCCTACCTCTTCACCGCCTCTTGGCTTCATTAACAGTACCAGCTGTCAGCAGGAGACAAACACCCCAGAAAAGGCCTTGCCCTTCTGAATGACTGAGATTTACTTGCCCATATTCTTCTCCATGATGCTCCATGGTCTTTAATATCAAGGTCCCAGAATGTTTCAAAGCCATGATGTACCCCCCCAAAAAATGTTGCTTGTGAATTGACGAACACTGTAAGGAGTACAGCTGCCTTCTAAAATGGTGTTTCCAAGCCATCGTCCTGTTCAGTGAAAGACTACCCATGAGCACACCGCCACAGGCACTTGCTCATGATTTCCTGCCATAATGCTAACAGTGAATATCCCCCCAGGCTGTGGGAGCAGGGGAAATAGCTTCACTGAGCTCTATGTTCTCCTTACTCACTGCTTTCAATTGCCTTCCCACAGGCTAAATAATTTGGTTTAGGCTTATGAAGTAGTGTGAATTAATCTCCAGACTGACTTTATTTCACTACTTAGTGCTAAACAGCTGGCAAAAGACTTGGTTTTTTATTGAACCATTCCTCATTTTCTCACTGTCTTCAGTAAGATGAAGCAGCAGAAAGGTGGACATGATTATCAATTATGATTATCACTTACTTACATCTGCTTGAAATTCTAGATGTTTGATAAGTCTATATGTTTTACTGAATATGGGAAAAACCTTTTCATTAAAAAACCACAACTTTTTGATTCTTGTTTTGGTACATCTTACTATATTATATTATTATTATATATCTAAGAACATGGTGGTTGTCACATATTACCTGCTAGAAGGCTGTACTACCTACAGCTACAAGTAATACAATATTCTGTAAGTTCTAAGCAGATTAATCACTCGGTATCCTTTGCATAAAGATTTCAAGTATGGAAAAGCTTATTTAAATGGGTGCCACACTTTCTGCTCATATATTTACTTCTGGGATGCGTACAGCAGCCATGTCTGCATCCCAGTGTTGCATAAACACTTACCTTTTTCAAAGCTTTCAACATGAGCAAGTCTAACTTCCTTCCATGATTCTGCATTTATTTGCATTTATTTTTATTGTTAGAGTAAGTGAAGGCCAAATTAGATGCTGTCTAAGCTATGCAGGTCTATTAGAATCAGTTCTTCTTTTGTCCTCCAAAACAGCTCCAGCTGGCATGTATGGGGTATATCTGCATGTGACTGAGCAGAACTGCTCTCCCTAGGTCACAGGGAGCACAACCCAGTCTGTAAGTGGAAGAAACCCAGCATGTGGCTGTGCAGTTAGGATTTTTCAGTTTAGGAATGAGCAGTAGGCATCACCTTCCTCATCATGAAGGAAATTTCAAATGCAATTTACACAAATGCCTGCAGAATAGGTCTCAAGATTCTTTTAGGCAGATACGATTGCTTGTATTCATGCAGAAAGCCCATGTTCTCTATCATGCCCTTGGTCGTAATCTCCATAACGCCCTAGCTGGGAGAAATTCTGTCTGTAACTAGCAAAGCATAAAGGCAACTTCATTTACAGTAATTCGGCCCTATCCACCAGTTTATGAGCACACCCAAAAGACAACCCTTTTCCTCTGGAGGCCAAGGGAAGGAGACAGTCTTCCCTGAGACACGGTGTTACCAGCTATTTCAAAGTTGTTTCAGGAGGCATGACTTAGGGAAGACTTTAGCCATTCTTCTTGTAAATGTATACAGCGTGAAAAAGTTCTTATTAGGAGGATTAAATTCCTTACTCTAGTAAGACATCCCCGGAAATGTGTTGCTACCTTTCTGTGCCCCTCCCAGCAGATATTTTGAATGTAGGGAGTTTGAGCTCTTACGTGGGTCAACACAATGTAACTTTTCATCTTCCAGTTTATAGAGATAATGTTGTCTCGTAAATAAAAGTTCTCAGACCAAACAGTCTCTCGGTAGTTTCCACTAATGTTTTCTACCCAGTGTATCAGCTTGATTTACTGGTAGCTTTTATATCACATGAGGGCAGCAACTCGAAAAGCTTAGAAACAGATTTTGAATTTAACACTTGTGGGCAAGGTGTAAAGGCTGACAGACAGCTCAGCATGGGCCAAGACACAAGCAGAAACTTGCACAATGTGTTGCCATAAAAAGAAAGGAGACAATAAATTTGCATCACAGCATGGGAAGAGGCAATGACCAAAATCTCTTGGCATCTCTGAAGAGGGAGAAGAAAATATTGTGGTGGAGCACTGTGCACAGAAAAATACTGATCCACTAGGTCAAAGTTACTTGTGGCTTACTGGGCACATAAAGGTGGAGTGAAGGATATTGTAGGCAGTTATGTGTGTGGTCACCCTTAAAGAATAAAAGAGGTGCTGCAGGACAGTGCCCTGCCTGGGGAGGACACTGCCCTGCCCATGCTGGAGGCATGCCTCTCCCTGCTCCGGGTACAGCTCAGCCCTGCTGCTCGCTGATGGTCACTGGAGCCAGCAAGCACCACGTGCTAAAAGTGGAGCTGGAATTCAGCCTCTGAACCCATGGGCAGGGGTGCCTTTGGTGAGCAGTGAAGGATTGGCACTGCAGCCTGTTGGTGTTGCACAGGAAATGGAAGGTCTGGCTCCCAGGCTGAATTGAACTAGTTGGGTGTTGTGGGGTCACTGGTGGTTTTGGGGTGCTAATTGCCTCTTGCTATATTTTGAAGTGGAAAGAGGCAATTAGCAAGCTGGATTTAAAAAAATATACTATTGTGGTTCATGCTTGCTGCACTATAAGTAACTAGCAACATAGTCTCCAATAGTGTGTGTAGAAAGGGCAGTAGGTGTTATTTCTTCACAAAATATTGCTGCATTTGTTTGAGGACACAGGCAGAGAGGTAACATGCCAACAGAGGGAACAGTGTGCTTGAGTGTTGCTGGGATTTTTGTTTTTCCTTAAGGGAACTGGATTTACTGTAAGGAGAGGTAAGTGAGCAAAGTGAAAGGAAAGAATTAGGGAGTGATCGAGAAGAGAGGAAGAAAAAGAAGGAGCTGCAGAGTGAAGACAAAGTGTGAAAAGAATGTTATTTAAATGTAGCATTGTTAAGTTATTAGAGTGAATGCATTATTGACTGGAGAATGTTAGCAGAAGTTTAAATAACTTAATTGGTCTGTTAATCATTGTCCAAGTTCCTTTCTGTTGGGTGCACATAACATTGTTTCTTGGTTTTTGCAGCAAATATTCTACAGGTAGAATGTGAGGCCTTTAGTATTTGCTATGAAAATATGTGACCATACTTCAGAACTTCTTGTTCTAAGAAAATCATTATATCCTTAATAAAACTTATGAAACAGATGCACTATGTGCTTTTAGGAGGAAAAAACCCAAACACCTAAACCAAACCAAAACCACACCTCTATCCTTATCTGACTAAAAACCTAAACTGAAACACCAGTAGCCAAGCAGGCATGATTGTCCAGAAGAATTCCCTGAAAGAGATTTATTTTGTACCTGATATGATTGCTGGAGCAAGTGAAGGTTAATGTTCCTGTCACCTCAAAAGGAATGGTGGGTGCAGTCATTAACAGGTGTCTCTCTCTCTTTCCTGTTAGTATGAGTGTCTCATATACCTTCCTGAACATCAGATTCACTCCCAGCTTTTTATCTGTTCTCTTTTTATCCCTCAGCCTCCACAACTCCCTTCTGATCAGGTTAACTTGTTTTCATTTGCAGCCATCATTCATCAGTTTATTCTGAGTATTTCTACAACCAAAACAGAAATCCATTAAATCTATGTAGAAGTTTAATCTCAACCAATAATTACTCATTAATCTTGCTGGAAATACACATTTTCTTCAGCCCATTGCCAAGGCACAAGCTTGAAGAAAAAAGTGAAGTATTTAATCAGTTTTGTAAAGTTTGTTCATGACACATTCTAGATGACAGATTAAAAAACTAGGTCCACTGCATTGGGGTGCATTCAGTTTTTAAAAAGTGATTAACTATATGCCAAGCTGTCAAAGAAATTTTGCATGAAAAAAGAAGAGTTGTTAACATTATTATGTCTGTGCCCAATGATTTTATAATGTCCATTTTAAATATACATGGAAAAAAATTCAGCACCATACAGTAATTTTTAAAAAACGGAGTTTTGTAACTATCAATAGAGAAGCCTGAAACATCTTTTATGCGCACTCACACCCTCCCCCAATTTTTTCTCCCATAGGCTTTACTTTAAAAACACCTTTGTCTTTCCCTCTAAGATTTTAGTTACACCTGCTAGCTAATTGAATTGAACACAGATTTTGGCTTTTTTTTGTCCTGAAGAACTTCTCCTTATTCTTGCTCTCCCATCAAACCATGGCTGCATCCTGGGAGACACAGTTTTCCAGTGCAGTGGGATTTGCTGACACAGGTAGGTCATGGCCTAGGTTGATTTAGAAGTCCCACACTTGCTAAATAATTCAACCTATTTTATGGCTATTTGCTTAATACCCAGTTTCTGTGGAGTTGGTATAGTGTCTGACGAAATGTCAAATTGATTGCACTGCTTCTCTCTGTTGAACTTCTGCTGCTTCCTGATGCTGCTGTCAGTATATCTTCACTTCTGATTGATTTTCTTAATTCAAAAATTGATGCAAAAAAGTATTTTCTAATGAAAAGTGTGTTTGTCAATATTCTCCACTCCCTTTATGGATTTCTGTTGTGTTGTTACTTTGACTACTAGCTCCTGACCTGTTTATATTCTTGTTTGCTTGAAAACCCAAATCTTCATTCTCCAAACATGTAGTTTCATTTTCAAGATCTTTTTGGGAGCAGAAAGCAGTCTCATGCTACCAGACTCATACCATATTTTTATATTCAGAAAGAGAAGAAAAACAGCCTGTTGTGAACAGCAAGTCTTTATTTCTGGTCAAAGATGAATTCTCAGATAAAAGGATATATTTCTTCTTTGCCTTGTGACACAAAGTCAGACTTTAAAAGCCTCTACTTGTTCAAAGTGACTTGAAGGCTGAAGAAATGACACTGTGTAAGACTGTACATGACGCACACCGTTGCTGTGCACTTGTTCTGTGCATTCTAAGTATTGAGTCTTGAACTCTTTTTAGTTTGATAGAAAACCCATCATAATGTTTGACTATTATAAAGCTTCAGTATCACAGATGTTGAACTCTTCTTGACACTTGTATACATCATACAAGATGAAGCAAGTGAAACTGTGTTACAGACGTTGTTTTGTGTTGTGGTGATGAATTATTTCTGCCAGTGATCACCACACCAGCAATGGAGTATATGGCTGTAATACAAATTTTCACATTTCATTTGTTAGTGCCAATATTCATTAAATCTTTTTCCAATGCACCCTTAGACTTTCTTTACAGTTAAATGCAGCAACTTTTGAGGATTCCTCTACTCAAACAATTATTTTTAACTAAAAAAGATCTTATTATTCAAGTGAAAATAGCACACATTACCCAGTCCTCCAAAATTTTATACGGTTGAGCACATCTTCTCATTAATTTGGTTTTCCAGGATTCTGTATTGTTGAGGTGAGGTGTAATAAGAGTGCACTTTTAACAACAGCACCTTCCCTCCCTGCATTTGTTACTGTTGTCCTAGAAGGATGTGAACTTGAACTCTGAACTGGAATCAAATTTGAAAGATCAAATTCTGATCAGAAAATCTTTACTAACAACTTGTTGATGTGAGGGAGGTGAATTGGCAGTCCAAGAGGAGACTGGTGACATGTGGTGTTCCTCGGAGATTGGTATCAGGACTGGTGATGTTCAGCATCTTTGTTGGCAACATGGACACTTGGGACAGAGTTCACCCTTAGCAGGTTTGCTGATGACACCAAGCTGAGTGATGTGATCAACACAACAGATGGAAGGGATACGAGGACCTGGTCAAACTTGAGAGGTGGACCTTTGCAAGTCCAAGGTGGACCTTGGACCTAATGAAGTTCACCAAGGCCAAGTGCAAGGTGCTGCACCTGGGTCAGGGCAATCTGAAGAATAAATACTGTCTGGGTGGAGAATGGATTGAGAGTAGACCTGTGGAGAAGGGCTTGGGGGTATTGGTGGACAAGAAGCTTGACATGAGTTGACAATATGCACTTGCAGCCCAGAAAGCCAACTATATCCTGAGATGCATCAAAGGAAGGGCCAGCAGATCAATGGAGGTGATTCTGCCTCTCTGGTCAGCTCTTGTGAGACCCCACCTAGAGTGTTGCATCCAGCTGTAGAGTCTCAAACAAAACATAGCCATGGACCTGTTTGATTGAGTCAAGAGGAAGGCCACAAAGATGCTCAGAGGGCTGGAGCACCTCTCCTAGGAAGACAGGCTGAGAGAGTTGGGGCTGTTCAGCCTCTGGAAAAGGAGGCTCCAGGGAGACCTTATAGCACCTTCCAGTACCAAAAAGGGGGCCTACAGGAAAGCAAGAGAGGGATTTGTTACAAAGGCATGTAGTGACAGGACAAGGGGGAACGGCCCTAAGCTGAAGGATGACAGGTTTAGATTAGCTATTAGGAAGAAATTCTTTACAATGTGGGTGGTGAGGCACTGGAACAGGTTGTCCAAATACATTGTGGATGCCCCATGTCTGGAAGTGTTCAAAGTCCAGCATGGATGGGGCACTGTGCAACCTGGTCTAGTGGAAGGTGTCCCTGCCCATGGAGGGGAGAGTTTAAACTACATGATCTTTAAGGTCCCTTCCAATCAAAACTCGTCTACAATTCTATGATTCTTTCTTCTTATCCTAATGCATTGTATTCTGCATTGCTGGGCATCTAGTAGATTTTTCTCATGTTGTAAACAGGCAATGAAGCTATTCTGGACGATTTAACTAGCAGTAATGCCTACTAGTGCAACAATTTTCTTCTGTTTTAGTTATAGATGTTCAAGATTAAACATTATAAATAATTTACAGGCTGCAAACTAGTCTCGTTTGCACTCATTGCAATATAGTCATAAATGCACATAGATGGTAGAAACAGAATATTCTTTTGAGTAAGAATTTCTTCAATTTCTCCTATTTTCACTGCATAAGTCAACAACCAAGATTTGAAAACAAGGGGAAAAATTCCCCAGTGTCATGGCTTCTGTGTCGTGTTTTTATGCTTGCATTAAATCTTTACAATAGTAAGGAGTACAAAGTAGTACAGAACAGCACTGACCACTGAGCTTTGCCTATGAGAGGTGGCTGGTGTGGGTTTCTTGAGACTAAGGTTATCTATCAGATCCCCTGGTACTGATGGTGATTAAATCATTAACAGAAAAAATATGCAGATTGCACTGTCTGGAATAACCTACCTCTTTTTTGCCTTCTTTTGTCCCATCCCACTTCTCTAGTACAGTGCTCAGAGCAGCATCATGTAACAAGGCTCTGCATAGGCCAGGTGATCTTGCAGACATTCATGTTCTCTCCAAGAAACTGTGATTATCTTCAGCATGCCTTCTGAAGTTGTTTTGCTTTCTACTGTGTGACTTAAAAGTGGTTCCGATTCTGAAAAGTTCTTCCTAAGTGTTAAAAACATTTAGCAATACTTACAAAGCTGCTACGAAGTAGTAGGAAATATCTTAGTAGTTCTTTTAACAAAGTTAGAAAATAGGCATGTTCTCTTCTTGATTACTGTTACTGAATTGGTTATTCCTCCAAACAGGGAAACAGAGTAAGTCTTAAAGACTGTGGCGTGTAATAGTATTTAAAAATAATTTTGCTATTCATTAGTGTTACAGAACACAAAGAGTAAAAGTTGGTGGAAATAAGTGCTATCTACTACTGTCTATTCAGACAGTAGTCTGAAAAAGGCTTTCTTCATTTATTATGCAAGAAAAAAATTCCCTGTTTATTCAATTTCCCTGAGCTTAGTATGTCATGGAAGAAGAATTGTAGAGATCTACAGAGCCACCATGCCCAGTATCACACAAACCCCTTACTTACTCCTAGAGTCACCTCCACAGGGTTATCAAATCAAGAGAGAAACATGAGTGTAATATAGTAAGAGATGGTGACAGAGGCCTGAGTGTTTGAAAAAACATCTGAAGTTTTACAGTACTTGCAGGACTATTTCATGGTAACTTAGTGTCCTAGACCAGAAAATGTTAGTAGAGAAAAAGGAAAGATTCTGGAGTAATCTCTGTCTGCATATGCATAGATTGTCAAGCAGAAGAACAGCAAAGTGTCCCCTAGAAAGAGTTTAGGAGGAAAAAAACCCTACCAAAACTCAGTACAGAAACTACTTCAGTAAATATCTCTATTTATTTAATTTAAATAAACAATCTTATTTCTAGTTGGTACATCGGTTTATCCTGTGCACGGGTCCTGTTGGCTCCCTACACACATTAAGGATAGCACAAGCTAACCCTTGACTCTAGCCTTAGTACAACTGCTTTGAAATGTTTACAGATTTATCATTTCTGAAAACATAGATTTCAGTGTTGATGTTTTTCATTCAAATTACAATGAATCCACCTAGGCACTATGCTATTGATGTCTGGAGATGTTTTAAATGATTCCTGATGAGCAAACGTTGAAAGAATGGGAATATGCATTTGTGTAGATTCAAGTGAGGTGTGGATGTTAGCATAAAAACACTGAATTGTGGTTCAGAGATAACCATTCATGTGCTGCATGAATGAACGAAAAATCATACACCTAATCTCCTTTCTCGGCATTACAACTAAAAAGCAGTTTTCCTTTTATTCCAGTAGTTCAGGAATACTGATTATCACCCTATATTATAGGGTTTCTTTCTGTTTCTCTCTATTCAAACTCTCAAAGTTTGCACAGCTTCAATGAGTCAAATACTAACAGAGCACTTAAGGAGTTGATCAATTTTAAGTGTGTAGGAATTTCTGTGATTCAGAAAAGGTAGGTATTCTACCCATGTACAGGAACAGGATATGGGTTTGAAATGGAAATAGTTTTCCTCCACTTTCATCAATCAGTTTTATGAGATAGGATCCTTTTATATAAAGATAGCAATCTGCACAAATGTCAAATGATTAAACAACTCTTTCATGAATATGTGGCAATCCATTTTAATACCAATCATTGATTTTGGCAATGAGAGTGAAATCCCTTTGAATTGTATTGATAGGTTAAATTTCTCTATTAAATATACTGCAAAACTGCCTGTGTGTTGTGCACTGCTGCCATAGATGCCATGACTTCATAGTACTTGTTTTCTTATTTTTTCAGCAGAGCTTTCCTGAGGTGGTAATGCATATTAGCTCATTGAAACGAAACAGGATGGTCATTCACAATATTTTAATGGAAGAGAACATGCTCAGGCTGCTATGTAATTAACTATCCCTTTGAGATATTCTTGCATGTGGAGTAGATTTTTTTTCCTATTAAATTGCCATTTATTTGTGACCTTTAATGTATCATAAACAGTAGTCTTTCTACATCCTAAGCAGCACTGAAGAATGACAGTAACTGTTGTAATGCTCTCCTTAAATGACACTTACAGCTTGGCAGAGTTACAAGGAAGCGGGTAGGTTTGCCATTCAAGAGCTAAAATAAAGGACTTATCCGTTGCCCCCAGCAACATTTTACGTCCTTGAAATTTTAGAAATACAATTAACTGTTGGATTTTCCCCTTCCAAAAGTTTCTGGGAGACGTAGCTGATCGTGTCCCTTACTATTATTATTATTATTATTATTATTATTATTATTATTATTATTGTTATTAGTATCATAATCATCATCACCATCATCATCATCATTATTATCATTACTATTATTATAGTTGTTATTATTATTATTTCATCGGCCTTAGCAGTTATTTAAAAGAAGTTTCTAATGCTAAACCTCTGAACCTGCTTTGGTCCTATCTGTTTCTTACCTCTCTTCCCTTTTGGAGGGAAGCTTAGGGCAACCCCTGCACCCAGGCAGTGCACATAAACCCAGGCAAGATTGGTAGAAGCCAAGTCAGCTATTTTTTTGTCCCTTCAAACCCTGAAATGCTGCTTTTCCTTCCTCAATGTGTATGCTGTATCCTGTCGAATCAAACAAAAGTGACCACAGCTTCATTGTGACATTTTGAGAGAAGGCTGCTGAAGTGTGCAGTGAAATTTTATGACTCCCAATCAGTAGCGGTACATATTAATGATAGGGGATGTTACGTAGGTGGTCATTGTGGTTCAGAGAAAGGGGTGGCTCTTTCTAAGTAGAAAGGAGCTGGTTTTTTAAGACCTGGATTGAATATGGAATTTTAAAGAAAAGGCTAAAATGCAAGCCTCTAGTCCAGTTCTGCAGCCTTTTACCTAAGTATTGGCAGCAGATAACAAAGGCTGTGTGCAAGGAATTATTTTAAAATTAAAATGGGTATAAAAATTACATTAGAAACCTTGGGAAGGGCTCATTTTGGAGTCTAAGCTGACAGTTTATTCACACAAAGTATTTGACTATGAAGCTTAATATTTATGTGAAAGAGAAGGCTATTTTGCCTGACAGGATCTTTGTATACAAAATAATAGAAGAGTTGGTTTCCACCAGTGTTCAGATCACAGAGGTGTTGACCAATGGAAATGCGTGGACTGAATAAGGCAGTTTAGCAAGAAATTCTCAGGAGCAAGTTAAATCTTTTTGACTTCAGCAGGAAATGGAACCACTTTAACATTTGCACCATGCTGAAAAACAACACCAATCTTTTATGAGCATAATTACACCTATAGGGGTCTTGCCTGGGATTGTAGAAATTTGTCATGAATATTGATTGAGCTTCATTTCCACCTTTGGCATCTTGATCCTTGACTCAAGAGCTCTCAGAGTTCAGGGTGCACACGCAGTTTTGCTGCATTCAGCGGCAGGAACGCTGTACATAGATTTGTTCCTAGCAACGTGTTTTGGAGCCTCAGAGTTGTCCCTCCTAGAGGCTGGGCCAGGCACTTATCCCTTAGCTTGTGACCTTGCCACCTATTGCTTTGCACGTATCTAAAAATTCGAGTGTAAGTAAGTTTTATTTTCTAGATGACTGTATTTAAAAGTTTGACAGCTTCAGGTCATACAGTCTGGAAAGCAGAAGCTTAAATGGAAACTTTTAAAAAAGAATATATGCCCCAAAATGCAATGTTTTGTACTGTGTGTGTGACTAATAAGACCTATAAGACTGATGTGGAGTTTAATTCATTCAGTGTGAAGTTAAGCTGTGCAGAGAATCATAGAATGTCTGAGCTGGAAAGGACCCATAAGGAACATCAACCCCTGGCCCTGTGCAGGCCAGCCCCAAGACATCACACCCTGTGCCTGAGAGCATTGTCCAAATGCTTCTTGAACTCTGTCAGGCTTGGTGCTGTGACCACTTCCCTGGGGAGCCTGTTCCAGTGCCCAAACTTCACCCTCTGGGTGAAGAACCTTACTCTAATATCCAGCCTAAACTTCCCATGACACAACTTCAGGCCATTCCCTCGGGTTCTGTCACTGGTCACTACAGAGGAGAGATCAGTGCCTGCCCCTCCGCTTCCCCTCACAAGGAAATTGTAACTGCAATGAGGTCTCCTCTCAGTCTCCTCCAGGCTGAACAGACCCAGTGACCTCATGCACTCCTCATGCAGATTCCCCTCAAGGCCTTTCACCATTCTTGTGGCTCTGCTTTGGATACTCTGTAAAAGCTTAATGTCTTTTTTATATTGTGGCACCCAAAACAGCCCCCAGCACTCGAGGTGAGGCCGCCCCAGTGCAGAGCAGAGTGGGACAATCCCCTCCCTTGCCCGGCTGGCGATGCTGTGCCTGATGCCTCCCAGGACAGGGTTGGCCCTCCTGGCTGCCAGGGCACTGCTGACTGAGATTCACCTTGCCACTGACCAGGACCCCCAGGGCCCTCTCCGTGGCGCTGATTTCCAGCCTCTTGTTCCCCAGTCTGTCCACACACCCAGGGTTGCCCCGTCCCAGGTGCAGAATCCAGCATTTTCCCTTGTTAAACTTAACAGGGTTGGTGATTTCCCAGCCCTCCAATTTGTTCAGTAGTAGCTTATCGACTTGCCTCAATTAGAAAACCTAAATGACTATACATATGTGTGGAGACTGATCTGCACTCTGGCGNGCGCCCGGCGGCGCGGGCCGCCTGTTGTTGTCGGCCGCCGCTGCCGCCGCGCTCTGCCCGCGCACTGGGAACGGCCGGCCGCGGCCGCTGCTGTCTCCGAGTTTCTTTTTGTAAGTGTTAAAAGGAAAGAGAGAGGGAATTAGAAAGGAAAAGAGTAGAGCTGCTTGAGCTGCCGCTCCGGAGAGGAGGGAAACTCGGCTCGGCGGTGAGGAGGCTTCCCAGAGCGCAGCTGAAGTGATTCAGGAGATTAATATACAAGTGGGCGACAAAAGGTAAAGCCTTAAAGATGGATCGCTTGTGCGAGAAATGAATGGAAGCTTTCGTGGAAAGGTTTATGAATTGTTTTAAAACGTCACTTTTGAATGTCTTACGGATGTTTTTCGACTTCAAAATGCTGTAAGTCTCTTACCCAAGAGTAAATAGGTAGCATAATTGGCCAGATTTTAGAGTTTACATTGAAGTCAAGAAAGTAAGTGTTACTCCTCAGTACCTTACTTCCCGCAAATGCCTCGTGGTCTTATTCAGCAACACTTGATTTGACCGCGGTTATTTCTTGGTGCGACCTGTCTAAAGCAAAGCTTCGAGAAAATCAGTAGTTCTCCCGAGTTAAAGTAATTCAACCAGCAAAATTCCTTGTGCAAAAAATTATATTTCTGTAGATGCATGCTTTTGAGTTTGCAGACCTGTTGCTTTGTACTTCTACCCTAGAAAATGTTCTCTGTAAAATACCACATAGTCAACTGTAGTGATATCTCTCTTTTCAGATTATCGTCTTAAGTAGGTGAGAACGAGATTTGCATTTTTTCTAATTATATTTAGCCTTTCAGACTTTGCTGAGCTTTGCAAGTAGGGTTGTTTTTTGGGGTTTTTTTTTTAGATGCACCAGCTAATTTGAAATTCATTACGGATAGTAAAAATAATGCATGGTTATGACTTGCTGGTTTCATCTGGTGCTGCCCAAGTCCCAGAGAAATGTGACTGATATTCAAGGGATTAAATAAATGAATTTCATGTGGAAGTCAGTTGTGTGGAAAAAGTCCCGACAGCCTTCTTTGACACAGATCTGTGTACTTGTTGAAGTAACAGTTCAATGACTTGATCTTTTGGCTGAATTAAATGAAATACATAAAATGTAAAAACAAACCACCCTTCCGTATGTCTAGTACTTCCTACCAACAACAACAAAGTTTTTAGAGCGTATTGTTTTTATGTCTTATTCCTGACTCAAAACACTGCAGGAATGTGTTATTGTGGAGTAATACTGTTTACTAGGTGACTGCATTTGTGACATCAAAGGAGTAAAATGTATTCTCCCAAAGCCCATAATGAACAAAACACATGACTTTGAGGGAACTTTTTTCTGATATAGTTAGTTTTTAATCAGCTAAAATAGGAAACAAAAGATTGTCTAGATCAAAATGGTGTAACTACTCAATGTTAAGCTAAGTGCTGGGGGGCTTTCTGGTATAAGTTTGGGGTTTTTTTCCCTTTTCTTTTCTTCTGGTAATATAGAGTATTCATGTTTTAAAAAATCTTTCTTCAGTTGTACCCATCTTTAGTAGACCAACAGAACTACTGTAATTACTTCAAGATCAAATTTTATTTCAAAAAAGTTTAGTAAAACAAATAAAACATTTGACTAGTGCTCAGTAATAAAAGTGCTGTGTGCAGTTGTTCCAAGCTTGTTCCTAGTTGATCCAACCAGTCATTTTAACTAGTTTGTACAACTTGACTGATTTTAGTAAGACTGCTTAACTTGTTATGTCGTATTTTTCAGTTGATTGCGGTGTCTTAAAGCATGCTCATTAGTGTGGATTCTTTCAGTAGCTTTCTAATTGCAGACAATTTAATTTTAGTGGCTTCTGAAGTCATGTGCAGAAACTGGCTACCTTCCTCCTCTCCCTCCTAAGATGTGCTGTGTAAAGGCCCCAGTTGGTCTTGACTGTGGAAAAAATATTAAAGTGACTTAGAAACACTCATGAAGTGCTCGTGAAGCCTGTGGTGTCAGAGCAGTACCTGAAATTGTTACAGCAGTTAATTCCAGTCTCCTTTTCTAAAGTCCTCCGAGTCAGGTGTAGAAATAAAAATTCAGTGAAGTTCCTAATAGAGTGTGCTCTCAGTGGAACCTCCTGCGGTTGATAAATATTTCAAGAAGCTGAAAGTTAGTGATACATTTTAAATGCACTGCTAAGCTGAGATACTTCATGGTCCTTTGCATACACATTTGCATTATTCATTTGTGCTGTGCAGGTAGATAATGGGCCAAATCTATCTTTGGTATTACTCCACTGATTTCTGAGTAACTGAGCTAATTCAACCATATGTGTACGACTTGCATTTTGGAAGTCCGAGGCAAAGCTGGAATTACTTTGGAGGTGTTATTATACAGGTAAGAGTTGTTTGTATACTAACTATTAATCTTTGGTATCTTAGGTATTTCTTCATTAAGATAATCGTAAGCAGAAGGTATAATTTAATTCTTCTTCTTTTTCTGAAAAAAACCCCCATGTTTAGTGTTTTATTTGCTGAATCTGAAGTGACTGATAGATGTGATAAACCAGCTTTCTGTCATTGGTAAAAATTCATCCTAATAACCTACTAATGCAGAAGTTCTTGACACTTTTTTGTACCATGATACACTCTCTCTGCATATTTTAAGCAGCCTTCCATGCCTGGTTCCGTGCTACTGATGTGCTGCATTTATGTGTATGCATGTATGCAAACTGCACATATATCTGTGTTTTAAATAACTAGGTACTTGCTTTAACTTAAAATGAGAGGCAGAAGTAACAGAAGATGGAAAGCCTTGATCTATCAGGATGCACTAGATTTAAAATGCTGGCACTGGGTAGGTCATAGAGATGGCAGAGTATATAATGCATTTGATGGAAGCTGCTATCCCTGCATTTAAATCTGTATATGAAAGAGGTTATTGTTTGGGAGGGATCTTTCTTTCTTTCTTTCTTTAGCAGATAATGATGTCGTAGAAATTTTAATGACAAATTTAACTATTTAATTTTAAGATCCAGAGAGATCCTTTCAGAAGACCCTTAGTGTGGGGTTCATGCTATTATGAATACTTTCTGCCAGAGATCAAGGCCTTTGTATGGCATTCTCAGAATGCTCATTCCAGTAATTGGCTTTTGAAAAAGCTAACCTGAAAATTAAAGCAGGAACTTTGTCCTCCCAGCTGTGAACACATGAAAAACATCTCTGTCAGCATTGAGTGCTACAAAAATGTGCAGCTTTAGAGATCTGGAAGAAAAATTAGGTGGAAACATAACTACATGTCAGTCAGTTGAAGCAAGGCTCTACTTAGTACACCCTGTGTCTAACATTTTCAAATGGCAGTGTACACAGCCAAGTTATTCAGCAAAAGTCCTTCGTTTTATCACAGCACAGTGGAGCAATCAGAACTTGGGAGTCAATAAGAAACACACCTGTAGATTTAGGATGTTGCCAAGGAATTATGATCACTGTATGTAATTCCTGTTAAGACCAGTTCTAAAAGTTTTATTCTCAGTGGAATGAAACACGTTGAAGCCAAATAACTTTTGCGGCTTTAGCAGTTGTCAGAGAAGCTCAGAGTTGGGACATCTCTCTCTTTTATGCTAAGAGAAGGTCTGTAAAAGTCTACTGAGACTGCAATAAGCATTTATTGACAGTTTCTTCTAAAACTATAAGCAGAGAAATACTATCTTTTTGAATTGTTGAGCAAATACATTAAACTGTTTGGTGATCAGCAGACACTCAGACAGATGTCATCACATTTTTGCTTTTTTTTGTAGTTCTGGCATCAGTTTTCCTGGTAGTGATGAATCATGATTTTTTTTTTTTTTTTAACGAGAACTTCAGTTCTTGTACATAGTACTACAACTGAGCAGGTGTGCACCGTGTGTTTAAGATACTTTGATTGTGTAGTAAATAAATTAATACTGATTACTGCCATTCTCCTAGCTTTGTACAAGTATTGTATGAGGATATGTACATGTGGAGTGGTACCAAGCAGTTGGTTTGGAAACTGAGGGCAGAAGATGTCTTTGCTTTCTGGTACGTACAGGTTCTTGTTCTGGCATATGCTCAGGGCTATTTCACCTGGAACATGTACCCATTCCTTGTGATCTTTGCATGCACAGTAGCTCGAAGAAGATGTTGGTTGCCATGGTGGGAAAAGGGCTTGTCCAGCCTACTGGATGGCCCAGCAGACTATATATAAGTAACAGCATCTCTTCTACAGCCTTGGTTGTGCGGTTTCATTTCTATTTCGTGAACCCGCTGCACAGTTGGAATCTGTAGTTAATCTGAAGTCTGATAAGTTCGTGTTTGCTTTTCTGTGTTTCCAACTCTTTCAACTTTTCTTCACTAACAGAGTCCATGAATGTGCAAAAAGGACATGCCAAAACCTGATACAAATCTCTTGCATAGAGAATTAAAATGACTGCATCAGGAATAATATCAGAGGGGTGTTGTTGACTAAAATGTAGAAAACAATATAAAAGTGAAGAGGTAGTATTACACACTTGTAGGTTTTTTTCCGTTAATTTAATGGCCATCTTCAGAAGGATCAGTATTTTATGGCTGAGCCCAGTCTAGCATGAACCTTCTAATCATGCTTCTATCTTTTAGAGTGTTGAAACTATTAGTTGTCACAAGATGGCCTTTAAGCAATGGAAAAGTCAGCCTGTTGCTGGAAACTCACTTAGAAAACCTAAAACATTCTTCTAATGCAAGAGATGGTTAATTTTCAATAAATAAAGACAAAGAATTAAAATAGAAGGATAGGAGAGATTTTTAAACAAGCAAACAAACAAAACCCTCCAAACCCCAATAAACAGTTTAGCAATTTTTTTCTTCTTCTTTTTTTTCTTTTTTTTTTTTTAAGGTTACAGTGCCACATATCTGCCGTCCCCTGATTTCAGGTTAGATTTCTCTTGGCTCCACAGTTGACTGTCTCAATTGGCTTTTTGTGTGATAAAAATTGAATAGTCAAATTTCAAATTGAGAGTCAAGCGTGCAAATGGCTCCACGACAGCTTTCTGTGAGGAGCGGGTTCTCATCTTTGTCCTTGGTCTGTGCTCCTTTTCTCCACTTCAGACTGCACAGTGCCTCTGTTGTTTCTCATTGTCTGTCTTTCTGTGGCATTCAAAGCCATTATGTGTTCACAGCCCTATGCTGCTGGGCTATGACTCTTTTTAAATAATTCCCGCCTAACTGATACTTAGTCATGTGGGTAAAGTCCTGCAAAAAAGCTCCTGTCAGCCCAGTCCCTGCCATTAGCTGGGGAGAGAGATGCTCCTCAGTTCTCATGTGAAATTCCGAGCCATCAGGGAGCAAAGTTTGTGGCTGCTGAGTCAGACGAAATATTTTTAGTGATTTGTCTCTAGTATTTTTTTTTTCCTAATGAAATCGATGATATTCAGTCAAAACCAGAAGTTCTCAGATGGTTTAAAATGAGGTATCAAGATCTGTTGAAATTAGTGGAACCTGGCTTACTTATTAGGAGGTAGGTCTGTGTTGGGGTGCCTCATGATACCCTTGAAGTTGTGGAAGACTTGCCTGGGCTGATAGAATCCATATGTTTTGTTGTGCTCTTGGTGAAACTGTTACACGACTGCTTTAGGTAACTTCAGCCATAGTAAACTACACCACATCTTGGCGTATCCCGTGGAGGAGGTGAAATGTCACCAGCTTTATCTGCGTGAATTGTATTTAAAAGCATGAACTCAGAAAGATGTAATTGAAAGAGGAAAGAAAATCATATATATACTGCAAAAGCCCTTAGGCTTTCCTAAATAATTTTTCAGCATCGTCACTATATTTGTTCCCTTTTAAATAGTCATAAGGTTAGACATTGCACTGGAAGGGTGTGTTCTTGACATTCATAAAGTTTCAAACACTGATGTATTTTGGATTTAATTTTAACCAAGCACAGATGCCGGAAAAGTCATTTCCAGTAAATGATTTGCTGGTGCTAGGATCTGATAAATAGCTTGCGTTCCCTAATCTATTAATTGAACAAACATATAGAAAATAATTTAGAGCAATTTTATTTTAATGTAATTGTTCCTGTATGAGATTAATGCTAGATATGAGTATTGAGTAACCCCAGCATTAATCATATTTCCTTCTTCATAATTTTTGTTCTGCCTCAGTTCACTGTAAGCCTATATGCTCTTGTCCAGCAATGATTTGTGGTTTTCATGACAAATAACAGAGACTGTGTATTCAGACCAAAATATGAAATGTATTGAAATTGCATTTACAGAGGTGGGGTATTTTCCTTCAGCATAATGGAGTGTATAGATTTCTCAGTCATTTTTGTCATAGGAGTTAGGCTTTAGATATGTCTTGCATCCGCTTCTGAGGCGGTCAGGTTATACCTCCATTCTCTCATTACTGCTCTCCTGATGTGCTGGCAATCCATGGTTTTGGTTTGGTTTTCTGGGGTTGTTGTTGTTTGGTGGTATTTTTGTCTGTTTGTTTTTATGACAATTGCTTTAATTTGGTTTCAGAGATGAAATAACTACTTTGTTTGCTTTTCAGCTGTAATGTTGTAATTGCTCTGGGTGCCCCATGTACATCGTTTTTAATAGCTTTTTTTTTGGTGGCAAATATTTATTTAACTATTTTTTCAGTATACCTATAAGTGGGGCTTTTCAAGTGCCATTGCCTCTCTTAAATAAGCTTCTGCAGTTGTTTTAAAGCCCATGTACCTACAGGTACAGTGCTGAATTACATAAACAATGATTTGAAAATTAGCCATGTCCAAATTAGTCGTGTCCTGCATTTAAATAGGAGCTTTATCTGGAATATGCATCTATATACTCTCTCAGTGCTCTTTGCACAAGTTTCCTGTCATTGGAGAGTGGTGTTTCGCACAACATTATTCCTATCAAACTGTTACTTTCACAGTACCTTTTACTTTGACAAACTGTTATTTTCACTGTGTTTAATAGTAGTTTAAAGTGTATTTTAAAATTAGTATTAAATTATCATCATGAACCTGTGCAGCACATCATAAATAAGTTATTTCTAATATCATAGGAGCTGTGTGGCTTATACTGTAAATTTTGTACAATGAGAACTTGCTGTAAATCAGACACATGCTCCTTGATTCAGTTGATGGAGTAGACCAGAACTTCATTTGCTTGGTAGCTGTAGTTCTGTACTGGGGAGCTAGCAACACTCGGTCACAGCTTCAGAGAGGCAGGTAAGGGGAAGAGGGAAACAACAAATAAAGTCTTAAAAGGTGCTGGTGATATTTTTCATTTGGACATCTAGCTGACATATGGGTCCTTCCAACTAAAAAAAAAAGGCTGCTTTTATTTTAACAGAGCGATAAAAATGTATAGACAGTTTCAAGGAAAGATGGAATCAACAGGGTTTATAGATCCATCACATGTTGAATGAGACCCAAAGCACCTTTGCAATGTCCCTGTAGGTATCTCAGGACTGGGTTACACTCAAAGGGAATGGGCAAAGTTCATCTTTTTTCTGTGGACTGTGGCAATGCACTGTGTGATGGATTACCTGAAAACCTTCCTTAAAATTAAATCCTTAAAAGTTACAGGATTTCCTTAAACGGATAAACTCCTGTGATAACAGCTTCTTGACACTTGTATCTTTAGGCTCTCTTCTTCGGCCTATCATGACAGGTTTGGGTTTTTTGTGTTTTCTTTTTTTTTTTTTATGTTGTCAGTGTATTTGTGTGTTGGTGATGACTTGCACACAGACACAATAGCATTGCTTCGGAGCACATGCATTACACATGTGAATTTATCTCTTTGCAGAAAATGTTGCCTGAACTAATATTCTGGAAACACCAGGAGTCTACTTCAGGTATAAGAAATTGTATTTATAGCCTTGCCATCTGGAAAAACACAAGGCATCTTAGCTTTGTGAACGTGCTTGGTGATGTTTGAGGAAAAATAGAGGGAATAAATTTGGTTGTGGCTCCTTTGTCATCCATGTTCCTGCACTGCTATCATGAAGACAGAAGGGGAGGTGTTTTATAGGATAAGATGCTTGCTGTTTTAAATAGCAGCAAAATTCCACATACTTTGGAGTGTAAGCCTTTGCTATAATATGTAGACAAGTAAGTTACAAAGAAGCTGCCCATCACTTGCAGGTGCTCACAAGTGGAGGAGAGCCCCTTACAGTGCAACTTGAGGCCGTTTCTGTTACTACCTGGATGACCAGGTCCCAGGCTAGTAAGCTGGCAGCATCTGAGCTGAAAAATCATGACATCCCTGGCTTGAGTTTGCACTTCTGTGCTTTTCTAGAGAGCAAAATCCAGAAGCAACTTGACAGGTTTGCTTAGTGTGCTAAGCAGCCAGTGTTTCTGGGAGCTGGGTGGTGTTAAAATCAGACTGGGGTTGTTTAAGTGTTCATGTGCTTGAAAGTGTTTCCCCATGGTTGTTCTCAGATGGTTGAGGATGTCTCAGGCAGTTGGGAGGGTGTCTGTTTTGGCAGGCTGCAGGATGGCCTTACTTCCACTGGGCCTCCTGGCTCTGAGAGGTGTCTCCTGTGGCTTATGCAACTTTCGGAAATGGAATTTTCTTTGTCATTACTTTTTCTTTGCTTTTTTTCCCCAGGAATAATGGGTGCATTGGGAGTTAACAAGTACAGCATTGATTCCAGCAGTGCTGCACTGCTTTCCTTCTTCTCCCAAACTTTTGCTCTGTGTTCACTCCTGCCATTCTGTACTGATGTGTTATGTATGGGTCTTGCTGCATTCTTGAAGAGTTTTCTGAGTTAGGGGTGTAATTTTCTTGTCTGATATTATGTATTGAAGCATTTGTTATGTTTTTCTTTAGGAATTGTGTGTCTGAAAAGATAATGAAACTCTGAGTTCTTTTTGAGGTATTGAAATGGTTAGAAATTGCATATATGGCTGTGGTAAATGCAGTATTAGATATAAGTGGACTCATTTGCTCCTAAACAGGAATGCATGTACAAATAGCATCCATCTGAATAAGGCTTTATTTTGTCTATATATGCACGAAGATTAAAGTAAGTTTTGCATATTTCTGATCTCCTTTTTCCAAACAAAATGGGATTTATTTGCTAATTTTTTTTATTTTAAAATTTCAGCTATTATCAAATCCTACTATTAGTTAGTGCCCTGCTCTCAGTCACTGTTTTGCATGCTTAAAATCTATGACATTATTTGACTGACAGTATCTCTTTACGCTGCTTCGTTTTACAGTGTGTTTAGGGGCTACTGCATGGCTGCAACTCAGAAAGTCTGGCAGCAATAATCTCAACTGTTTTCCCATTCTTATTTTTAGTTCTTTGGCATCTGTGTTATAAAGCCTCAAAATGAAAATAAGCTTGGATAAATGAAATGGCAGTGTCTGGATACTCGTTTCTGGAAATCGCTTCCTTGGGTTAGTAAGTTGTACAATAGGGGTGGCTGGGGCACAGCTGCACGGTAGGCAGATCAAGTTGGCTGTGACCTCCAGATAGACTCTGGATATCTGTTTAGACAAACTCTAAAAGGCCTTATGATTAAACTTCTTACAGTGCCAGGGCCTCCTAATGTTATCTTTTAACATTTTTAAGACAGGAGAGAGACAGAACCTTAAGTTTTAATTAGTACTGGCTCTTGTAAAACAGCTGTCCATAAAATCAGTGAAATTCCTATGTGGGCATAGGTACATTCTCCAAGCTCTTACACAATCTACTTGTGTAGATTCCTGTCTTTTCTTCCTTTAAACTTCTATTTTTTAATATTCTTGGAATGCTTTAAAAGAATAATCATCCATTTTGTAATTGGAAGGGAGAAATCAGATGCAGATTTGAGACAGTCAGCATTGGGACTTGTTATGATTCGTTTTTCTGAATGACAGAGTAGGTTTATTAAAAAAACCCAAACACACTCTTCCATCTAAAAATCAGTATATTTGAAAAGGAATTTGGAAAAAATTGAAATACAAGCCTTGTGAAGGGATTGAAAGTGTTTCTGGGAACGGGAGCCCAGTCATTACTGTTTGGCAGCACTGTCCTTATTGTTTCAGGATATCTTTGTGTCATGACATAATTTTTTTTTAATCTATAAAGGAATTAATGTTCATTATGATTTTTGTCATTCACCTCATACTGATTTTAGTTGAAGTTTTGAAGCATGCACCGGTACGGCACAATATAACTTTGAAAAACAGTATTTAAAAAGAAAAAAAATCAGTTTGAAAACTAATTTTAAAAAAATCACTTTAAAAACAAAATCAATTTGGCTCAGTTTACCAAAACATGAGCAGGATTCAGAAACAGCTTGTTGGCTGAGCTCAACAGCAGGAGAAGCTGTAGTCGATCAGTTCTGCCCTCTTCAGCAGGTGTAATACCATTTGATGGAAATTGCAATACATGGTTTCAGGGGACATGTGGATAATGTGTCCAGATGATAGCAACATCAACAAAGTATAGAAAAAAACATGGGCAGATGTTTGGCTTATTCTGTCTACATGGTTACATGTACTTAAATTCACTGTAATGGAGTTTATCTACTGTCATGTTGTGGTTTGCTCTCTTACAAAGAAGGATTTTATGGCAGGCTGCTAATCTTGCAAAGCAGTTCACCTGTTGCAGCAGCCATATTTTGCAGCCTTAGCTGCAGGATTTTTTACCTCTTTTTCAACCTTTTTTTTTCCCTCTACTCTTTCCAAACATATTGAAATGCTAGGTTTGGCTACAGTGGGATGAATTGCTTTATTGTTTTGACATACAGCAAGGTGTTCTTGCAGTGACACTGGGTACTTCAGACCTTCACCGCCAGAGGATGATAAATTGCACACTTTTCAAATGTTACCCTTAGGAAAAAAAAAAAAAAGAAGCCTCTAGGTTTATCTAACTGAATAACTTTTACTATTTCTGTTTTCTGTTGTGTGTGCCAGAAGTATAGTTAATCCTGAAATTACTGAAATAAAATGTTGACTAAACTTGATCTATGGAATACTAAAATATATCAATAATTACGAAAAATATTTAGACAGATGATTAACGTATGAGTCATTGTTCTTCAGATCCATTAACGTATAATTAAAAGTGGTGGTGTATCCAGCTATTCTGTAATCAGGAGATCCTGTTAGCATGGGTAGAGCATCCTATGTCTATTATCTGCTCCTGTCTCTTTTCATTCCCACTACTAGAAATCCTTAAAATTCTAGATCAACACAGCTTGCAAATTTAAATTCAGTGCTTTGTAAGATTAATTCAAAAATGTATCAAACTATAATTTTGAAGCTGATGTGAGCATTTAAAGAAAAGGGGGTTTATCTCCTATTCATTTAATGCAGCATGAAATTAACATCTGAATCAAACAGCAAAATTTTAGTAAATAAGATGCAGCATTTATTATGAGGCCTCATTATTCCATATGCATAGTAATATTTTCAAAGTGTAATTTTTTCTTTTTCCTAAGCTGCTCAAAATGTTTCCCCCTGTTTTTCAACAAGGCATTGTGTGTTGGCGTTTGTAATTAGATCATTTGCATACAGTCATTGTCATTAGAAAGTTAGCATTTTTTAGTGGTTACAGTTGTCTGGGTTATCGAAAGCTTTCTCATTTAGAAATATTTGAAATTATAATTAAGGTCACATAGTTTTTATGCTAACCATTACTTTCAGAGTTATTTCTCACATGACTGCTTCTCAAGCTTAAGCTTGTTTCACCGTAAATAATTTTGTACTCTTGATTTTAGTGGGATTCTCACTGTATTTTTTTTAGGGAACACTTAGTTGCAAGTTATTTATGTGAAGCAGTGTATCCTGAGCCATGTGTACTCAGTTGCTATGGAGACACCTGTCATCCTGTCTTCCTAGGAAAGTGGTGGTAGTCCAGTGTGGCACCAAACATGCCCAAAACAGTGGTGTGCAGAAAATTTGCTAGCAGATACAAAACCTGTGTCACTGGATTGAGAGATGTGTTCTGTAACTTCAGGAAAGGAAAGGAAAATCCTAATAACCCCCAAATCTGTCCACTTTGGCTTACCTCCAGGAGGTTATGCTACCCTCTGTCCAGTCTTAACAATAATCAAGTTGCCAAACATCATAAGGCAATTAGGACTGTCCGTAGAGACTGTACCCTGTGCAAGTACTGGATCTGAAGGGGCTCCCTGCGCTTCTTCTGTATCAAACATGAGCTGGAAGAACAAAAGGTAGAAACTGCTGGCAGTGTTTGTGAGCTGCTAAAAGGGAAGGAAACTGATTTATAAGGGTTTAATTTTCAATGTCTTCCTCTTTAAGTGATATTACACTGTTGGAGGAGTTTACTCTTCAAAAAAAAAAGACATGAAAAGTGATTAGAGACACTTTATATTCCGATGATGCTGTCAAAGACATCCCAAACATTGTTGCAAAGTCTCTACCCACTTTTCATGAATGTATTCAAGGGAGGGTATACTGTATTTCTCTCTCTCTGTTTCTCTCTTTCTGGCTTTTCTCTGCAGTGGATATGAGCCAGAGAAATGTCTTCCCTGGTCAATGCAGTCTCCTGTTTGAGGAAATGAAGTAAAGTGCATCCCGTTAAATTATTTCTTTCATTCTAATTTCAGTGACTTTGCTTTTGGAAAGGATACACACTTTGCCAGCCATGCAATAAGAAAAACCAGTCTGTACTAAATAGAAATCAAGCTTTAGAAATGGGAAAGAAACATAATAATAAGAAAGCTTCAGTAGAGGTGAAATTTGGCTTAAAAATCCTGACTTTGGTACACTAAGTATGTACTCTTCATTTTTTAAGCCAGAGAGGATCTTGCTCTATAAATTTTCAGCTCTTGCTAAATCAGTTTGATGTCACATTTTGCTTGTCACATGATTGAATAATGTAAAATAAACAAGGAATAGGCAACAGAACAGGTCCAGAAAGTTAAGTAGCTTTTCTTGTATTCTTGCAGTTTAGCATTGCAAATGTTTCTCGTACTTGCGTATTCCAGTCTGGTGAGACTCTCTTCGAAAGGGTCTGAATCCAAGGAGCCAGACTTACTCAGCAAAGAGGCTTCTCAGGACTATATCCAGTGCAGCTCTCAGAGTAGGGAAGGTTAGTGTTTTGCATGGCACAGGCTGTCGTTTAAATTAGAGTGTGTGAACTGAAAGGAATGAACTTTGTAAGGTAAGACAAGCTGGACTATCTATGATCAATTCAGATAACAAAATAATATTCTCCCATATTGATATAATTGGACATCCTATCCATTCTTAGCCCTCAGGCATACTAGGAAGAAGTTACACCTCTCACACTGGTCAGATGGAGAAAAAAATCTAGAAAATCTCCCTTCTACTGCAGAAGTGTTCTTAGAAAGAGAGTAATTTTGTTGGCACAAAAAAGTTACCTAGTACAGTGTTCCTGACAACTGTCTGGTCAAAGTTTTCTGCTTCTGGGATGACATGTTTGCCTCAGTAACCTTGATAAGGTTGGTTTCAGACTGGGCTCTGCCCAGTAAGTCCATGCACCAGGGCATGCTGGGAGCAATCCAGCTGATAAGCAGCTTTGTCAAAAAGGTCCCGAGTTGTCCTAGTGGCCACTGAGTTCAACATGAGCTAGAAGTGTGTCCTTGTGGCAAAGAAGGCAACCAGTGTCCCTGGCTGCCTTAGGAGGAGGAGTGTTGCCAGCAGGTCAAGGTAGGTGATCTTTCTCCCCTGCTCAGCACTGGTAAGGCCACACCTCAAGCACTGGGTCCAGTTCTGGGCTTCATAGTTCCAGACACGTATGGACATACTGGAGGGTGCCCATTGAAGAGCCACTAAGATGATGAAGGGACTGGAACATCTCTCCTTTGAGGAAAGGCTGAGAGCTGAGACTGTTCAGCTTGGGGTAAGGAAGGCTTGGGGGTGGGGGGGGAGTCATCAATATGTACAGGTCCCGGAACAGAGGGTGCAAAGAAGAGGGAGTCAGATTCTTTTCAGTGGTGCCCAAGGACGGGACCAGAGGCAATGGACACAAAATGGAGCATGGAAAGTGCTGTATGAACACCAGGAGACACACTGTTACTGGGAGAGTGGAACAGGTGGCTCAGAGAGGTTGTAGGTTCTTCTTCCTTAGAGATACTCAAAAACTACCTGGGCATGGTCCTGGACAGCTTGCTGAGGGTGGCCCTCTGTGAGTTGGAGAAGGAGACTGCCAGAGGCCCCTGCCCACCATCACCCTTCTGTGATCCTGTAAAGATGCCTGCCGTGCATGGTTAGGGCGTATGTCTAGTGCTGATGCATTACATCCTGGTTGGTGACCAGGTCAGAGATTGGAAACAGACAGAGTAATCTTGCATCTTAGTTATGTTGTGCAAGCAGAGATTGCAATTCCAGATTCTCATTATTTCAGGCTAGCAAGGACCATTCAGAAGTGTCACATCACATCTCATTTCTGTCTTTAAGACATTTGGCAGTGCAAATCAGATGGCATTGACAAATAATCCCAATACTTGCACAGTTCTGAGATGCTGAAAAATCCAGCTAAAACTTTGGTACCATGGGTTTGGTATTTCTTATTTGTGAAGTAAAAATGAGGTCCCATTGTGCTGCTTCAGTTCATGGCAAGTCCACATCTCTACTTCCTCTCAGCCATGGAATGACCATAAATCCATCTGCTGAACTGTCAGTGGGCTCTTGGAGGGTGAGAGAGTCAAATGCTTTCTGGCCATTGCAGATCTGCTCCCACTTACCAGCAAAACTGGGCACTCCATCCACCCCATCACGTGGGCTTGAACCACAGCACCTCTCACCAGACATGAAGGGAGATTTTCAGGCTACATGGTGCTGCCAGGGCCCTCAGTCCCTCCCAGGCTGTGCAATCAGCTTCACTCTTGTCCCTAGTTTCTCAGAATGCCTTGTCCGGGGAGGTGAGGTGGAGCTTTGCTGGAGGGGTGATTCTCTTTCCCTCCCTCCGTGACCAGTTTGGAATGACTTTCCTGTCGCTGCCATGGAAACGGTGCCTGGAGTCACAGAAGAGGAAATATGTGTGGCATTCAGCTGCTGCCAGGTGTGGGGAGGAGAGAGCCCTCATTTTACCCACTCCAAGTTCCCACTGGGGGAGGAGATGTCAGTTTAAGATGGGGGACAGGGGGAAGAACAGTATGGTTCTAAACCACAACTCTGAAGCCATGTCTGGAAATTAATTTGAATTCCCCCTCTGCCATTGAATTCACTTAAAACACTGAGTTTAAAATGCTGCTGGCATGGCTTGTTTTCCTTTACTTTGCCTTTCCTTTTCAATAGTGTGACATCACGAACCTTGTTTTTCTCCTGAAAAGGGAGCTGCAACTCCTCCCTGCTTGTTCTGCATTTGGAATCATGGGCTTTAGTAATATGCATTGTATGTGACAGGTCTTGGACCTGTTATCAACACTGCTAGGAGGTTCCTAGCAGGAACCCAGTTCCACAGGGAGAGATGTGGTTTTGTGTTTTGCTGTAATAAAGACTTGAATTTCAGGTGACTTCTACAATACTGTCAATGAAATATTCTGATTGAAGTAATGCAACAAATTGATTCATTCATTATTTCTCCCCACTGTCTCTTCCCTCTTTTTTCTTTCTGCTGAATGAATGAAAGTAACAATGATTCCTATGGCTCTCTTCTTTTGTAATTGTATCATAGCAGTAATTTTGATATTCTTTCTGTAAGGAGCATCCCTGTAGAGATGCTTCTCTCCATTTTAGTCTACTGACAGTTTCCTCAACATCATTTTGGTGGCAACTGAGTAGTCTTTGAACTGAAATCTGTGCTGTAATTGTGGAAGCAGCACGATTGTCTTAGTGAGGCATGGTAATTCTGGAGTGCAGCAAGTGTTGCTTGTGTCTTTGATCTCCCAGAGACATAACCACAAATCCAGTCCCCTATATTTAATTATTCTGTTCTATTCATTGAACTACTACTACACTACTACAACAAGTAGTACAGAGATGGAATCTTTCTGCTTGATTGATTGAGAACTCAACAGCAAAATCTATTCAGTGTTTTATTGAAAGAATAGCCTGGATTCACAATCTGGATGTTTTATGGATGAAAATCAATTTTTCTGTAGAAAAACCTGATACACTATGTTTTCTGGTATCTGGTGGCAATAAATGTATGTTTCACTAGTAAGAACAGCGTCGGATGAACTCTCTTCACTGATGACCTCAAGTACATGCTGAGAAAAGAGTAAGAACAGGGCCATAATATGTGATACTCTCTTCTAATACTCAAAAGCCACCTGTTTTCAGGTTCCCATGACCCAGTGAAGTTATGATGTACTTAGTAACCATCAAAAGCATGCCTGTTGTGTAAAGAATCATCTTCTTTCATCTGTTTTCAAGTGAGTAGAGTGCTTCTGGGTGAAAATCAGAGCTATTGAGAGAAATTTTACAGTGTCTGCTATGGAACTAGATGAGGAAGAAGAGGCAGATCAAGCCTTCACTTCCAAGAGGCTGCAGGCTCTGGTTCTCAGAATTCAACCATTCTGGTACTGGGAAAACAGCATGGTGGTGCATAACAATATGGGACATTTCCAGGGTGCGTTGAGGACAGCTTCTTCATGTGGTCATGGTTGGGAAAACTAGGAACAGTGCTCTCTTGGACTGAATGTTTACTGATAAAGACCTGTTGGAAGATAAAAATGTCAACAGCAGCTGCAGAGACTGTAAAAGCATAGAAGTCAAGGACCTGAGGAGCACAAGTGATCAAAGAAAGACCTGAACTTCAGAAAAGTAGATTTCAGCTCAGTCAGGGAACTTCTAGGAAGGATCCAATGGGAACTTGTCTTGGATGGCAAAGAAGCTCAGGAGTGTTGGGAGATTTCCCAGTGCAGCTGCTTCTTGAAGTACAAAAGAGCAGTCTATCCCCCTAAGCAGGAAAAGGAGCAGACATAAGAAGAAATCACTTGGAAAGGCACCAAGCTACTAAGAGCTCAAATGAGAAAAGGAGCAGTAGAGCAGTGCGAAAGGGGACAAACTTCCCAAGAGGAATATAGAGGTACTTCTTCAGTGTGAAGAGATGCAATTAGGAAGGCAAAAGCTCAGCTGGAACTCAAAGTAGGAAGAGATAATAAGAATAACATAAGAGTTTCTGCAAGTATGTTAGCAAGTAGAAGTACAAGAAAGATATAGCTCTGTTGCTAATAAGGGCCAGCAAGTTCATCAAAAATGGTGCAGGAAAGGCTGAGGTACTCAGCCTCATGTCATGGGTAATGCCAGGCCCCAAAACTCTGTGCCAAGAACCAACAACAAAGGAACTGGCAAAACACTGGTAGTACAGAAGGGTAAAGTGTTGTTTCCCTTCAGCCCTACTGTCCTGCATAACTTTTTATTGTTGCCTGACTTTGTTAGCCTGTTGCTCATTCTGTGTTTCAAGTTATTTTATATGTATTAAATAGTGTAGAACATGGAACCAGAATTTCACTGGTGGACAACTTCAGCTGGGAGAACTTACCTTCTTTTTCCTGATTTGATCTCCTGTTTAAGAAAGAACTTACATGCAGAAACCTTCTAGATAACTGGTTCATGTTTATGTCACAGTACACAAATTCTGTTCTCAGTTACAGGCTCCCATAATTTGCCCGATAAGATTATCTGGCTTGCAACTTGCTGGTTTTCTAAATCCTCCTGAAACTGGCATTGTATTCAATGTTTTATAGTTTTCGGGTACTACATCTGGTTTAAGCTGTGTATTTCTTAGTTCGTCAAAACTATTGAGCAAATACCATCTGATCTTCAGTTTGCTACAGGTTGTTTTGTCAGTTTGTTTCACGGCCTATTCACTTCAATTTCAGGCAGATCCTCTGATAAGACTCCCCCAGTGATTTCTTAGCATGAGAATTTCCCATAAAATAGTAAAAATTTTCATGAGGGATTCATCTGGTTTCTTCCCAATGAACCCTTTTACATCCTGATCACCCAGTGGTTTTACAAAATCTCCAGGCAGATTCTTGCTCCTGATACCTTTGGAGAAATATGTGTTGGTTGCTTTGATGCCTTTGGCTATTTGTCCCTTAAAATCGTAGTGTGCTGTCATATCTTCTTATGTTTAACTTGTCAGCATTTATGCTTCTATATTTTCTTCACTTGAAGATGATTTCAACTTTTAGAAAAAGTGATTTTTTTTACAGCTTCTTTTGCCCTCCCTTTTTGTGCCTTAACCTTTTCTTGATACACTGCCTTGACTCCGGACATTCATCATACACTTCCAACAATTAGTTTCCCTACTGTCTATGAATACTTTACTTTTAGCTTTAAACAAACTTTTTGATATTTTTTCTTACTTATTTTCTCTTTCTAAGTGGCTCCTAACTGGCAGATGTTCTGCTTTCTGTGGGGATCTTGGATTTAAGGACAGAATGATCACTAAGAGTGGCTTCTCAACTGCAAGATGTGAAACTACCGTGCTTGACCAAGTCAAGAATTTCATCTTTTCCTGTGGGCATCCCAAGCATCTGTGTAGGATATTATCCAAAATTCAGCTTACGTGCCATGTCGTTCTGTTACCTTTTTTTTTTTTTTTTGCACCAAGTATTTGGGTAATTGAAAACTCCCAGAACTATTCCATTTTGTACCCATCTTTCAAAATACGCCTCTGCCAGCTCCCTAGTGCATTGACCTGTATGTCAACCCATAAAAGGTATTTTTATTCAGTGAGATTGTTTGTTTTACTGGTTCTAAACTCTTTCCCTACCTATCCTTGCCCATACTACAAATGTTACCCTGAAATACATGTTCCTTACCTATTTGTTTTCAAACAGGTGATTTTTAGACTATAATTTCATTATGAAAACCTTTTTACTTTGCTCAAAAGATGAGCTATTCATACCAGAAATTAGAAGAATAAGATCATAATGATACTTCTTAAAACTAACATTTTCATTACTAATTGCTTTTCTCTTTCATAAGGAACAATATGAATCTGTTGGGAATTTCCTGAAACTGTGGTATTTCTGTAGGGTAGCCAGAAAAGGAATGAATTGCCTAATTATTTTACTAGTTCTCTTCTTTGTAATAAAAGATGTAATAAAAGAGGAAATATTCAAAAGCTATTAAAGTTAACTGCTACTGCCACAGAATCATCTGTGAGAGAAAATGTGCAAATCTCAAGGGTTAGCAGTCCTTGAGTTCAAATTTTTTTTAGCTCACGCTGGGGTTTTTTTTCTTACTCAATAGTGAGAAAGAACTTAGGTGCAGAAAAATGTGAATTATTTGACTAGTCAGTATACTGTCTGCTAGAATACTAGAGTTTTTGTTTATGAACATCCCTGTATTTGAGCCAAATTTACAATTTTGATGTAATCCTTTATTTATTTGAAAGTCCATCCACATTCAGTTAGTGTAGCAAACTGCGTGTCTCAAGTATGCAGAAAATCAAGCTTCTATGTTGTTAGTTTCAAGACAAGAAAAAAAAATCCTATAGGTATTCATTTGCATGTGCTAAGTTGTCTTAAAAAAAAAAGCCCATCTTGCTTTGTTAGGTAACTTTTGAATCCCTTAGTAACTTGCTGATGACCAGCTTTTTAATAACTACTCATGCCGATATTCAGATCTAGTATCCTAATTAATTCAGAAATTCAGGGATAATTTCAAATTATGGAGTCTGTTCTTGGATATGCTGCGCTGACAGTCTACGTGTGGATTGAGAAACAAGTGTCTCTTACAAGGCAAGGAAAATCAAAAGAGAAAATTGTTCACCAGAATAATTTTTTCAGTGCAGGTAGGAGAAGAGAAAGGGAATAGATATCTGCTCTTTTAGACCATTTTGGACAGGTGTAAAGCTAATGGTTTGTCATGCTGGTTCTCCATCTGTTCCTAGTGCCTAGGATGATGTGCATTCTCACAACTCTGGAAGAGAGAACTAGTTCAGAGGCATACAGATAGGGAACCAGAGAACTCCATGAATGAAACGCTGGAGAAGATTTCAGATCTCTAAGCATGTAGGTGGACTGCCCAAGAAGTGGTGTGTGTCCCTGCACTGACACCTCTGCAACTACTGCTGGCGTCTTGGCACACTGCCCAACAGAGCACAGATCGAATCAGATAAGAAGGGGAGACTAGAAGCTGAGGATGTTGTCAGAACCGAAAAAGGCTTTCTTAGTGCTTCAATGTCTAGGACATTTTTAGGAGTTTCACATTTTGAGACCATGTTGTTCAAATTTCTTTGCTTTTCACATGCCTTTAAACCTTACAAATATATGTATAATTAGGCATCTTCCATCTGCAGCAAGACTGGGTTGCTCTTTCCAGAACAAAATTACTCTGCAGATATGCACTGGAAAATCAAGGTAAAAAACATCAGTCCACAGTTCTGTGTGATAGATTAGATATGCTGAAAATGTAAAGTCAGGCTTCAAGAGCTGCTGCTGTAAATGGAATTACCCTTTTCCACTTAGACACAGTGAAACTTAGTGCTTTGAGCTAAGTGAATGAGAATTACAACCTCAGGCCAGTGTAAGACTGAAGAGTCAGGATCTGTTACTAAACTTCAGCTCTACTTCTCTTGCTCTCCTTGGAGAAGACCTACCATCTCTGAGGATTTGTTTTGCTCTCACATGGAGCTTTACAAATAACAACAGTAAGCCCTAAAGCAGGTCAAAGTTAGCAAGGTAGAAAGTCAATTTAATCTTACATCCTCCTCATGCTGCTGCAGAGGGTGGAGAAGCGAAACTATGACATTAGATCACAGTAGTTCTAATCCTACTGTGACACTCCAGGGTTTTTACTTACGATTTATTGCTTTATGGACAGAAGTAGTTTGCATAGGAGGAAGTGGAATAGCACAGCAGTCGTGGTGGGTGATAAACCATTGAGAGTGTTGGCAAGGGATGCCAAAACTAGTGAGAAGGAGAAGAAAAGAATTAGCTTAAAGACTGAAGCGGAACACAAAACAGAGAGAAGAAAAATCGGTGTAAAAAAGGATCAGGCCATTTGTAATAGAAAAACTGAGATAATTTTAATCACTCTGGTGATTATGCTGGAAAAGAAATAATGCAATTTCCCTAGGAACAGAAGTCCAGGCAGCTGGGCAGTGTGCCTTCAGAGAGCAAGGCTTGCCTGTAACTCACAGAGGAACAGGGCAGTATGCCTGGAGAGCTAAAACATGAAGTGGAATACAATTGTCACCATATTTGTATCAGGATCCTAAACACAGAAAATAAAATGGGGTCTTATTTCCATAGAAGTTGTTAAAGGCATAAAAAGGACTTCTTTGAAGTAATCTTACATGAAAATGAAGGAATAGTTTATTTTTAAACACTGTCATCAGCCAAACTAGTTCTTTATCCCATAAGTAATCTATGCATAATAGACTAGATGCCATGCTAATCTCTTGTAAAGAAGCATGGGATCACTAAATCAGTCAGATCAGGTGAAGGAATAAGCTAGAGAAATTCAGGCTGATAAAATACAAGCATTTACATCAAGTGAAACATTTCTCTATGTAATCATCACTATCAGAGAGTCTGGTAGCCTCTAATCTGATGAATAGCATTGGTATAAAGACTTGAAAAAATATTCAGAACTCATCAGTTCTAGGATTATGGAAAAAATAGGTTAAAAGAGACTTCTGGAGGTCTACTCCAAGCAGGTCTAGCTTCAACGTTAGATCAGATGTGAAGATGACTTTTAAAATCTCCAAGAATGGATATTCTGTGCGTACAACCTGTTTCAGTGTTTCACTACCCTCGATGTATTGTTTGATTTTGGAGTTGTTGTTTGGTTTTTTCATTACTGTTTTTGTTGTTTGTGTTTGTTCTTTTACTTTTTGTTCTGTTAGAGTTTACTTCATTGCTCCTTGTCCCTGTTGCCTGTATCTGCTTGCTGCATGTGTCTGGCAAGAGCCTGGTGATGTGTTCACTATAATCCCTTTCAAGAAGTAAAAGTCTGTAACAACCATGCTGCACTGGGGACAGAGTGTCTGGAAAGCTGCCCAGCAGAAAAGGACCTGGGAGTGTTGATTGACAGCGACTGAACATGAGCCAGTTGTGCCCAGGTGGCCAGGAAGGCCAAGGGCATCTTGGCTTGGATCAGCAATAGTGTGGCCAGCAGGACCAGAGCAGCGACTGTCCCTTTGTACTCGGCACTGGTGAGGCCACACCTCAAATCCTGTGTTCGGTTCTGGGCCACTCCCTGCAAAAATGACATCAAGAGGCTGCAGCGTGTCCAGAGGAGGTCCACAGAGTTGATGAAGGGTCTGGAGAGTTGGTTATATATTGAGTGGCTGAGGGAGCTGGGGTTGTTAAGCCTGGAAAAAAGGAGACTCAGGGGCGACCTTGTTGCTCTCTACAGCTGCCTGACGGGGATATAGCAAGGTGGGGATCAGTCCCTTCTTCCAGGCAGCCAGTGAGAGAACAAGGGCACAGCAGTCTCAAACTGTGCCAGGGGAGATTCAAGTTGGGCACCAGGAAGAATTTTTTCACTGACAGGGTTGTTAAGCATTGGGAGAGAGTCATCCCTGGAAGTGTTCAAGAAATGACTGGATGTGTCACTTAGTGCTGTGGTCTAGTTGACGTGGTGGTGCTTGGTCAAAGGCTGGACTTCTAATATTGGAGGTCTCTTCCAACTTTAGTGATTCTATGAAATACATCCTACCTAGATTGTCTCTTCTCTGTGGCAAACCAAATTCCTTCACCTTCTAATGAAGGTTGTATAATATGTGCTTCTTCTTGTATAATATGTGCTTTAATCTTCTGACCATCTTTGTGGCCCTCTGGTGGCCTCACTTGAAAATCTTGTCATGTCTTGTCCTGGTGGCCCAAAACCAACCACTCTACTTGATTTAAGCTTAACGAATACCGAGTAAGAGGGAATAATCACTTTGATCGTTTCCTTGTTCTGCTAGCAGCTCTCTTGTTAGTGCAGTGAAATGAGTGGTTGTCACCACTCATGAGCATTGAAATGGGCATTGTCATCACAGGAATGCACTGCTGAGTCACAGCTTTGTGTCCACCACACCCCCAGATCTTTTCTGGGGAGATGCTGTACTGTTACATGGGATTCCATCCTTTATGCAGGACTGCTTGTTTTTCTTTCATGAGCTTCATGACACTGTTGTTTGCCTATTCTTCCAGCTTGTCGAAGTTCATCTGAGCAGTAGTCCTGCCCTCCAGTGTGGGAGTTGTTTCCTTCAGGTTGGTTACCTGGAAACTTGTACTTGCTTATAGGTGCAATCGCCTCTCCATTAAGATTCTTCAAGAAGTTGCATACCCACCACTGAGTTTCTGAATCTGCCTCCTCTCTGCTTATTTGATTACCTTTCTGTGAGCTTTTTCCATCACCCCCATGTTATTCAGTATAATGGAAGAATGAAACAATCCGGTAAAAAAGCATAAGAACAGAACAAGTGAAAACACCGTCCAACAAACAGAGTGTAGAGAATGTGGAAGGTATTGATTTGTACATTCTAAAGCCCAGTTTTGAAGCTTTTGAACAACATTTAGTGTCAGATCGTTGGGGGCATTGCTAGTGGTGGTTTTTACCCGATTGAAAGCATGAAGACACTCTGTTTTCCTTCTATTTACAGGATGGGCTGTCAGGTCTGGTTTGTGTTGGATGCTATCTGTCCCTATATTTCTGCCAAGTTACACTTTCCTAGGTTTTGCTGTTTTCCTTAGGAAGTATGTGCTCCAGTTTTTGCTACTCACGTGTGTTTTGCTGTTCATGTATGTTTAACCTATTCATAGGTTAAGAATAGTTTGTTCCCAACATCAGTCTGAGTAGTGGCGTTCACTTGGAGTTTATAGGTGTGGAGTATATGGAATTGTGCATGATGCCGTAGGATGTGCCTAGGAATATACACATAATACTTGTGGCATTAACTGAGGTATGGTTTTTCTTGTTTAACAGGTTACAAAAAGACAGAGCCAATGTTGTACACTTCTATAGCCTGTGTACTTTTTGAAGTTCTGTGGTTTCTAAGATACTCCTTTGAAAGACTTCAATCCCAGAGACGATTTATTTGTTTGTGTAGCTGAAATCAGGCTTCCTGTATTCATCTCACCAGGGATTCCCAACCTGGATTATCAGTGCTTGTATTTGTCTGTATTTGAAGATTCAAATTATCACCAGTGCCCCAATTAGGTTTTGTATAGCATATTTGCAATCAAAAGCTAAACACTTCTCTTTTAATGTCATGACCTAAAGATTCTTAGGAACCCAACGATTTTGCAACCCTCTTGTGCCTAAATTGAGATTGGTTTTTTTAGTTTGGTTTTTTTTTTTCTTTTTTTTTACTAGCTGCTTTTTACTGTCACTACTGGTTTTACCCTCTTTTGCTTGGCACTGATACACATCTCTGTGTGAAAGGATGGAAGGATTACTTTAAGGTTGTAAAGGACGAAGTAAGATGAGATCAACTCCAAATACCAGCCAAATTTCTTCTGCCCTATTTTACCCTTCCCAGCATTCAAATCGGTTGATACAGATGACCCAGCAGATGTAAATCATAAAAAATAAGGAAATACCCTCTGGTTCGGTATGTCCTGAGCTCAGGAGTTCCTAACTTGTCTGAAGGCTGTGAAGATTTCCATCATGTTTATTCAGTGTCTGGACCACTGTGAAATGTTATGTCCTGGCTCAAGTCTTAGTGTTGGAAGCTTTGGTGGCTGCAGAGGACAGATAAAATACAAAACTCCTGCTGAGAAAGAAAGTACATTGAATTGCCATCTACAGAATAATGAATATTTTTTACGAAACAAACCCCACCATGGTAGTGGACAAATATCATTTTAAAAACATAAACTACTTCAGGCTCTAGGAGATAAATATTTTCTGTCACTTCAAAACAATTTGACAAGGTTATCATGAAGTTCTTCCCTTTCCAAGTTGCTCTCTTGAGTGATTTCTCCGGATTACTCTCATCATTATCTCTGATCTCTGGTGGCTTCCCACTCACACTGCCCCTCCTGGTGCCAAGTGCTAATGGCTGCCAGGCTGGTCACTGCACTTTGTAGTGCCTTTGCATGGGCACTTGCTTTGGCATTACTGCCCTTCGTAGCACAGTCCTTGAGGCTGCTCTTGACATATTATTATGTAAATTAATTTTGATGTTGCATTGTAGTTTCTGCTGTTCTTCATTCTGCAATTGTCCTGACAACAGATTTGCATAATCAGTGAGTAGGAATTTGTTTTTAATTTTGATGTTCTGATTAGCTTGATTCAGATAAATAATAGAAAGTTGTGAAGATAACACAACGTGGCATGAACTGGTGAAAATGATTGTAAACACAACAAATAAGACAAATGATGGAGTCAGGTTCAGTGATTATTTTTACAAAATGCAAGCAAATGCTATTTCTGGTTTCTGTCTTCTTGCACTGTGACAGCTGCTTGAAATCTAAACATACGGATTTATTCAAATATTAGTCACTCTCACTGCTTCCCAAACAAAGAGAAGGAAGCTTATTAATTTTTCTGCCAGGGTTTCTTAGTATGGAGGGAAAACAGATTCACAAATCTTACTTGATAACAAATCTTCTTTCCTTTTTTCAGTCCAAAGGCAACCCTGTGGACCTGCACCTTTTTCATGGCATGAGGGAATATCAAATACAGTCGCTTATTGAATTTAATGTAGAGGATAACTCTTGAAGTAGTAATTGTTTGGCTCTGCACATATCCCACCTTCCTACCTTTTGTCTCCTTCCTTTAATTTCTAACTTCTAATGGCACCTGACAGAACATAATTAAGTAAGAAATAGTAGCAATTAAAAAGCTAGTAATGACGTTCCTGTTCATGTTTTCCAGCCATTTTCATGCATTACAAACCAAGATTATTTCTTTCTTAAGTGATCAAGTACATCTCTGCTTCCTGCTTGAGGAGTAACATAGATACAACTGCCCTTTTCTAGTAATCTCTGCAGGGTAGGACTTAAATAATGTGGGCAGTGAAACCAGAAAACATTAATTTGTACATCTTGAGAAGAGCAGAGTTTCCTCAATAAGGAACCTGGGAGATTGAGAGAAATTCCTTAAACCAATCAGTTTAGGGCATTGGCTGGAGAAGCTCTTAGTGTAATAGGACTGAAAGAGATTTAGTGGAGGATGAGTCATGAAATGTGCTAGGAAATGAAAGAAAGATGGAAAGAAGAAGAGAACAGAAAGCAGTAAGTAGGAAAGAAAAATAAATTCTTCATACAGATTGAAGAGTAGAAAAGTATATTTTGGAGACGAGAATCATGAGCAAAAAAATCTTCTGTGGACAAAGTAATCATGACAAAAGGGAGGAAATGCAGAAGTTTCTGGAAAAGTTGTCAACCTGAATGATTAACTGAAGGAATACAAACCATAGAAAAGGTACCAAAAGATATACAATCCAGACACTTGAAGAAAAGAAAGGCAAAATAATACTTACTTTTGAATTATTTTGGTAAAATAGGTTTGGGGCATTTCTGTAGTTAGTTGGCTTGGGATAGCATGGACAAAAGGGAGAAACTGGAGAAATGTTATTTTCACCACTGTTATGATCCAAATATTGTTATTATTGAGGTTCTTTAGAAATTCCTCTACCCCAATTAAGGTGCAAACGAGACCATATGCCAGTGGTCAATAATAAGGGTTTTATTTGGTGGTAAATAAGAGAGAGAGAAAGAAAGAAGGAAAGAAAGAAAAGTAAAGCATAGGTGGGGGGTACAGAAAGAGAGTGACAGGGACAGAATAAGGAATATATCACCACTCCATGGATC